>JAJEKV010000273.1:0-452141 GCA_021234155.1 Isoetes taiwanensis
CATCCTCTTCTTAAGTAATTACAGTTTTAAGCAAGTTGATAGTCCTCACAGGCGTGAAGCGATTGTGAGATTTTCAATTTGGAAATCACTAGCACAATATAGTCGCGTCATTAGGATCAACTCATCCTACAACCCACCTTCTTGGACTTTCTTCCTTTTCCTTGGCTTCTCATTTCTAACTCATATCTACCTTCAAAAGCATTTTTTGAGTGTTTGCAAGCCAATGAATCTTGAGTTTAGTGACTAAGCCTTCCTCCTTGGCCGGTGTCAAGCACTTTTGCCTATCGAAGGTGACCTTTGTCATCCTCCCTAGGTTGGAAGAGCAATTAGCATACCCTTGCAGAATTGAATGCATGATATTACCTTGAGGTTCATTCCTGCGTCTTGGTCGAAATTACATGCATTTCGATCCTCATCTTCTTCTAATGCGAGGGTGCTAATGTAGCATTGCTTGGACCTTTTAGTCTTGGGGTTGATGGAAGGTGTTAGGCCATGAAATGGTTCTTGCAAGCTGTCTTAGAGCTATATTTTTCACAACAATTTTACGTTAGAAAGAAATTACTCCACCACATCGATCTTCTTCTAGAAAGTGCTTAAAAGCAGGAAATTCCATTTTTCAATGGCTTTTAAGGATGACTCTGGGGTACTTTTCTTACCTTGGACTCCTTAGGATTTTTGAGAGGAAGTTGTTGTACGTTCTATGAAGGAAATTAATGCGGAATATATTTAAGGAAGCGTAATCCCTCTTGTGGACTCAGTCCTTAGTTGTGGTATACTTTTCCCTGTAAGAAACTCGGCCATCCTTCAAGTAGAACTTGATGTGATGTTGAAAGGTGAGATCATTCAACTTGTTCCTGACTTGTTCTCTATACGAGCGTTGAGAGAAAACAAACTCACGAAATCAGTGAGTCTCTTTAAGAAGATCGATCTTTGGAGTGGGAGTGTAAGAATCTTCAATAATTGAACTAATGTAGGAAGGGAGAAAGCCTTCTTCCTTCTAAAACGCCTGAGAAAATCTCTTGAACATCGGTCAATCGATCATGAGTGTGGCCTACAAGTAAAAAACCGAGCTTCACTTTTCTAAAGATCCCTAGCTCCACTAACATAGCCACGATTATGCAAAAAGTGTTTGATTCTTGTTCTCCTTGTAGTATTGTCAAGTTGCGGGTAAAGCTTGGTGGTAATTGCTCTTGCTTTCATACGGGGACACAGTTAAGAATTGTAATTGTGAGGTTGGTCCACCATGCAGTTTGGATATATCAAAAATACTTTGCACTTTAGACTTCCTTTGAAGACCATAGCTCCTACAAAAGGTGGACCTTAACAAAACATTCCTCGGCACATCTTTAGGAATGTTCAAAAATGTGGTAGAGTAGTTTTTTGGTCCATTCCATCAATCACAACGGACATATATATTGCGCCGGGACGTTCAAGGCTTTTTACGTGTTTGGCAAGCTTTCTTCTCTCTGCTTTGCTTGTTGTTCGCGATGTCACGGCAAGGTTACGTTGCACAATATCGTAGAAGAAATAAGGTCAAAGCATTTTTTTTTAAAACAAGTGAGAGTTTGAAGAACATGAGCTTACTTCTTTCGACTTACGTCTTTGCGGTTTCTCTTTGACTTTTTAATTACGCACACCTTGAGCAAGCGGACATTACGTGTCTCCTCGAATTTTCACTAAACCCGAATTCACTTTTCCACAATCGGTGAAGTGTGAGTAAGAGATGTCTTTGAAGTTGAGTGCAAGTCTCTTTGTACTCATTAAAAACATCTTTTTGGTGATGTTATCGGTTAAATGATACATGTTCTTTGTTAGGCTGACTTCTCACATGTTTCTCTAAAATATTTCTCCATCCATGACCACGGCGGCAAGGGCATGCATGGTTACAACTCTTCTTGGTCCACAATGATCATCAATTCTTTGGATTTTTGTCGATCTTTTGTGTATTCTAGACATTACGGTAGTCCTAAGCGGTGGACAACCATAAAGCATTTCGGCAAACTTCTTGGCCGGTTAATGTAGTGCAAGAAGGTGTTGTGATGCGGCCTTACATGATAGGCCAAGTAGGCATTACGGTCAGCCAATGTCATTGAGCGTAGTTGTCTCTAATTGCTCGTAATTTAGACATGTTAAATTTGTTGATGCAACCCAATGGCAGCATTTACTTCTTAAAAGTCTTCTCATTTTATGCTCGTCCATAAGGTTTCTTCTTCTTCTGAGGAGGAGCATGCTCTCACACCATAATCCACCTTAAATTTTTGGTGGGTGGCTAGAAGAACATGTAATCTCGTTGCACGCCGTTGGTGTCTTCATCTTCGAAGAGAGTTCTACTCTGGGGGTGACCTCCTCGCCCTTAGTGGTGTGCTTGTAGAGGAGAACAAACCCGTGAAAGCTGTACGCAGGAAAAGGCGGAGGTGCGGTGTTGAATGAAGGAGATGGGCGGCCATATGATGTGCCGGCGAAAGTTGTTGTAAGCGTCTTCACAGGGGAGTTCGATCGAACATCTCTCTTATAGCGGTGAAATTACGCAAACCCATGTGTCACCACGTTTGTGTGAAGAGGAGTAGATCTTTGCGAAGTGCGTCTTCATTTGTAGTGAAATCGTGGTGGGAGAAAGCGATGGAGAATCTCGCATGATCTTGAGCGTCGAGCTGTATTCTGGCATGTGTAAGTGAAGATGGAGAAACAACAAGCGGCGGGTAGTAGTGCGATTTAGAAAAATTTCTTTGAGGTCGAGCCATTGTAGTGTCGGGGATGGAACAAATGGTGGTGGAAGATTGCTACGTGCAGCGGTGAGGGTTGGAAAGGTGGTGGCAGCCGGTTTCCTATTGGACTTGGAGAGGGTTGGAAAGGTGGTGGCGAGTCTACTAGTTCTTGGACTCGAGGAGTTTCTTCTAGAAGTAACAAAGACCTTGTCGGTAGGTGTTGAAGAAGCATCTCCGTCTTGTGTTCCATCAGTAGAGGTACTTGGGCAAACAAATGGTGGTGGAAGTTTGTTCCTGGCGGTTAACCATTTCAAACAACTTGCAAAAAATTGTGGGCTTGTTACTAACTCACAAGTCGATTGGACTAATGCTATTGAGAATACAAATGCTATTACGGAATAATAGTATTACGTGTTAAACATTTCTTGTGTGTGTGCAAGAATGCTATTCGAATACACTTATCGAGTGTTTGGACAAGGCGTATTCGCATCACATAGAAAAACACAAGCTGACGGTTGCCTACCTTTAAAAGGAAAATTCGGGCCCTCGATTCGTATTCGGCTTTCGAGAGATTTAGTCGCCAGCCCAAAGCCTGGAGATTAATATATATTTCTTTGTATTCGATTCACATAAGCGAAAACAATGGGCGGTAAGCATGTAAAAATTACATGAAATGCGTCTTTCTTTGGTTTTTTCGATTTGCTTACGTAGGCCAAAGTGTATTCGAATACACTTTGCCCATCGGCGAAAAAGCAAAGTGTGATACGGAATACACTTTGCTCCTTGGCGAAGTGCAAAGTGTATTCGGAATACACTTTTGCTTCGAGTGAAAAGTAAAAGTGTATTAGGAATACATTTTACTCGCTGAAGGGCAAAAGTGTATTCGGAATACACTTTGCTGCCACTTTCTCCCGATAGGCAAAGTGTATTAGGAATACACTTTGCACCGCCGATGAGCAAAGTGTATTCGAATACACTTTGCTCTTTCGTTGATGGGCAAAGTGTATACGGAATACATTTTGCTTGTAGTTTGAAGCGGCTTGCTTTTTTACTAAAATCACACACTTTTTAGCTGCAGCGGACAACATTTTATGTTAAAATTACTCTGTTAAGTCTAATTTAGGTACCTGAAATTGACTTAGCCCGACAACATTTTAGCTTGTTTTCTTGTCTTTTCGGCCTTTAGGGCATAAGATTAGCAAATGTTATTACGGAATACAAATTTCTTTTGCATTTACGTCTTAACATGGTTGTTTTAAGCGTTTGATTGGCGGGGAAGAAAGGAAGCAAGAGGGCATCAAAGAAATCTCATAAACCTAAGCGTCCACACCCACAAAAGCACCACCGTGACGACGGACGAACCTGCTATTCTGAAAACTTTCAAAGCGCGGTGGGTTCGTAACATTAAGGCGGATGGAAAATCTCTGACCTGCCCGGCGTTTTTATGCGTCGTAAAAGTCTTTGGTAACAAAAATGCAGCCGACTCCATGTTTGTTAACCTTGGGACAATAAAAGATGTCTCAGGGTTCTTGGGACAAGGAGGTCAAGCAGGAGAGCTATCCTTCAAGACCTCCCAAGGCTTCATTGTTGTGGACCTTGCATTCTTTAAAATTGTCGATTGTGCAACCGGCGGCCTTTGTACAAATTTTTCACACTACCGGCTAAAAGCGAAGCTGTGTTCATTAATTAAGCGAGGTTTTTCCGGCCTGGCGAGGACTTTCTGTCGGTGAGTCAGAGCAATCGGATGGAGAAAGATCACAATCACCACCTTCTCCCTAGTTACGCTAGTTCTTGGGGAGGTCATCGGATAAAGGTTTTGAGGAAGAAGAGGAGGAGGAAGAACCCCTGGCGGCCAAAAGAAACTTAGCACGCCAAAGAGACCATAGCTGCTAAAGAACCAAAGAAGCGGGAAAACACAGCTGACTTGAAATCATAGAAGTCCCGAGGAACCTAAGAAGAAGAAGGGAAAGGGTAAAGCACCGGTGTTGCTATTAAAAGAAAAAAAAGTTGATAAAACATCTGAAAAAAAAATGGAAGAGATTAACTGCACAAGTTTGTGCAAGGTGTCATTATTACCCGATCACTTCAATGAAGCTTCCTCAAAAAATGAAATTTGGTGAAAGGCCACTTCAGGGTTCGCAAAATTTATGCCGATCACTTGAGGAACACGAAAAGGCGAGAATAAGGAGCAATCAAATGCTCATGTGGCCCCAATAGTTGTCCTTGTTGGCCGGGGACGGTGCACAACCCGAGGGTATGGCCGGAGAAAATCTTTGACACCTACACTCACTACGTCTTGGGAGGGAATCATAGCTTCAAGGCAAGAAGGCAACTTTACAAAGAAAAGAAAGAGCAGAGGTACCTCTCCAGATCCTCTGCTTGGCTCTCTTGTGGTCTTACGGATGAAGAAGCAAAAATCGTTGCCAACACCCACAATCGCGACAGCGGTACAAACTAAAGATGAGCTTTGTCGACAAGATCCGGTTTATGCAGCGGGGAGTCACGTAATTTTCAAGGAAAAATGCGGTGAGGACTGAAAAGCCAGCGTTTTCCTTGGAGCTTAAGGGCGTGTGCCATTGAATCTTTGCTGAAATATGGCGAGGCCAACAAAAAGCGATCTCTTATTCCCCGACAAGCTGGTTTCAGTTAGCTTTTAGAGATGGCAAAGGTAAGCACAAAATGTATTCGAATAGCAAACCAACTATTTGGCGTGAAATCTGCTTGAGCAGTTGGGAACTCGAGGACGGATATTCACAATGTTGGCGAGGGAGTTAAAGAGCAAGGGCAAGGAGGCAACCCAAGAAAAAACCTGGGGCGTGCCCAAAAAAATGACCATTACCGATGCGGAGGAAATCACGGGGGCTTCTCGGACCGAGAGATTTTGGAAAGGCTTCTCCAAAAGTTGTTGACAAGGAGTTTAGCCTAGAAAGAAATGTCAAAGGAATTGCACAAGTAAGATCTACGCCACAAACTTTACTCTTTAGGCGTTAGAGTCCCAAAAACATCGTGGTAGATAGTGTATTCGGAATACACATACCTTTCTTCACTTGGGCCTTTGTGTATTAGGAATACACAATGCTGTTACTAGAGACAAGCAATGTGTTTTAGGAATACACATTGAACATATAAAAGGAAGCCATGTGTGATACGGAATACACATGTCCTCTTCTAAAAAAGTATTGTGTATTCGAATACACATTGCTTTCTTCGGAGAAGCAATGTGTATTCGGAATACACAATGCATTTTGTTTCGAGGTAACATCACCGGTTAACCGGTTTGTATTCGAATACATTTAGCTTGACTTTTATTTGTTTTCTTCTTCTTTGCCTTGTTTCTTACTTTTTACTCATTGTTTCCTTAGCGTCTTACTGAAAAAAGCGTCATAACATGTCAAACATGTTTGATGGAGCGACTAAGCGATAGAGACATGGGAAAGGTGCAAGGAACTCTACCCTGTAGCCACCCGACGGCCGAATTGTGCAATATGCACCAAATTTTGAAATTTGGGTAAGTACTCTCAACATTACTCGCCTTTGCACACACGATCTCCTTCGGTTGTTGTCATGTTTTTCTCGAGCAAAGAAAAAAAACAAAGACCTTCAGGGGCTTCATGCATTTGGTTAGAAACGCCGCGGGGAAGAGGTCGTTAATTAGGCTGAAAGAAGAAGCTGTTGAGTTAGAACCATCCGATTCTGAGAGATTGGCATGTTTGATCAAAACAATTTATATTCAATCATTCATGGTGATTACACGAACCTAGTCGGAACGGTTAAGCCACGAGGACTTCACTTTGGTTATTCTTTGATCTTCCCTACGGGTTTAAGCTTAAAGGCAATGAGATATGGCGACCAGCCCTTCAAATTTTGAGTTTAATGCTTTTATTGATGGAATCAAGCGGATCTAGCGGCTAAACATTGGCGTTTAGTTACTTTCCATTCGAGCATGCGATCACGGCTTGGTAGAATCGGCTTTCAAAACCACTTTGGTTCTCGATTCGGCGGGATATGAAAACCTTATGCGGTAAGTCTTATTCGAATCTGATTACTTTTCTCTTTGATTCGTAGTGTATTCCGGAATAGTATTTCTATACGGTTTTGAAGTGTGTTCTTGTTTTTGCTAAGTAAACATCACTTTAAATGTTTTACTAGGTACAAAGCGAACATCAACTACCATGGTGGAGGACCAAGGTTGCTTAGCAAGGTAAGTACCTTCATGTAGCTTATTGGAGTTTTGATGGGAAGAGGACCATGGAACACTTCAACTTGCCGCTGTCAAAACTTCTCAAGCGTCCTTGAGTTTCAGCGATTATTCACGAAATTGCGGGACCCAAGCGCACAAAGCGAGGATTGTGAATCACTACCGAAACCACAAAAAGCTCATCAACCATCTCACGGACATGTTTCGGCGTCCGAGGGTGCTGATGCTTTCTCGGTTGCACGGTACTACTATCGCATGTGCACTTAAGAAGGGCCGCAAGCTGTGTGGCCGTGGATATTGATAAGGATCTTTGTTAATTTTGTGAAGATGAGGCTGTTTGCGCCTTACCTACTTTACGGATGAACATCAAAGGCTAGGGGCCAAGTCTTCATCATCGATTATGCTAAACTAACATCCTCGAGAGATCTGACCTCCATTCTCGACTCACTGGGCGATGAGGCAACCTGCTGCGAGCTTAAAAAGTAGCTTTAGCTACCATTCGAGGAAGGACAAGGAGGATACAAAACTCAAGTCTCCAGCAAAGGGCGAGATAGAACGAAGAAGGGCGAGATGGCGAAGAGCGAGCAAAAGAATGAGGAGGACTATGATGTAGATCTTTGACTCTTTGCATATTAAAATTATCATTATTTATTACAATGAATCTTCAATATTGATGTACAACAATTTATTAAAACATAGTACTTTTTTTCCTTTCTATTACGGTGCTTGTTTTTTTGTAATGCTTTCGATCTCTTCAAGTCTATGCCTAAATTTAAGCTATTTTTATGATTTACGTTTCATAAGTACAAAGTTTTAGATCTAATAATGGGCCAAAATGGCATGAAAAAAAATGCAAACCTCTAGAAATTCTTAACAACTATCAAAAAAAGGCTTATTTTAGAAACTTGGTGTTTTTTAAAGGGAATCTTTTGAAGCGGGGTGATGCAACACTCCCGTTTAATTCTAATCATGTTTTTACGCTTTGGTTTTGGTGCACAATTCACGGTGATGTCACGAGGCTTCATTATTCTTTCGCTCTTCTATTCTCTTCCAAGGGAACCCTCGGCATTCTTCGGTGGGTCGTGGCATCCGTCGAGGGCTGCCCTTTAGCTCCATTGTTGTTATTTCTGATTTGTGGTGAGGTCCTTGCACATGTCTTCTCTCTTGCCGGGGGAGGGAATCTTGCATGGACTTCCTATGAGCGATTAAGGTCACGGGAGATCAGCAATCAATATGCGGATGACACTTTCCTTTCGAGAGGCGAGATGAGCAAAATTTGCGAGAATGCCATTTCCTTGTTGGATTCCTTTTCCCTTGCATCGGTATTTTTGTGGGTTGGCGAAGTGTAATGCGGCACTATGGGCATTGGACTCTCGGTTCCACCATGTAGCTACCTTTCCATGGAAGATCCTTCCCCATGGTAAAGCAACCAAACTTCTTGGTATCCCACAGGTGTTCATATCTCATCAAAGATGCGTGGGAGGCGAGTGATTAAGGGCTTGAAAAGCACCTTTTTGGTGGTCCGAAGAAAAGCTTTCCATGGCGGGGCCAATTGTTGTGGCTAAGTCGGTTTTAGCGGCACCCATGTGTATATGGCTTCATTCATGTTGGCTCCACGGTGATCAAAGATACTTCTTGTCGAGGGGTTGTCGGGAACTTCATCGGGGAGGAGCAGGAAGGAGATGGTCTTTGTCAAAGTCGAGTTGGAAAAAGTGCATGTTGCCAAAGCATTTTGGCGGCCTTGGAATGATCAATTTTCTTTTGCACTGACAAGGTGATGATTTCTAAGTTCATTTGGAGAATTTTGAATCATGTGGATGAGTCCCCGGTTCCACTTGTTTATCGAGTCTTTGCAAATGTGCATTTCTTTTGGGTCTCATAGGCCACTTTTCCCACAGGCTCTGTTCTATCCACTAACAGGCGTGCCCTAATGCATCCCCATTTCTTAGAGGATTGCTAGTTGCATGGGAGGCTATACAATCTACATTTCATTTTCACCATCTTGCACACTAGCATGGCCGCATTGTTGGTGGATTCCATTGGATGGTGGTCCTCTGGTTGCTTGATCCACCCATTGGCCTTGTCGATGGAGAAGCGGCGGTGTGCATATGATATCGATTGATATAATAATCAAAAGCGATTCTTGACATGGGAGGAGTTTAGAGCTAAGTTCCTCCTTTTAAGGTGGGATCGAGCTATTTGGCAGAAGGTGTCTTCAATTCTTCCCCCAGTAGCACAAGTGGATGACCCCCAGCCGTGGGTAGTTCATGAGCATGTCAAAGCAGATAAGTTGGTGAATTCCATGTATAAGGTCTTGCTTGATGCTGACGTCTTGCCTCCTTCGTCCAAGTGGCCTTTGGTCATTCCCAGGGATCGGCAGAAAGCAGTATGGAAGTGGGTATGGGATAAACTACTCCATCCCAAAGTATCTGTTTTATGGTGGCAAGTCACTCATCGTTATTCTGGCGTTAATATTACGGTGCCTGAAAGACTTTATCCCTTATGTGCACAGAGGGACGAGACAATTGAGCATTGCTTCTTCCTATGTAGACATGATCCAAGTTCTATGTGCCATGGTGTTCCTCTTGGAAACAGTTTCTGTAAGATTTCGATTATAAATTACAATTATGAGGATGAAGCTCTTCCACGAAGACATCTCGGTGGCAATACAGTTGGTGAAAGCGTGGGCACATTTTAGCATGGCCAAAAGAACGTCTGAAAAAGGTATGTATATGTATAATTCTAATGATTACTGAAATATAATATGTATATATCATAACATTTGCATGATGGTGTGAATATTGAATTCTTTAATGCTCTTTAGCCAGTCTTATCAACCCCAGAAAACCACACATTAATCAAAATGTGTAGTTTCTTGGGGTTGGTCAGACTGGCTAGATGGCATTAAAGGATTTCAATGTTTCCGACATTGCGTATAAAAGAAAACATAATAAAAGTCTTGTGAGATAAAAGCAGTGTTGGGGAAAGTTTTTGACCTTAATAGGAAAAATTCCTACTACTTTTGTTGGCATTCGGAATTTACAAATTCTAATCGAAAGCTTCCTAAAATTATTTCTTCAATCGGAAATTTTCGAATTTGATAAACTAAAATCAAGTTTTATATTGTGCCACTTCTGTGATATAACAAAGCATGCAATGCCCAGAAACAAGAAAAAAGGGTTGTACTTCTTGTTTAAGGCACAATAGATATAGACAAGATTCTGACCTTTGGCATGCAAGAGTTGCATATAACAGCAAACAACATCTATCTTATATTCTCAACTGTGCTCTTCCTTTCATGACATTATTTTCTTTCATCCAGTTTAGCTGTGTAGCTAACAAAAGGAACTGTAAAATAACAACTCTTCAAAAAGGTTTTTGAGTAAATCACAGAGATCTATGATCTGAAAACTATCAGACCTGATGGTTCCGATGGAGATGCGCCGAAGGTCTGATGGAGAGCTGAAAACCAAGCTGTAACAGGGGCTATAGGCGGGGCTATAGAAGGGGCCGGAAACGCCCATGTATTGCAGCTATAGGGGCCTGCCAGAGTCTTTCATTCTACATTGGGTCTCCATTTTGCTCGTCAGACCACAACTCCATGCCTTGCTTCGTAAAAGCCGAAAGCAAAAAAATCCTGTCGTAGAGAGCGGAAAGCAAAAAAATGCAAGCTGAAACTCCAAAGACAATCCAAAATAGAGACAGACGGACGAGGAAGAAGGCTATGATTTGCATGTAGGAAATAGGATTTAATAGCCTCCTGTTGTGATTGCTTAAGAAATAAACATGCATATAAATGCCGTCCCCTGCTCTGGAAAGCGGCAAGAATCCGAAATCACCCAAAAATTGGGCGGGATAGGTTCCGTTAAGTTTCCACGCCACACGGATAATTATTAATGTTGGACGGTACAACTACCGTCTCCCATTATTAATGTTGGACGGTACAACTACCGTCTCCCAGGGAACTTCCCCAACGCAGGATAAAAGTCTGCGGTACAAAATTGCGCCAGGCGCGAGATTATATTAATATTCAAAAAATGAAATGTACATATTTTTTCTTGTGTCAAAATGCGCCAGGCGCGAGTTCTTTCCAAATTAACATAGGAGGCTGTACATATCTAACACAATGAGGTTGTACATATCTCTATAAAATGTCACAAAGGCCCACTTGATCAGCAAGATACCGACTCACGTGGCCACTGTACCACTCTGATATGACACCATCCTCCCATTCATTGGGAACGTCGAGTCTCCATATCAGAGTATCCCGTCGATCTCTGGCCTTCCTAATCATATCCTCATATTTAATTGTTGGCATGAGATATATCAAGAGCATGAGGAGTCGCATAAACCCCGTGATGCAATGGTAGCATTCCCATGGCCTTATATACAGACTATCGAATGGCTTATCCACCTCTTTTTGTAGGTTTAGAACAACACAATTTAGAAGTATCTTGTACACAGTCCAGCGTTGATTGTCATCCAAAGGAAGTATACTTGAACGAGAATCAGCCATGTGAAATGCACTAGAATGAGAGAAATTAACTAATTAGAAAATAATATTCCTCTCGCCAGAAAATAATTCGAAAGGTTTTATGTTCAAAATGCGCCAGGTGCATTTTCTAGAGGTTGCATTTTTTTTAAGTTGTATTTCACACGCGCCTGGCGCGTTTTGAATAAACTTGCAGGAAATAGAAAGGCCAAACTCGAAATGCGCCAAGCGCGAATTCGTCCATTCTAACATATCATACTATAGAAAAAAAAATAAGCATATGATATATAGATCTACTTACGGGCAGAGAGCATTACTCATCAGATTTTATGTGACAAAGACGTGAGCCACGAACTTGAACAACAAGGTTAATAGCATTTGTCAGCCTTGATATAGAGCTAAGGATGTTTCTTAATGTGCTAATACGGAGTAACTCAGGAAAATTAATATAGCTTGGACCGTATAATTGCTTGAGATAAACCCAACCTAGATCGAGAGTGACACTGGGTGGTAGAGAATTTGACATTACATGTTGTTGAATATCTTTAGCATCTGTGAGACCTTCTTTCATTACATGAACTATGCAGCCAATATAGATAATGCATTAGATCCTTCATATGGAATATCAACATATCTCCAAAGTAGAATGAACATTGTTGTATAAATACCAAGGTAATTGTCATATCATCAGATGTTGTGTATGGCAATGGTGATATTGAAGAAGACATCTGCCATGACCGCAAAATGTTTACCTCAGTGGACTAATTGTGTTGGATGTAGAATACTTGAAAACTTTTGAAAGCTTATAAAAGCTTACAAAAGAAACTTGGTAAAAGTTGACCACCAAATTCACATGCAATGCACAGAACAAAACGAATTTGACTCCTGATCTTAACTCCTATTCCATTTTAAGAACATTATCAGTACCCATATTGAATCCTTATTTGGTTCGGCATTCAAGAAAGTAAACATAATTACCTCAAAATAGAACTATATGCCTAGTTGCATCAACACCACAAAAAATCAGCAATATGCAATTGACTGCAAATGCACTACAATAGAAAAAAAGATGAACCTTTATATGCTTTATAGGCTGGATTGGACTCAATACATGGCACAAAAAACCAATTTTGATAATTTCAAATTTGCTATCCAGATCAATTGCCCTTCACATATATGCCAATATGAACTCAAAAAAGGTAATGACAGAGCATTAAATATGGTGGATTCATCATCCCGAAATTTGCAGCAAGAGGTCAAAGGTCATTCCTGCAATGTGGATGAAAAGTAACACTAATTCTGTAGGATTAAATCCGGCAAAATGCTAGGTAAAACGGGAAGAATCAAGGATGGAACAGTAGAATCACCAGGTAAGAGAGAAGAATGGCATGGTAAAAATTGTTGTCGCAAAAGACAAAACGTTTAACATTCCTTAGCGTTTGACGATGTTGAAAAGAGCATTGCACTACATGGTTTGCCCGTTGGGCTGTGCAACCAGAGCACTGCCTGATGCTTGCCAGTTCTGATCCTGAGCTTTTGCAACAATATCTCAATGGTCGTTTTTCTCAAAAGATATGGGACGCAGTTACTTTGGCCCAAGTGAAAAGTGGTCATTATTATGCACACATAAATCCCACCTTGGCACTGTGGCTCCAAGCTTATTTGTTTTGCTTCATTGTCCAGGAACAAGCTTGTAGCTGTGCATCAATTCATACGGGTCCCGCTGTGTTACCGATTGAGACGGTAGATGGGGGCCGCGAATTGACGCGAAGCGAGACTATGTGCATTGCGATTCTGAGGTTATTGAAGATGAAAGCCATACTCTTCCGAGTTGCCCCTTTTGAGATAGTCAGAAATCATTTTTGACCTTAGCATTCCATTCCACGCTTCCACAACTTCTCAGAGCACCATCTGTGCATGACTTGGCATTATACATACTTGAGGTTCTAGATAAACGTCTGCAATTACTGAGCCCTCAGTAGTCATTATCTCCGCTTGTCTAGTATCATCATTACTGCAAAGGGTTTTCCCTTGAAAACCTTGCGAGGCAGGGGTTTTTTAATCCTAGTAGTAATGATTGTACTAGCCCATTGTATGGGTCCCATGACCTATTGGTCTCCTTGGACGTTAAAAAAACTATTCTATTCTATTCTATTCTATTCTATTCTATTCCTTAAAATATTTGTTGAACATGGCAACACGCTATTGGCTGTCGTAGCTGAATTGCTGTTATCTTATATTTATGTTTATCATGATGAGTCTTCAATTTCTAATAGCCACAGCTTTTGGTGAACCCAATTTTTGAATAATCTATATTAATACAATGACACCCTAGATCATTTATGTTGGAAACGAAGAAAAAAATAAAAACCTTATTTCTCTAATACATTGCTGAAGCATCAAAAAGCATATCTTCATTTTTCAAGATGCTAAATGCTTGTCTAGCCACTAGCATCAGCAAAAACCTTAGCAAAACAAACAACAATAATCAAGGATGAGAATTAGAGATAGCAACATTGGAAATGCATGTACAAATATAAACAACAAGCTACAGACAGGAAAACAAAAGCAGCAAGAAAGGAGATCTTTACAAGTGCACCAAAAAGCTCATATCTATTCATAAGCAGCAAGAAAGGAGATCTTTACAAGTGCACCAAAAAGCTCCTATCTATTCATCATCTCTGGATCCTCCTCACTTTCATATCCTACTTGAATGATCCTAGGACCGTTTACACCTCGTAATGTTCGGGCAGAGGCTATTTCGCCTAATTACAGACCCAGATTATCTCTGATAATGGCCTCCTCTCTTGGCCTCTATAAAGTTGCGATGATTCTGAAGAAATCGTTGCTTGCTTCCACTCCAGTAAGCTAAATAGCCTCTGCCCGGAAGCATTACGTTAGAGAATGTGCCAGGGCAGGCAATTTCACCTGGCTCGGGCCTTGGCTCGCTAGCGATTCGCCCAGGCCCTTACTAGGCTTAAATTGCCGCCTACGCACATTATCTATATCAAAATGCCTTCCTTCCAGCATCCTAGACACTCACATGCTGTAACATTGAGGAAAATAGATATTCATATTGCACAAGATTGATTAAGACAAGTAGCATCACCTATAGTAAGTACTATTAATTAAAGAGCATCCAGTGTTTTTGCACAGATTTGAGAACCTTTTCCACCCTCCCTTGCAAATGACAGCAGAGTTGATAGCTCGGGAGGCATTTTTGCCAAGTCATGTTCAGCATAAACTTGGAAAACATGCTTTATTATTATGGACTAATATAATCTAAATTTACCTGCCATTTCAAAATGTTAAATAACCTGGCTACCAGCAACTGGCAGGAGCAAACATAGCCAAAGCAAGTCAAAAGAATAAAGAAGACTTTGGTTTTCATGTTCGGCATCAAAACAGCAATTACGAGCAATACCAATAACCTAAAACCAACAACCAATTTCAGTTGCATCATGTTGCAATGCTCCTCCTTGCAAAACTATTGTTTACCACAAAAAATGTAAAAGCAGGCATGAATGCAATAAATACAGAATCCTCTTGAGGATCAATGCAATGACTCCGATAGGTTGGACAATTCTATGTAAGAGCATATAGATATATCTGAATCGCAATCAAATTTCAAAATAGAATGCCTCAAAACAAATTTCAAGTCTATTATTTCAATATCATCTTCCATATTGTTGCCCTTCCCACACCTTAAAATGCCTTATCTTCAATGTGACGAAGCACCATTGCCTGTCATCCCGACACAAACTGCAATCATCCTTACCCCAAGATGCAGTGCCCAGAAGGGAGCACACCTCCAAGACGTAGATAATGATATGATAACTTATCTTGTCCCCTACGATACTCCAAAGTTTCTGTCAAATATGGCCAAAGCAATTACCAGAACTATAAACATTTATTCAAGTGTTCCCAAAACGAAATCTCCTTTGAAAATAAATGGCAAGGCAGAAGGACTAAAAGATCAAGAGCTTCTTGTCACAGCAGTAAGGTTAGTCGGTCTTCAACGTAGCCTTTATATGCACCTAGCCGTTGTGCCCCGACATCACCTAATTTGTAACAGATACCTTCAATCTGTAAATCTTACAAAAATAGAGTTCTTTTGCTTACCATCCACCATTCCGTCATTTACTCTGGAATGACATGTTTCTCACCTGGAACAAGGACATAAATAATGTTGTCAACATAATATCACAAGGAATATGCACCCAGTTTCACTTTTTCTCACCAATAAAAATAAACTTACTTGTACCAACAGTCAGTATGCAGGAGGATTAATGATTCCACAGAACTGCTGAATTCCAAATGGCCCACCCAAGTTTGAGACAGTAAATGTTCCATCCTGCATTCAAAAAGAGAACAATGCACTTACTATATGTGCAATAAATATCTTTTATTCAATTACGTTACACACAAACCTCATAGTCTGTTTGTAATAATATTGTATAAGAAAGTTGAGGTAGAAATATGGAATGTTGTATTAGGATCTGATGAATGCAATCTAATTTCTTTCCAAAAATAAAAAAATTGCAGAGATATCCAAGGTAACGTACCTTGTGGGCGAGCGTATCTGCACCCAGCCGGGCAGAAGGGGCCAGATCGTCCGGCATTTTGGCATATGAAAATGGGCATGAGCATTCCATTGTCCAGCAAAATGAGGCCGACCAGAGGAACTTGTAATACGCAAGCCCCATTGTCACCCTGTGCCACGGAATCGCCATAGCCTAGAAAGCTCTGCCATAGACAATACACCCTTTTTAAGAATATGGGCCAACGAATACTGTGATATGCAAACATATATACACTATGAATCCAGATTCTAATAGAGCAACCATTTATCGTGCATGGCTGCTCTTTCCCGATATCTCTAAAATGAATGAGGGTAAAAGCATGAAAGGGTGTACATACATCGTACTGAATTGAAGGACGAATTTGTGCTTTTTTGGGGTACATTTTAGATGTACATCAAGATACTCTGGTTTGTCGTTTTGTGTCAGGTTTGCAATGATTGCAAGATCATCCCTGACAATGCCCCCGAAATTCTTGGTGAACCACCGAACCAATTCGAATGGATCCGTCCCTCCCTTTCTGAAATCACCCCCTTTCACAGAACGAACACCGAACGAATCTACAAGAAATACAAATCAATTTCAATCTGTTCATGGAGGGTGATAATTCCAATGGAAGTGGTGGTTCTAAGTGCAAGGATGCCGACATTGGACAGTGTTATGCCACAAAACAAATAAAGCAGCGTGTTGACAGGTCGGTGGATTGCATCCTCAGTTGCTTGCAAACGCTTCGTCCAGATCAAAGATTAGTTTTTTGTGCTCATTTGTTGCAAGATGATAGGCATACAGTTCGTGCTCAGCTTTCTTGTAATATATTCTGGAATAGGACTAATATAAGGAATTTCTTCTAAATATAATTTGTTCTCTATTTTCGAATAGAACCATCTTTTGCTTTCTCAAATCTTATTGAACAGACACACTTTAACTTGATTTTTATATATAACACTAGAAAATTGCCCACCTTCGGTGGGCATTCATGTGGTTGCTTCCATAGTGTAATGTTAACAATGTGTTGGCTAAAACGTTAAGGCTATTGAAGAAGAAGAAGCTAGAGGGGCTGCAGTAAGATCCAAAACTAAGTGGTATACAGAAGCAGATCATGAAAATTCCAAATACTTCTTCAGGCTTGCAGGAGCCCGTTTGGCTGAGAATAGTATCACATCTATTACTGACGACCAACAGAATAAGTTTGATTCAAGTGATGGGATTGGTTCATATGTTAAGAAAAGCTTTCAGAAAATGTTCAAGGAGGACCCTCTCCCCAATGATTATGAGTCAGTACTCCAAAACTGGTTGACAAAGATACATTGGGGGGCCAAAATCTCGCAAGCTGACAACACGAATTTAATGTATGATTTAGGGGATGATGAAATCTTCAGGACTCTTCGGCCACAGAAGCTGAATGAGTGGAGGCCCATTGCCTTGACCAATGTACTGTACAAGGTTATTATGAAAATAATTGCCAACCGACTAAAGCCTATCCTTGGTAAGGTTATTGGGAATGAACAAACAATTTTCTTACCAGGGAGACATATTCTGGATAACTTCATTGCAGCTAGAGAGGGCCTGCACTGGTGTAGGCTTTCTAAACAAAATTCTGTTTTTTGTTAAAATGGATTTCCATAAAGCTTACGATACCCTTCGCTGGAGGGGTCTTCGAGATATTATGCTCCATACGGGTTTTAGTACCTCATTTGTGGAGCTTTCTTTGGCCTGAACAAGCTTGTTTCAGCTTCAATTCTTATCAATGAGCAGCCCTCTGGTCTGCTTGAGCTAAGAAAAGGAATTAGACAAGGTTGCCCCCTGGCTCTCTATCTCTTATTAATCATTGCCAATTTACTTTCCAGAATGGTGGAATTTAAAGTTTTTGAGGGCACCCTCTCTGGTCTTCAGCTTCCAGAATACCAGGACAAGCTCACAATTATGCAGTATGCAGATGATACTTTCATCTTTCTTAGATTTGATGATTCCAGTTTTGAGTCCTTCCATGAAGTGCTAGGTACATTTGAAAAGATATCGGGGATAGAGCTCAATGTATCCAAGTGTGCTGTTGTATGGACCTTTGAAACCGACATTATCCTAGAGTGAAAAATCTTGGCTTTCAAGTTCTGAAGGATAAGGCTACGAAGCTGCTTGGTCTGCCCTTATCCTCTCTGAAAACTTAAAAGGTATATGGACACCCATCTTGGATCATCTAAGGAAAAAATCAATCTATGGTCAGCCAACAGCCTATCCATTGCCGGAAGGATAGCAGTTGCTAAGGCTACTCTAGCTGCTTTCCATGTCTATTACTCCTCAGCTATTGTTGCTCAGAAGGGTGTCTACAATCAAATCCAAACCATTATCAGGAAATTCATATGGAAGAGCATTACATGGTATCACCTCCCCCGCTTTGCACTTTATCATGTATTGGCTCCAGCGTACACTAAAAGGTAAGCCATCTTTACCCCGTGATGAAGTTGGTTCCTTCTTCTTTAGCTATAAAATAGCCCCAGACACATCTCCAATTATGCGAAAGCTACTTGAAGCCTGGTTGGAAGTTCAAAAACTATTCGAGCCTATGGATGCACCCAAGGAGGCTGGTAACTTGAGTAGTTTTTGGAACACGAAGATATGGTCGAGAAACAGCCTCCCCCTAGCTCTTACACACCCCCTATTTTCATTAAATGGAGGAAATCAGGAGTTACTAAAGTGGGGCATCTATGGGATGGTGAGAGATGATTCTCCTGATCCCACTTTAGGAACAAGGTGCATAATGCAGGCAAGGGAGATAGAAAGATCTTTCGGTATATTCGGTGTACTTTAGAGATCCTCTAAGGTAAGGATGGCCCCAATGACCGATGGAGTTGTGAGCAGAAAGAAAAATATATTGTCAGTACTCTTTACAGTCTTGTTTGTCCAGGCTCTCCTGAAAAGGCTGCTGATAGGTTAGGAGTTGGAATTATTCAAGCTAGACAATTACTAGCCAATTCATGGGATATCCTATGCTCTAATAGGTTGCAATTCTTCAGATGGATAGCACTGCAAGGGGGACTCAACACTATGTATAGGCTTTTTCAAAAGGGGATCCTTCTTACCATAGGTGCCCTCTTGGTTGCAATAGTAGAGAAACCCTCACACACTTATTCTTTTGTCCCAAAGTACAGAACTTCTGGGAATGGGTATGTCCTCTTATAGGTATTGATATGTTACAATGGTCAGGAATATTGATGGCATCAGATGGGAAAATTATTTTGGCATCTCTTGTCAACATAGCCATGTGGGCTATATGGAAACATAGATGTGGAACTGCTTTGGGCCGACAAGAGCTTTCTCTGAACAAGCTGAAAAATATTTTCAATATGGAGGTGGCCCCAATGGCTTTAGCCCATCATCGAAAATTTGGTCGCTATTACAATAAAGTTCTGGACAGGATTGGCAGAATTCAAGGATTTTACATATTCTTCAAGTGTCATTGGTTAGCTGAAGATGATCATAGTCTGGATTTACAAAGGCCTCTCCATGTTTGATTTGTTAACAGTATTACATCCGCAACTATCCCCATATAGGGGTACATTGTACAAATATTGAATATGTTAATTAATATATCATACTCTTACCATAAAAAAAATAATAATAAATAAACGTTACGACGTATAATTGTTAAAGATTTCAATCTAAAGGCCAGAAAATTATAGATGTAAAAGATACAAAGCTAACACACGGTTGGCTTTAGATAGTGTCGTCTTTGAGAGGAGGAGAGTAAATTGACGTGTGAAATATGTTGAATAATTGTGCTATGAAGTCAGATACATGCACTTTGTGCATGAAGTATGTAATTATATAAGATGTACGATTAAAACAAACCAATAAGAATGTGCAAATTAGCATCCTACCTAAACCATTACAAAAAGCAGACATGAAGGTTGTAATCGTAAGAACTGTGTAGGCTAGCTCCGTACATTCTACCATTAAACACAATCTTGCAATTCAATATTTCATGTCTATGTTTTGATTATGTTGAGGTAAAACATCATGGAAATATTAATTTGCGTCAAGATGTGGTGCAGTGTGAAATCATTTTTAAGATTAAGAAGAACTTATGAAGGTGAAGTCGAATGTTCCTTCACTCAAATGAACACCAAAAAAAGCATCTTTAAAGTTTTTCCATAAAAGTTAGAATTTGTTTTATTTCCCTTCCTTCCTTGTGATTGAATTGTGCTTTTTAGCAATTAATATTTAGGCCCATAACATTTACCTATGTTTGCGTTAGTTAGGGCCCGAAGGGCCCAAAATTGTTTTTAATATAACAATCAACACACAACTACCATTAACATTATTAACACAAACCATTGCATTTAACATATTTTAATTAAAATCCCCCTTAAACCCCCTTTGGTTTGGGTGCATATTCACACGGGGGGTTACTCCGGGCAACGAGAGCTGTCGGATGGGCATATTTGCCCTTTATTCCAAGATCTGGACCGTACATAGCAATCCTCGTTTGTGGGGTATGCATGTATAAATTTTTATATACTGTATATCAAGGTTTGCAAAATACTATAAGGTTTGAGAGAATGTACTTCATGGTGTTAATTTTGTACATGTGTTGTAAATATGTTTTTGAGCTCTCCGCCCTAATGCTTGGGTGTGAATATGCACCCAAACCAAAGGGGGTTTATGGGGGATTTTAATTAAAATATGTTAAATGCAATGGTTTGTGTTAATAATGTTAATGGTAGTTGTGTGTTGATTGTTATATTAAGATAAGATAAGATAAGATAAATTTTTACGTAACGCAAACATAGGTAAATGTTATGGGCCTAAATATTAATTGCTAAAAAGCACAATAACATCAAGATAAACAAATTATTCCCATTGCAAACAACTATGACTACATTTTGTAATCTCAATTCCCTGCTAATCCAAAGAATTTGGAGCCTTATTCTGGCCCAGTATGCAGTATTTCATGGTGAAACTATACACTAGTTCATCCCATAAGCAATTGTCATGCTAAACTGAAGTGTTCAACCAAGCTGAGAAATGTGTACATCCCTATAAGTTGGGGGGCTTCCCACATCTTTGAAGCCGCATCTATCTTATAACTGTATCCAGGCACCCCAATCATCTTGTACTGGAATAAACTGTCTGCATATGTTATGCTTAAATTGTTGAAGACAAAACAAGAAGAAGAGCTACCCGAGTTCTTCCTTTCACCAAAGCATAGGCTCTAGAGACAAAGTGCCTCCACACCATAGCAGATCTTCTATCTGATGATATTACAAGTGATGATTGCACACAATCATGAAATAAGCAAATGCCACAAAAATATTATGCAACCATCACAAATGCGAGGAGAAACATGTCCAAGAAAATTGAAAGGTCTTGAATGTAAAAACAACCAATTCTATGAACAGAGCAATAGAAATAAGGAATTGAAGTAGTATGATACAGATCCAGAAATATGTTGTTGCAAGTCTCTTCCACAATTTGGGAACATTAGAAAGAAATCTCACAAACACCAATCTTCGCCCAAGATAGGCCATTGCAACTCCACAAGGAACCATTAATTTACAAAGTTAAGCCAAACAAAGTACAAAAAAGGGCAATTGGAATATATTGGCCACAATATTGTCTGGAACTTTGACATAAAAGATCCTGGTGCTTCTTGACCTCTTCAATCTGCTTCTGCAAGACCTCACAGAAATAAGGGAAGGGGATGGGAATCCCCACCACAATATTCCTGGCAAATTATTTAGTGGGAAAAAAGATGAATGAGCCAAACATAACTTGTGATCACATGCTTTATTACAAGACTGGTTACAACATACAGATGAGAATGAAAAATATAACCTGGGGGATGAAAGAAAGAATGTGAAACACCAACCCTTCACTTGCTTGGCTTGATTGATGCTTAACTTGCGGCCACCATGCTGAATCCTTAAGAATCTCAAGTCGCATTAACAACAAAGTTTAAAATGAAACGCACTTATTTGCTGGAAACGCACCTCAAAAGGAATCTTTGAAAGATTCCCTAAAATTCCCTTAAAAAAGTCCATTTTTAAGATTTTTTTGTGACAGGTGTGACAATTTAAGTAATTTAGGTACCATTTTTGAGGGGTTGATTGAACATAACTTTCATGCAAAAATTTCAAATAGCAATTTTCATCCTCCTAAACTAGAACAAAAAATAATTACTTTTATAAAGTGTAGCAAAAAAAGGGGCAATTAAAAAATAGCAAGGGTAATAGAGTGACAAAGAAGTGATATATTCATGGTTGTGAAAATTGTACAAAATTATGAACAAAATTGTCAAAAAATATAGAACATTTTGAGGCAGTCATCATCACCGCTCTTTTCTTTTTTTTACATGTTTGAGTCATCGGACAAACTTACATTTGGCAAACAAGATCGGGGATGCATCTCATCCTCCGACTCATTTAATCCACGATCACTTGAGCCTTCATCCTCGGCTTCACTCTCAAAACTGGATGTACTCGAGCGATCTTCTTCCTCCTTTGTCTACAAGTGAGTCCTCATCATCATCTTTTTTGGCCACCTTTCTAGGTTGTTTGTCTAATCCACATGCCGACCTTATTAAAGTTTGAGTGACCATACGTAACTTATTAGCAGCAGTCAGAACAAAGTCATATGCAAGAACCTTCACTTCGGATAGATCTATGGCTAAAGATGCTTGCTTTGGACTTTGCTCTCTTTCCCACTCTGTTTTACCATCTCCAAAGTATAACTCCCACCGGGAAGCACTTTGGCGGCATTTGTTCTCATCGGTGCACTTTTAGTTGAGTGGGAATTCCATCCTCTCTTGTTACCTCCGATTACTTTAGCTAGCCGAGCGGCTTCCCGGACTCATCATTATCATTTGGGACGGCTATGGCATTCCTTTACGAATCTCACGAGTGAACCCGGATACTTTCGAGCAACTTGTTGTGCTGTGCGTCTGGGGCCAGTGTACATGACTCTGTCATCTTCATCTGAGCTAGCCAATATCTCTACATGTTCCTCTTGATTATCAACTTGCACAGGGAGAGTTTGCCTAGATGGCCAGTTGAATGTAACTGGTCTTCGACCTTGTAATGAAGCTTGCAAAATATCACGTTCTTGAAAAAAACTCGAGGCCACCATAAAGCATACGCCTCCCCAAAGTGGTTAGAGCACATTTGAATACTTGTCTCAATAAAATCCAATGATTTGCTTGAGTCAAATGCTCTTCCCTCCTTTTACTCTTTGTGATTTCTTTCAAGCTTTTAGAGGCATTTTGCTCTGCAGAGCATGGAACTAGTATTGGGGATGGTGCGAATGAATTGAATACTTTCTGGCCGCCACTTTGCAAAAGATGTGGCATATTTCTTTCCCTTGTAAGATGGCCCCGCCATCTACAAGTGAAATTTTGATCACGATCTTTGAAATGTAATATTTCTCAAAGGGCTCAATAGCACAGTGACCCAGTTGATCTCTTGAAAAATCCATTCTTTGAAATCATAAGTTTCTTCCAACAACTCGATATCCGGACGAGGATTGTAGGAATCTTGGATAACCTCAATCATTCTTTGGTAGGGTCGAGAGCTTTTTTAGGAGCAAGGCGTTTAGAGAACCCTCTTGAACATCGATCAATTTGGTCGTGTGTGTATGACCAACAAGCGGGAAACCAATCTTCACCTTCTTGAAGATTTGTTTCTCTACTAGCATAGCACGGTAAGCAAACAACGCCCGATTCTTATTTTCCCTTATAGGTGTTGTCTAGTGAAGATCTGAACCCGGTGGTATATGTTCTAGATTGGAAAGAAGCTTATTCAATATTGTGATAGTGAGATTTGGATCAGCATGAATGTTTGGATAATTCAAAAATGCCTTGCAAGATAGTTTTCCATTAAATACCATAGCACCAACAACATGCGGATGTATGAAATCTTCTTAGTGACATCCTTAGGCACATTGACAAAATGTGGTAGGGTGGTCTTCTTGGTCCATTCCATCAATAACAAGCGATATGTAGTTGAGTGGTTGTTCGAAGTGCTTTCTTCCTATGTTTTGTCAATTTTCTCCTTTCCAAAGATTGTTGTTCTCTGTGCTTGTTCAGTTTCTCCTTCAATGCATACGGAAATGAAAATATGTTTAGGAAAAACCTACTTTTAAGTAGAACTAGGCAAGAACACGTCACTGGGAAGCTTACTTTTTAGTGTGAAGTGTCCTTGCATTTTGTCTCTCGAGCTTTTAATTGAGAGCATGTAGCACAAACAGACATCCTATGCTTTCTAGGAATGGCCCACTTGAGAAAACTCTTTTTCGAGCCGCATTAAAGTAAGAGTAGCGAACAAAGCGTTCTCCGGCCTCAACACACATCTCCTTATAATTATCAGTAGACTTCTTGTTTTAGTGAAATTGTCACTCAAGTGGTACATAGGGCTATAGGGAGTTTCTCACAAGACTCCTTAAAGAAACCTTCCATCCGGGGAAACACATTGAAGGGCATGCATTACGGTTATGCCTCCGAATGGCGGTAGTCATTAATGCACGGATTCTTGTCAAGCCTTTTCTTTAGGCGGTCAAGTCGTCTCTGCGCCTAAAGCATGAATCAATTTGAAGGCCGTTTGTGCCGGGCCCGGTGTGGCCACCGGTGTGTAAAGTAAACTTCTCACCATCATCGGCCTAATATTGAAGGCTAAGTAGCCCCTTTGGTCTAGCGAGTCATTGAATTTGTAACTATCGCGAATCAACCTCAATTCCTTTAGTCAATCTTAAGCAAACAGCGTTGAGAACAACGATTAACTTTGTATGTGTTGCCCTTAAGTGAGCCTAGATCCATGAGTTTCTTTCTTCTAACAGGTTGTACATGCTTTCTTGTGTAAGTTACGCTTAAGATTCTTACTTACTTGGGGGCTTTGAATTCGAACATAGAGTCTTGTGGCTTTGGTAGGTCCTCGTCGAGACATCAACATGAGGTGTTTCTTAGATCTAAGAGATCAACTTGAGGTGTACTTGTAGATCTTGATAGGTTTGGTGTGTGCAAGTCGAGGGAGGTGCTTTCCCTCTCCCTAGGAAAAAATGTCGAGGTTGGTGGCGTAGTTGACCAGCTCTGAAGTGTCGTAGAAAGCGAGGAGTTGCATGTCATTTGGCTGCTCCCACTTGTTGTAGTACCATTTAGCGAAATTGATGGAGTTGGCGTGATTTGCCTAGGGGATTTAGCCTATGGTGGACTAAGGGCGACGTACTAAAATGAAGTGGAGGAGGTAGTCGACCTCTCTAGGTACGTGGTGGAGTAAAAGCGCATTGGTGGGGGCAAAGCGGCGTTCGGGGGCGGGGGTGTGGTGGAGTAAATTGAACTGGTGGTGGGCCGAGGTGGTCGTCTTTGGAGTAAGATCAACAGAGCTGGGGGTTTGAATATAGAGGCGAGAATTTCGAGGCTACTTCGGGTGTATGAGTTGAGGGGTGTGAATGTCATTGCGGGGAGGAAGCTGCGAGCGGGGAGTTGGAGGCTCTGCGGTTCTTTTTCTCGAGCCATACTCGAGAAAGGTAAGCGTCACACTTGTATAAATTTATCTGACGAGAATAGCGAGGCGGTAAAAGTTTACGAGGGATGGTATAAATTTATCTGAGAGAAGGCAAACTTGTAGGCTGCCGGTGTATAAATTTATCTGAGAGATGGTATAAATTTATATAGAGGAGGAAGACGGTATAAATTTATCACGAAAACTCCACCGAACACTTGTATTGGAATCTTTATGGAGAAAGCTATCTCTGAAGCGGCACTTAGCGGGGGTACTTAAGCGCGCCCGGCCACCCTATTTTCCATATCTGTGACTAGGAGTCGAAGGCTCAGTGATCCGCCTTATATACCCCCTCTTATTTGCTCTCAGGAACCTCTATCGCTAGTTCATACGGTCATGCCCGCGTAAGTCTACTTTCCATCTTGTTTTAGTTTCTCTTTTGTTTTAATCTGTTAGAGTGTAAGCCCCGGTATAAATTTATGCAGGATGATGACTGGATCGGTATAAATTTATCGCCTTTCTTTCGGCGGTATAAATTTATACGCTCGAGCACTAAGCGGTATAACAAGTGCTGGAGGCGGTATAAATTTATCTGCTTCAGCTAAGCGTATAAATTTACTCTGACTCGAGAGTGGCGGTATAAATTTATACCGCTCCGTATAAGGAACCGGTCGGTCGTGCTCGAGCGGTATAAATTTATACCGTTCGAGAATTATTTCAGATTCTTGATGTCTAGTGCTCAACGAATGGTCCCGAACCTTAATATTTTCGTAATATTGTTGTGTTTCCAGCTTAAAGGACACAAATAAAGTGTTAATTTAGTGTGGATTTTATGCCCTTTCATCCTCTTTTTCTACTGTTTTTGTGTTTCAAAAACTCGAAAAAGGTTAATATTCTTGTGTAAAAATGGTTTTTTTTTGGCGTTTTCCAGCCCTAAGATCAAGTTTGTACTCGGGTCATCATCAAAGGCTGCACCACGAGCCACGGACTTATGAACTAAAGGATCGGACTTGGAAATGCGTCCACCGAGTAAAGAGAGCAACCCGTCGATACGTACCTTTACTTGTGCAATAAATCGAGGGGAAGGGCAAGTTCAAGTCGATGATTATTACCTTTGGCGAAATTATGAAACTTGTTGCTTCTGAGAAGCGATGATGAAGTTCTAATGCGAAAAGGTAAACCATGACAAGGGCCCGTCTACTATGTTCTGAATACTAGAATGTTTAAAATAAGCATGTGCAAACCTAAAGGCGTGCGATTACATTTAGGACAATTACAAAGCGGCTTTGTAAGTTATTCTTAGGTGCTTTTCATTATAAATTTATACCGTCGGTCTCTTAACATAACCGCATTACGGGGCGTTGTAGAAATTTTGATGTCAATAGTCTTTGTCGCGACGAAAAAGTGTTGGTCAAGGGTCTATGGTACCCAAGTAGTATCGAAAAGGAAGTAGTAGAGGAAGAGGTAGAGGAAGAGGAAGAGGAAGAGGAAGAGGAAGGCGAAGAGGAGGAACCAGTCAACACAAAGGGAAAGGGGTAGGAAGCATTCCACGGTACTAGATACCGACCTCCTACCAAGAAAAATCTAGAAAAACAAAGCCCTTGACTATAGAGGAGTCGTGAGAAGCTCTTGAAGGCTCTCTGGAGGCGGTTTATCGTTGTGAAGCCCTTGAGATAAGTCAAGTGCTATTCTCAAAAGCGGGTTAATGAAACCAAACTGCTCAAACAAACCATTTCTTTGACACTAAGCACTATCAAGAGGCCACCAAAAATGAAGATGGGGTCCAGTCTTTGCAGGTCGAAAAAAAGTTGTATGCTGTGACACATGTGGCAATTCTTAAGCAAAGAATGAGAAGAAATCCTCATGCGCGTAATGTAAGCCTCTAGTTGTTATGGTTGATAGAAGTCAATGCAATCGATTGCGGGGATTACAAAAGCGGGACTTGAAGATTACACCTACTCGTCCTTGGAGGCACCACGGCTACAAGGCTAGAAAAAAGAACTCTCAAAGGAGGAAACCGTACGCGAGGTGTGGAAAAGCGTGGAAGCCCATATTTCGTGGGTGTCCGCAGACGAAGAGGCAAAAGTCATTGCCGTAGTAAGTCACAATCTTGACAATGACTTTCGGTTAAAAATGAGCCTAATAGATAAGATCCGATTCATGCATCGAGAATGCGTGGAGTTCAAACAAGTGCATGGAGAGGACTTCAAAAGCAAGAAGAATAAGCTTCAAGAGCTTGAGAAGCTTTGTGTGGCCAGTGTTGCACGAGCTATGATTCGATAAAGCCCATTATGGTTTGTCAAACAATCGATAACTACTTTATTTCGCTTTTGAGAGATGGTCAAGTAAGTAAAAGATTCAATTCAATCTTACGTAGTATGTTTAAGCGTGGTTAGAATCTTGTAATAGCCTAGGGGCGGTATAAATTCATACCGTGCACTGGCATGGTATAAATTTATACCGTGCACAGTGTGATATAAATTTATCACCAGTGCACTGTCATGATATAAATTTATCACGTGGTGCCTGGTCATGGTATAAATTTATACCGTGAGGTCACGGTATATAAATTTATCGCGCCGAGCCGCGGTATAAATTTATACCGTGTTGGTCGCCCGTGCCCATCCTCTTCGCCATTCAGCACTAAACCGTTTGACCATTTTACAGTGTGGGATCTTCAAGAAAAGAATTTTTGTATGTTGAAGATGGGGAGCTCAAAAGAACAAGCTAAAGGCGCAGGAAAAAGAAACCAAAGAAAGGTGGTGAATCAAAACAAAAAAATATGAGCATTGTACCACGGGCCGATTCTGAGGGTCGCCGCAAAAAGAAATATTTGTTAGCTGTTGGAAAAAGTAGTTGCCAAAGAATTGCACATTAGAGCGAGATGGCCAAAGGAAGCTAAAAGCGTAAGCCTCACTTGCTATGCCATGTTTTTTCTACCTTTTTTTGTCTTACAATATTTTTCCTTTTGCGGTCGAAAAGACATTGTCACTTGCCGAGGCCGAGTTAATGAAGCGACTCAACCTAGAAGGCTGGGAGGAGTGCAAACTTTTGTACCCAAGTTGTACCACGAGGCGGTATCATCGAGAGAAACCTTGATTAACCCGATTGGTTTGGGTAAGTTTTACAAAAAATATGTTATGTGTTTGTGCCTTTGTCTCACATTACTCTTCTGAGAACAAGAAGAAGGGGGCTACCCTTTGGATTTTTTGAACCTGGTTAAGTAGGGCCAAGGAAGAGAGGCAAAGGTTAAAAGGCAATTGAGCGAGGGGTAGAGAGGTCGCCACTTCCGGTTTTATTTGTACATATGAGAGATTTACCACATTTGGTGGGGCGTCCAATCTGGGGTTGTTGAGGGTGATTGTACAAATTTGGGGACTCTTTTAGACAAGCAACATTTTACATTATGCATTGCAGATATTCCTTATGGATTTAAAATAAAGGATAGCTTTTTTGATGAGGGAGGCTTTCACTCACGTGCAAGTCCGGTCTTTCTGGATGGCCTCAAAGAAGTCACGACATCGGCGAAAACTAGAGGGTCATCATTTTCATTCGACCTTGGGGCGATGTCGGTGCTTAAACCTATGGGAGGCGATGCGCTTAACGCCCAGCTGCGTTTGGTAAGCTTCACAATTGCGTTTTTTGTTTCACGGTAACTCCACGGTATAAATTTATACCACATCGTCTTAAGGTTTAAATTTTAAAAATTTGATTTCTTAGTGGTATAAATTTATCTGACAAGGCAATGTCGTATAAATTTATCTGACTTACGCCGTGGTATAAATTTATCTGACAAGGCAACTTAAAGTGGTATAAGTTTATCTGCCACACTCTTTGGGCTAACTTATTTTCCTTGTTTTCTTTTTACTAATTTCTAATTTCTATATTGCTTGGCGGGCTTAAAACAAGCGTCAAGGGTCATGGTGGTGGGTAAGCTTGGTGAAATTTGTTTGAGCATTTTCATATAGGTTTTTGGTAGCGGACGCCAAAAAACCATGGTTCATTTTAACCTTGAGAATGAAAAGACTCCTCCACCGCAATGCATTTCGGTTTCAATTTGTTTTGCAGAAATTAAGAGACCCACGGCGACAAAGTATTTGTGGTGTCAAATATCGAAGCCACATCGGCTTATTAATAATTTGTCTGATGGTTTTTCGGCACAGGCTGGATCCTAGATGCCTTTTACGGATCGGGCACCCGCGGCGATTTCGCGCCCATAGCGAGGCGCAATGTAGATCTCCGTCGACATAGACCCGGATAAAGTAAAGCTTCATCGGGACGGGGATAAGCTCTTGCGAATCCTTTCCTAATGAAAGAGGCTGGGGAGCAAAGCGGTGCCAGTGATGCTAAGGGCACTTACCGCAATCTGACCTCCACTTACGGGGAAGAAGAGATGGGGAGGTGGAGTTTGTTGACTTGGGCTTTGTGGTGCAGGAGGCGGAGAAACCGCTTTGTGCCAATAGGTTTGGAATCGAGGAAGGAGGTCTCTGGTTTGTTGTAAGCTTCGCCAAGAGCCGGATCCCAAAGTGCGAGAGTCACTGTGAATTTGGGAAGAGCCACCTCGTATAAATTTGCTCTGAGACGAGTTCTTAACCACTTTCATTGTAAACTATGTGCTAAGTAATATTATAATTTATTTTGATGAAGATTTTTTAAACTGAAAGCTTTGTCTCTCTAACAATGCTTAATTGAAACAACTCTTTCTTGCTCCGAGTTTCACACTCTTTGTCTTTCCAATGTTTGACTTTTTTAGTACTTCTATTAAGCTTGCAAAAAAAAACAATCTATATTTCTTACTTTTTTTAACAATAAATACTTCTTGAGTTATCAAAGTTAATGTCTCTCTCCTTAAAACAAGCATTTTTTTTTTGCCCTCCTTTTTAAAATAAAAAAAGCTTTAAAAATGTTGCTTTTTTTGGGGGTATCAGAATGCTAATTGCTCAACAATCTATTTTGCTCCCCTATTTTGTGTGTTTTTTTTATGTTTTCAATTTTTATAAAGGAATCTTTCAAACGCACTTCTTAAATAAGTGCGTTTCATTTTAAACCTTGTTTAACAGCTTTTTTTGCTTTGGGCACAAACATGCATGAAGAACATGCTCAAAGGGCTATGTGAGTCCTTCATTTTAGACAAATACCGGACAACCAAGAAAAACTCTAACAAAAATGGTGCGAGACGATCTTGCTTGAATCACAATGCCTTGATGAATAAAATATATTTTTGTTTGAGGGTCCATTGAAGTGGCTTTCTAAAAGCCATCGCACCAAATATAATGTTGCCAAAAATGCTTATCCATATCTATCATATCTTGATCTGAGATTTGGATCACTTAAACTTTGCGAAGCGTCATCGGTTTGCATAATCCCTGGTCATTCTACGGGTGTGACCCATCTTTGAGCTCCATGTCTTTTACGGTTTTGACTCCACGGAGGCGACACATACATAAAGACTCAGCGAAACTCACGGCGAGGAACAAGCACTTCATGGATTAGCTAAAGAACCAAAGTTTTCAAAGGAAGCGGAATAGAAGCGATGTAGAAGGTCGGCCAGTGTATGGCCAAAACAACCGAGTGCAAGATAGAGAGGCTTAGAGAAATGTGGAACTGCTACCTGAATTTGTGTATGGACCTGAATGCCTAGTTGAACCTGCAATCCGCCTGCTCGGGCTCTAGATTTAAATTCCGACCCTGTGTGCTCTGCAAAAACAATGGGATAAAGCAATGGGAGACATTAACTTCTCGGATCTGTTATAAGGATTTGCCTGATGAAAACTCAAGCCCATCAAGAGAGGATGAAATTCGAAACTTGTTAGTGTTGCAGAAGAACAGAGCTTCAGCGGCAGAGGAGTTTCTAGGGGAACCTAATTCCAGAAGAACCCTAAAGTAACACCTCTCGAGCCTTGCATGCCATATTCTCTTTTTTTTTTTTTTTTTTTTTTTTTCAATATATTACATTTTTTTTTCAAGGGGTTAGACCATTGTCTAAGCCATAAAAAACAATGAAAGCGTATGCGCACTCTAGATGTACGTATTAGTACGTCAATTGAAATACACCACAAAATCATAGCAAAACCTTAGTAAAAAACGTACAAAAATACAAAAGTAACCCCCTGTTATAATGCTAGATATGGGAGGCGTTGTTTTTTTTTTGAAGAACTGTGTCAGCAATATATTAAAAGAATGGTGATATGGGAGGCGTTGTTAACATACATACGTAATTTTTACATTGTGTGCATCAATGTATGAGATTACTTTGCAAGAGAATCCTGAACTTGTGCAGAAAATGTTAAGATTCTCAATATCGTTTTGTACATCCATAGAAAATATTCATGTTCCATATTGATGGCTTAACTATTGCAAGAAGACGAATCTGGCTTTTCCAAAAACACAATAGTTTGTGTACCTTAAAGTTGCTTTTTGTAAATTTCCTATGGTTTGTTAAAGTGTGGCTTTTCCAAAACCACTAAATCAGTGTGCCACCCTCTTAACAATGGTGCCATTGAGGATGAGTCTCACACTTTCCAGAGTTGCCCAGGATTCAGTCAGATCCGGGCCAGATACGTTCCCTTAGTACGGCCGGACTTGCCCCTACATTTGCTGATGAACACACCATCAGTACGTGCCCTAGGGTCGTACATTCAGGAGGTACTGGATCTGCGAGCCCACCTTTGCCCCCGCTTGGCTGCTCGCTGATCAGGCACTATGGGTGCGGTACATGAGTGTATATATTTGTGTGTTTTTGTATTTCGTATATTGGAACAGTTTGTCAGCAGGCTGATTGCTGCCACGGTTTTTCCCTCGAAAACCCGTCGGGGCGGGGGTTTTTTAATCCAGGTAGTAATCCACTTGTTGCGCTTTTGTATTAGGTCCCATAGACCGATTGGTCTCCGTGGACGATAAAAATACCTTCCTTCCTTCCTTCCTTCCTTCCTTCCTTTGTTGCTACAGTAGTTTGTGTACCTTAAGGAGTCAATCCTGTGTATACACTTCTTGCTTTTCTTCATCTATCCTTCCTAAGAAATCATTTATACTCGAGCAGAATCCACAGGCCTAATATGGACCAAGGTTAGATTTGAGATTGACACCTGAGAATTAATAGCAATTAGCATTTGAAAATGCAGCACATTTAATATCCATCGTAATATGAGCATGATCTCCTATTTCCATTGTAATGGCACTGCTATTTCTTTTCTATGGTTACATTTTGGATATTAATGCCTTAGTGACATGGTTTGAGCAGTAATGGCACCACTCTGGATAGTGGATATTGGTTCCGAAGGAGAATTTACAGTGCTATCTAAAGCTATGTTCCAATACCTTGATTTTTTTCCTCCGGTGGCAAGTATATCCAAATGTTCAAGAATATGGTTTAATATTGGTTTTGGGACAGAATAAAATGCTGGCGGTACTTTAAACAGAAGGAAAGACATATTTGCAGAACCATACCATGGGCCGTACTGGTTCAAAAGATCAAAGATCACGACCATGTATTAATCTGTAACATTCACATTTATATATTTTGGAAGATCTTAATCTTCATTAGGCATTGCGATTTCCGAGCAGGTTATGGTGCTTCTTCAATTGAAATCCAAGATGCAACCATGGGTGTTTCAAAAGATGAGTAGAACTATCAAGCCAGACTCATCTTCCAAAACAACCATCGTTGTAGCTGCTCCATCAGACTCAACAACTCAATCTATAGGTAATGTCTGATACAATATTCATGCTTCCATTTATGGAATTCAATTTAAATCTTATAAAGTTCTAAGACGAGATGTACATCTTTCTGCTCAGACTTGCAAATTCGTGATTCACTTTGGAGTTAAGCATGATAACCTACTATATGCAGTATCTTTCCTACCATCCTGAAACTTTCTTAGCTACTGGTGTTTATTGTGTAGGTGCAATTGCTAGCATGAGCTTATGATCAACGAAGATGCACCAGCATAGTTATTTCTCTGAAGCATAGGCAAGCAATTAAGCTTGGGTAAGTAAGAAGACACAAGTCTTAACTCATCATTGAATTGGGTATCAGGATCTTGCTAATCAGGACCTGTAGCCAAGCAGTCCATAGAAGTGGCGCCCTTTAACTTAGTAGGAGAATGTTACAATCCACTTTATGGACGTTGAAAAGGGCACTACAACATAGTTGCAATAATAGAATTCATATCCCAATGTTGGTACTTAACACAAAGATATTGCGAAAATATCCATGTCTATGACAACCACTTGCTTCAGTCAGCACAAGAATCCAACTAATCCTATTTATAGGGAGCGCTTAGAAATCCCTGCAAATATGTCAAATGACCAGTCCAAATATCTTTTTGCATGGAAAAAAAATAAGTTGAGCTCACACAAGCTACAAGAGCTACACAGGTGGAAGACCCAACCAATAACATGAAACAGTCTTATTCAATCTCACATGTAAAAGGATCCTCTGTAGAGAGATTACCAAGAATTTGATTTTATCTTCCTTATGCCTATTATAACCAGCTGAGCTTATGAGCTCGGGAGCCTAACAGTGGTATTTAAAGGGTGCTTTTATTGAAGGTTTATACTTTGTGGATAGTTGCTGGTTAAAACATGTAGTGCAGGTCTTTGAACAGATGTAGAGTAGTGGTTTTGGGCGTTTTGTGGCTATAGATGTTCTTCAACATGTTGTTATTGCCAATTTTTCAAAGCCTGTTTGCTGGCTTGGGAACAGAGGGCTGTTAGTTGTTAGATTTATATTGAAATAGAATAGTGCATGTGTTGAGTTATAACTGTGCATGTTTTAGGTTGTGTGAAGTGTGTATTGGGTTGTGTGAAGTGCGTAGGCAGTGTGCATTGTGGTGTATGGATAGGTGAGATGTTGCATAGGAAATAAAATAGGTTAGATGGTTGGCACATGCATGTATGGTTTATGAAGGTTGAGTTCTGTATGCAAGATATATGAAACAAGGTTTGATCTAATTTTAGCAGAGAAAATACTAGGTTGAAGAAAACATTATAGAAGATGATTTTAAGTGCTTAGAGATGTTGTGATATGGCTGTTATGGATTTGATTTGTAGCAAGTGGATAATAATGGAGCAGGTCTACAGCAGTTTGGCTTATAGATAAGTGCACAGAGCATGCAGTGATGGGTGTTGCTACATGTAGGTTGGATTTTCTTACATGCAGGTCTGCAGGGCAGATGGGAACCTTCACGGATTCATTGCTCTTAACATCACAAATACTATGGTGTATACATCATTCTGAGGCATTTGCAACAACATGCTTCAAAAGCAGTGCACAAGGCCGTAAGGTTGGGCATCAATTTTTGAGATCTTTGCATTGCCAATCTTTGAATCGTGAGACTAGGAGGTATACAACATAGAGAAATGATGGTGAAGTGATTTGTGCTTTAAGCTTGAGATGATTCTTTAGTGCCACACAATATGCAGAAAACACATCTCTCTCTTAATTGTTGCAGACACTGATCCTGCAGATATGGTATGGCTCATGCACAAGATATAAGAAATACATTGGTATGGCTTATGCACAAGATGTAAGTCCCCTCTTAATTATTGCAGACATTGATCCTGCAGATATGGTACGGCTTATGCACAAACGTAGGCCAAATGTCATGTTTTGCTTGCATATATCTTTGCAATCAACATGGAAGTTAACCGCACTTAACATTTCACATTTGCATTTGAAGGGTTTGGGTTACACCACATTTATCAATGTCTTACAACATTGCTAGACAAGATGTTTTTGAATTCAACATACTTTGGGATAAACAGATGCAACATTTATGTCTTCACATCCAATTGATAGAAAGATCATGCAAACTCTTTCGTAGCTTTGTATGACCAAAATATCATGTCTTCTGTTCACGGTTGTTAAATATCATGTCTTCTGTTCACGGTTGTTAATTGACATGTGCATTAATTCTTCTTGGTGCAACTTCATATTGTTAATTGACATGTGCATTACATTCTTCTTGGTGCAACTTCATATTGTTAATTGAAATGTGCATTACATTCTTATTGAAACTTTGCCTTTGGAAGTATGTTGTATACATGCATTATCACATTACATCTATACAAATGTTTCTTTAATGCTTCACAAAATGTAGGAAGCGCATTGGTCATGTACATATGCCTTATTTTTAATGGAATATCCACTCTAAGCTTAAGCCAAATGGAAGATCCTCAACTAGAAAATTCTTGCTAAGCCCTCCAATGTCAATGGTTGCAGCGGAAATGCCAAATTGTTGTAGATGAAATACATGTGGTAAGAATACATATTTTGTGCTCCGTTGTTCCTACTACAATCCTTAAATGCATATTTTCATGCTCGAAATAATTATTTAGCAATAAGCAACCACTTTTTAAATTGTTACTAGGCCCGGCAATGCCGGGCACCATAGCTAGTATAAGTTTAAACCAAGTATTTATCGCAAATATATTCATAAAATCAAACATATTTAGCCTATAACAAAAGGCTAGAGAATCCCTATGTCAGCACTTGGACTTGAAGAATTGCTTGATGTCTTTGAATCTGAGGCCTTTGTTGATGTTCCTGAGGATGTTTCGGGAAGTTCCTTCTGTTAGTGCTCGAGCCATTTGAGGCACTAGAAGTTCCGACGCTGTAGGTGCAACTATATATCGCAATGATGCATCACGCAGGTGCCCTCATGCAAAGAAATGTAGTGCCGCCGACCTCTTAATGAGGATAATGTGATATGTGCCGTAAGTACACTATGGAGAGTGACAATGTCTCTTCCCCCTTGGGCTGAAATCCATATGAAATACCACTATCTGCCTTTGGATTAGAGTTGGGAGATAATAGTAACGAAGTGATTTTCCTATTTTGGGCATTGTCTTTACTTTTCCTGCCCTTTTTCCTTTTCTTCCTTTCACTTCTTTACAAAGTAGTCATTCAAACATCAACCTAGCATTGCACCCTCAATAAACATTGATAAATAGAAACTTTTCAAGTGTGCTGTCTCCTAAAATCATCCCCTTCTCTCACATAAAAGTGGTTGAGCTCTCTGACTGAACCAAAAATTGATTCTTAGATGGTTAATCTCTACTTTGATCTATTTATTTTATTTAGCTCCTTTGTTTTTGAACAACATTGCATTGTCAAATATTGGACATTAATAATGGATCCAACTGCGCATAGGTTTGAACTAAAGAAATATTCGCGGTGGCCTTGGCCCCCGCGATAAATGTTTTGTTATGTATAAATGCCTATAGTACAAAAATACATTAGACAGATAGATGAATAGTATTTTCATGTCATGCTGCATTGGCAGCATCCATGAGGACATAAGAGATGGGACCATCACTATCATTGCAGCATGCACCTCAATTTATCATGAATGTCATGAGCGGTACGAACTTGTAGCTCCCTGCTGTGTGTAGCAATGGTGCCCCCCAAATTGTTGAGCTTTACGAGATTTGCTATCTTAGTAGCTTCCATTGCATCTTCTTCATTACGGTATGTTTTATCAATGAAAATCTTGGAAGATGGAATACCTGCTTCCAAACCTTTGGCACTCTTATAGGAATTGAAAGGGACCCAAATTTGATCAAACAAGGAATGACTCACCTTCTTTTGAACGACGTCTAATGAATGGTTGCCCAAAGCGAAAGCAATGACAAAACCAGGCAGTGCTTTTTGGAGCTGCTCCAAGGCAGGAATAACATCTTCGATTTTATGACAAAACGTCTCAAGGTAAACACCATTAAAGATTGGATGTCGATTTAGAATATCCATTAACCTATCAATGTTAGACTCCAACCTAACTGTTGCTGTTATTTTTATGCCGAGCGTTAGATTGAACCTTTTCCCTTCCTGCACCAGTAGCCTTTCAAACATGTTCAGTCTTCTGGCAGTAAAAGCAATTTCGTCATCGTTTAAATTTAGTACAAACGGAACCAAGTCAAGGCCCAAACCTTGCGTGGAGAATCCTTTGTCCTCAAGATAATCACGATAACCATGCGGAAGCACATGAACAATAGAATAGTATGGAGCAGAAATTCGAGGCATGCCAGGAGCAACACGTTTGCTGAATCCATCTAGGGAATCCATTTGGGATTTTAACTCTGATGTTTCATGCATTGAAATATGCACTTGGCAGCTGTCGTATTTCCAAATCAAAAGCTCTTCCTTGATAATCCACAGTTGTTCGCAAATGTTTTCAAAGGTGGGACGCTTCTTTCCCTCCTCCTCCCAACAGCTAACTAACAAATCTTTTAACATGCCAGGAATGCCCTTTTGCACCAACAGTTTGCTTTTCAGCTCACCTTGTATTTGATTCACTTCTTTGAGTATGTCAGACGATTTCATGATTATGTTATCCCAAGATTCTCCAGTGAGAATTTGAGAGCACACTATTGCAAAACTATAGACATCTACATTAGAGCTGTACATGTTCTGCAATTCTGGAGGCTCTTGTAGCATTTGAAGAGGTCGTTTTATTAGCATTTCTGGAGCCATGTATCGTAATGTGCCTGCCATGTTGGTATGCAAACCAGTCTGAAAATTTGTTTTTGAAATACCAAAATCAGCTAGCTTTATAAGGAGACTCTCATCCTCTCTTTGCTTGATTAGAATATTAGCCGGCTTCATATCTCTGTAAATTACCTTGTTAACGTGAAGATGCTTCATGCCTTTCGCGATTTGCAAAATGATATCTACCAAGTCCAAAAGAGGCCATTTTTTCAGAAAAGTTCCTTTTTTGCTGTATTTTTAGAAACCGTTTCAAGTCTGTGTCCATGAGCTCTAAAACAAGGCGTTGTTTCTTACTTGTTGTGGTACCAAGATTACCAACGTCTACAATATACTCCTCCTCACATTGGCCTAGTAATTGAACAATGTGAGGCGAATGAGCCATCATTTTTTCTCTAAATATACCAACTTCAACGTCCATAACCTGGGAGTTCTCTTCCGATTCTTTCACAGCCACAGGGATTCCACACCAAGAGCCTTTGCTGACTTGTCCAAAGCTGCCTCCTCCCAACTTATCCCCAATGGACAGATCCTTACTGTCAATGCAAAAAACCCCTGTTTCTATCTTTGAAATTAAGCTGTTTACAAAATCAGGGGAAAGAAATTTAAATCTCTGGGAAGACTTTAAGTTCTTCAGCAGTACAAGTTTGTCTTGCTCACAAGCCCATTCCAGCGTTGTCTGAAAAGCTTTGCAGTCACACTCTACCTTATACTTAATCTCGTCCACCAGCTTTTCTGTCAACTCTGTTTGCTGGACATCAAGTAGATAATAACGTGAGAAGCTCTTCTTCGTCCCGATGCGTTGTGAGATTAATCGGTTAATCATTTGACAGTATCTTCTGGTATCATCTATAATTTCACGAAATTGACCAAAGCTGCCCAGAATCATGAAAAGCTCACCTGGAGAGGGTTGATCTGCTGCACAGAGATGGACGAGCTTCATGCCCTCCGTTAATACTTTAAGCAGCTCCATGCCTGCTGAAGAACCGCTTACAACTCTATCCCGATTGGTGCGTGCTTGTGCTAAAAAAGACCATATTGTACTCATCTGCCAATTGACTGTGGCAGTCCTTCAAAGGACCCATCCATAACTCAACATACTGCGCCACTGAAGAAAACAGAGATTTGAGCACAAGACACTGATTTTTATGAATCAACTCGTCCTTGCTTAGAGCATTGTCAATCTTGGATGGCAGGGCCTTTAGATTGTTAAGCCATTCGTAAGATCCAGTGGCCATTGAAGGAGGAGGAGAAGAGATAATTGAGAGCGCTGACTTTCTATCGATCTGCACTGCAGTTGTTCAATGTGAATTATCCTCTGTTTTTGAAGGCCCAGATTAGACTACAGGAATTTTTTTTTCCGGAAATTAACAAAATAGATACCAACAATTACCCGACAACTAAGCAATAATTTTTTAAAATCCATATAAGTTAATTACTTAGGGTGATTTTCTACTGTAGTCATAAAATAAGACTGTCACATTGAGATATGACACCCTTTATGACTCCAAATCAAAAATTCTTAATACAATAATCTGAAAAATGATTATCTATCGGCCTTCAAAAATTCTTAATACAATAATCTGAAAAATGATTATCTATCGGCCTTCTTTATGAATCGGGCCAGGCGCATATCTTTCGCCATGCAAGTCAAGTCACCCACTTGGAATGAAGTGCACAAGCCAGGGAGTCTTTAAGGTGCTAGATTATCTCTTGTTCTGCAACTTCTTGTAGAGCGAGGAGCATATCGTCGGTGACTCATTTGTTCCTACCGAACTCGTGAAGTATTTCGCGAGTCAACTTTGCGAATGCTTCTCCGAGGTATCAAAAATCTATAACTTCTATGGAAGTGTCTAATTTCTCTGGTTGCTCATGCAAACACAGTCTCTGCTCCACTTCATGGGTTTTTTGGGCGTTGGGGTTTTTCTAGGGGAGGGTTTAGGGTGTTCTCCTTGGTTGGCCTCCCACCTTCTACACACCTGACCTTGTGCTCATTATAATACTTAGAATACACATCATACATTTTTATGTATGCCTTGTATTCTGCCGGTTTGTGCTTGAACCATTATAGATTTTATGACTGGCATGTACATAACAAAATAAATCAATATCTAGTAACTACAAACAATTCCTAGCATTGTTGGACATATGTTAAGAACCGTACGCTGGCATCCATTAGCTATAATTAGCGATGGCCACGGGCACATTAGCTGCCTATCCATGGCAGCAAGCCCTGCAGGAACTTGCATCTGGGCAAGATGATAGCTTGCAAACATGCATGTCCTCAGAAAGAGTTCCTCCTGATCATTCTATAAAGACCACCACATAATTGCTTGCAACAAGGATGAAGATTGAGCATACAGATCAACATCAAATATAGCCTCTAAGAAAGAACTAATTGACCGTGTAAATAGAGAATCCATGGGGCAAGATCCGATACACTAGTTCCATTTAAATAGCAGCCAAGGGTCAAGTGGCAGACGCAGCCATAACCAAGATCTGGCTCTGATCTGGCACTCTAAAACTGTAGCCAAGGTCTAGCTCTAATCAAGCATCAGAACTGTGTAATCTTTGCCCCACAACATGAGTTCAATTAGGGGAAGAGGTTAAGAAAAGGCCAATAAAATAGGGGAATTACAAAAGAGGATAATTAGAAAAGAAGATTTTTTAATGGGGAAAAGAGATGAGTTTGTGTGGATCTTCACTCTTAGCCATCAAACTAGGGTGCTATCCAACTCCAACACTTATAACTTTATAAGATAAGATACCTAAAGAATAGAAATCCCAAATGGAAATAGGACAAAAGTCCAGGATGATCCAATTTAATGTCATTTTTTATAGGACAGCTTGTCTTGCTCATCCTAATAAGAGATCGATTTAGAACTTTTTATAGGACAAAGCGTAAGGTTAACCTCACTTTCTTCAAACTCTAATTACACTATCTAAATTATAGTAGTACATCCATTGCTCCGTGGTTTCAAATGGCAATATAACCCATCCCAAAAAGAATGGATACCTTGCACCTTATTCAGATATTTAGGCTTTCTTTTTTTGTCTTTGTATAGACTTTTTTATATGGTTTTGGTACGATTTGGCCGCCGTACTCATATGGGTGTACTAAAAAGTATCTCTAAAGTGCAAACCTTTTTAGCCATTGATGTCTTAGAGAAGAGGGCAAATCATGCGATTGTTGTTTGCATGTCCCCTTTTTTTCAAAAATATCTAAAATGCCTTGAAATTATGCTAAAGTTGCCAAAAAAAGCCCCATGTTTTAAGGGTAGGTTTAATGGAAATGTCTGTAACTTCTTGGCAATGATCCCAAATGGGAATGTATCCTTCGGATGCATTATAGATGAGGATGAGTTCTTTCTATCAAAACTAAGATCACCTAACTTCGAATCAAGAATCTTAAGTTATATTGTTTTTAATACATCCAAAAGTAAGGATTTAGGAGACCATAAATTAAAATTTTGGACTCTCATTTAGATTATCTTAGATTTGATGGAATAGAATAGAATAGAATAGAATAGAATAGAATAGTTTTTTTATCGTCCACTGAGACCAATCGGCCTATGGGACGGAAGCCTTGACAAACTTATTCTTGTCAGGGTTAAAAACCCCAGAAGAAGGGTTTTAGAGGAAAAACCGTGGCGATAATAAGAATCTTTGTCAAAGCATGCGGTATACATCATCATGAAATAAATGTGTATGTACATGTCAAGTCGTGCAGAGGACATAGGCGATCTCGCATGTACATGACCTCTGAAGGTATGATCCTAGCATCATGCGGATCAGGTGCTCAATGTCACATGTGCTTGGTGGCGGGCGACCAACTTCGGCATAAGCGCATCCGGTTTGATCATATCTTTGGGCAACTTTGAAGGGTATGAGATTCATCCTCAATGACTCCCATTTGGCGGCATTGGCGAGCACATCTGGCGTGGCTCACCAATCCATCACTTTGTCTCAATTCGAAGATGATGTGCCCTGTGCGAATGGAGGCAATGAGTGCGTCTTTTCATGGGCAAGTGGGGTGCGCGGGTAGCATTGTGGGCCTCGTTCAATGTGGGATTTATGTGGCTGGTAGTGTCTTTGTCTTGACTTTTGTTCAGGGGCGGCATTTGGCATCCCAAAGCTTCTTGGCGATGAAGCAAGCGTCAAGATATTACCTCAAGCTATGGCGATCTGCCTCTGTTTGCACATGTATGCACTGTGTCCTCTGCACATTCCATCTAGCCATCCATTGAGCTCTCTTTTCCCTCCAGCTGAGGCCTTGGCGTTGTAGCCCCATTGCCATGATATAAGCTAGTTTTTGGGAGGCGAGCATCGTCCATGTTGACCACCTTACGAAAATAGACAATGTGGCGATCAAGGGCCGCCCTCTGAAGAGGCAAGAATCCTGTTTCCTGCAGAATAGAATAGATTTTTTAACGTCCACGGAAACCAATAGGTCATGGGACCCATACAATGGGCTAGTACAATCATTACTACTAGAATTAAAAAACCCCTGCCTCTAGAAGGACACATTCTCATTTCGATCTTCACCAAAAAGTTAGGGTCATTTCCATTACCCCAAGCCAAGGGCATTTTTGCAATTATATCAAAACTAGTGTATTTTGAAGTCTCCCCCCCCCAACCCCAATTTTCTTTTGGATGTGTTGTATGTTTAGTCTTATGTTGAGAAATCTCCTTTCATTTTAGGTTTTGTTAGAACATCTAGCTGTGGGTTGAGCAGATACACATTTTGATTTTTCTTTGCCCTTCGGGGTATGATCCACTGGTAGGACAAACCCACCACCCCTGAGATCACGGATTGAAGTATGATCAACATCAGCCTAATAATGGGGACTTTAAAATCCATTGCTTTCAGATCACGGATTGAGATTGATCATATATAATCTATCATTATATGGAGCTTTTTTAGATTAGCTTTATGTGATATGTGTATTGTAGAGATGTTGCATGATGAATAAAATGACTCATGCCCTTCAATAAATAAATTAGCAGTAGGGTAGGCTTGGGGAAAGGGTAGAAAGGTTTAAAGGAAGGAAGAAGATCCCAAAAGGGCCAAGTACATCAATTAGCCTTTTAGAGAAAAAATAAAGATCAAGTTCCATTTGGCAAAGTTGCATTCACATATCATAATATGACACCAAACATTTTAAGTGTAGAAATTCTAACCATCCTGGAATTTCACCACTAATCACGCTTTTTTTACAAACTGTAATTTTCTGCTCATTGTGTGGTGATTGTGACCTAATTTACACAGCAATTTACACAGTTGATACAAAACAATTTACACAGCAATTTACAGCAATTTACCAGAATTTCTGATACACAATTGATACACAGAGTTTACACAGAATTTCTGATCAAGTCAAAAAGATCAAGTGTCATGGATAAATTGATGGCATCAGATCCAGTTGCATGAAGAGCTTTAATAGGCGGGAATTTCAACGTGACGAAAGGAAACACATTGACAAACACAGGTGGTCAGAGTTTTATGGGCGCAACATTTTCAGGTTGTGTTTTTCTTAGTTGTGGAAATCCTACTGAAGCTGCCAATGTTCTGAGCAACTTGAACTTGAACAAGAATTCAGAAACTTGGCTGTTTGTATCAGAAACTTTGTATCTGAACTTGATCTTTTTTGTATCAGGGAGAAATTTCCAGGTCCCAAAAATTACCCCTTCCAAAGTAGCTTAGATGTTACCTTGTCTTAGATTAGTAAAAGTTTCTTGTTATTGGCATTCATAAAGCCTGGTCGGGCTGTGGGGGCTAGCTCTTAATAATTGCTTCTCACGGATTCTTTAGAAGCTTTGGGCCGCAGATTAGGCTTTAGAATCGCATTCTCTCTCGTGTTTGCTGCATTACCCTCTGCTTTCTCTATGTTTCAAAGATTTTCTTGCACAAATCCATGTTTGATCTATCAAATTGGCTTTCCCTGGTATTGTTGTTGGTTTGTGGGTTGTTCCAGAGTGTAAGCTCTGTTGGAATACGGGCTATGGCTATGGCGAGTGTATCATAGCCATACCTTCAGAATTGCTGTCATTGATGTCGGCACAAACTCAGACTGGCTTTTGTCTAGACCTTTTTGCTTAGCTATGCATTGCTTGGATTTACTACCTTAGCAGGGTGTTATTTAGAATGTAACTACGGAACTACATGAATTTAGGGATGGCCTTCTCAGCTTTTAAGTCCGTAGTTTTTAGAAGGGCATCAGCAAAAGGTTCCCATTTGTTTCACCAGCATCAAATTTGAAACTTTGATCGCAGCTTCAGGTAATACAACTTTTAAAAATGCCAAGGCCAGGGCCTCGGCCATATGAATGTGTTCGACGAGCATGGACCAGCCGCTGAGAGGCAGCACTACTCAAGAGATTTTCAGGTGGGTTTTCCCTTTTTTGCCCTTTTTCTCTGGTCTATGTTTTCTCTATTTTTTCTCTGTTTTTTGCCCTTTCTTCTCTGTTTTCTCCAGCAGCGCTATTTTGTCTGCTCCAAGCTTTGGGCACTGTCTTCCTCTTCCCAGCATCTCTATTTGAAGAGATTTCAAAGAAATTAGAAAACCTGGTTTGGCATTGCTTTCTCTGCTCCAGTTCTTTTATCCATAGCAAAAACAGGATTTGGAAACTTTTCCATCGATTGTTGAGGTACTAGTTTTCCTTTAGCCCACAAATCTCAAATCCCTTCAATATTGTGCAAAACGTACTCTATTCGTTTTTTTTTAACCTGATTCAGAACTCACTTACAACTTCGAGTAGAACAGAGCGGAAGTTATGATTTCATGGTCTGTTGGGCATCCATTAGCATTCTGAACTCCAAGGGCTTTTATAATTCACAAGGTTGAATCATGGGAGAATTTGTAGGGCTTGACAAAGGCAGGGTTTGAATTGTAGTTCATTGAGTATTGCATGGATGATGCAAGAAAAGCTCTATCTATCTGTATCCTCATTCGAAATAAGATTTTTTCCACCACATTCTACTGAAGTTTTTGACGGGTGTTTGCAGGTGTAGACAAAGGCCAAGTAGCAGACAACATTGCAATGGGGTTGCAACTTATTTTTGATGTGTATATTTCTGTTTAAAGGTTAAAGGCCTGCAATATCATTACTGCCCACATCTACATTTGCTATGATGATTCATTTGCAAGCTCTTATATATTTCACAAAAGATGCGTGCGTTGAGTATAGTGAGTTTATTGAGTACTGCAAGTAAAGCTCTATTCTTACATGCCTTATTTTTTGACGTGAAGTGGTGGTGCTTAAGCCTGGCTTTATAATCAAAAGCTTAACACCAAGGCTCCAGCCAAAGCTGTTGTTTCTAAGGGTGTAAAAATGTTGTTTTGTTTTTAATGAAAGTGATTGTAATGATAGTGATGAGCAGGTAAAGACATCCACTGTTATGGGTAAAAGCATGTTAGGGTGTCCCTTAAAAAGTATTATTTAGTGACCAAAAAGGTACCTAAAAAGGTAGCCAGGACTGGGTACTAGGTACCTGCATAATATCTCAATATAAGGTATGTTTTAGAACTTTTTATATACATATTGGTCTCCAATAGCATTATCTTTACCTTAACTTTGAATATTACCATGTCCTTGACTTTTATTTTGGATTTTTGTATTAGTTTTAATGAAAAGAAAAATGAGAAAGTACCCAGTTCTGAAGTACCTAGTGTATGTACTTTTGCAGGTTCCAAAAGTGGTACACCCTAACATGCTTTTACCCTTATAGTATTTGAGATTTCTATTGTAATTTGGCCTTGAGGTTGTTTAGTCTGCTGCAAAAACCCAAAAGCAAAAGCACCAGCTCAACAAGCTAAAGCACCTGTAAGTTGCTAAACGAAACAGAAAAACAAGACAAATTTGAAAAGCTCAGATGATGAGGAGTTGCTTTGTTGTCCAAGGTGCATGTTGCTATTTCGAAATATTCCAAAAAATTGCATTTAGCTCAGAAGATTCAGAACAGAGACATATTTTTTTAGCCACACAACAGTGTTATTTTGATGCCTTGGCTCTCCCTCCCTAAGATGTAAGAGACATCAGGTCAACATAATTTTTAGTTTCCATTTAGTAGATGTGTCACATGCTTAACAATTGCCATCAGGCCACATGCAACTTATTTGCTTATACCCGTTGCTAAATAGTTCCCATCTTTAATATTATCATCCTAAGTTCCTCGAGTGGAACCATTACAGGCTTTCTAGATGCACCATTGTTCCAAATATGACTCCAAATATATACATCTGTCGCTTCTTATTCTCCACCTTTCCATAATGATGATATACACAACAACGATTAGGCATTGAACACCCATCTTAAGTATGTGAGATGGGGCATTCACCATTGCACATTTGGAGTGGATGCAATTGAATGAGTCATTCTAGTTTAGCATTAATCATGCAAACTACGCTTCACATTTTCATACTTTATTTTTTAATTTATAGATATGGCAAATCCACAACTTCTCATTCCACTTACAAACTCCATTACATCTACCCATGCCACATGTCCATGACTAATGCCCGACATCGTCAGGCACACGTTTCCAATTTGGATTATCATTTCACTTCATATAACATGTTTAGGAAACTTGGAATTGTATTTTATATTATTGAAAGGCAGCACCATGATTAATGACATCTCTAGATGGTGCAAGAACTTTGGACCATGTTTAAAAGTGGTCTCATTAGACCCATTGCTCGATGATACCAACAAGTTATCATGCAGAACATAATATTCATGTGTATCTTGATGTATGCAAAAATACGCAGTATCTTTTGCATGCAAACATTATGTATAATATCGTCTTCAATAATTCTAGGCATATTAATTATTGCAGAAATGTAGATTTGTGCCTTGCATGTTTCAAGAACATCTTTTGAACTGTTGCAAAATAGACAATCCAACAAATAACATCTTCAAACAAATTGTAAAAGATCAAATTGCCCAATAATTTTTAGACTTCTGTAAAAGTAATCAATTAGGATTGACCCCCTGTGTGTGAGCTGCCTAGCATTTAAGTTGATGTAGCATTCTAGTTTTGAACTGACACCAAGCTGGACATCACACAAATCTACCTGTGTAAATCAATCGTAAGAGAAATCGTAAGCCAAGGCCGCCGCGATAAATTTGTTGTAGATTTAATTATGTCCCCTAATGGTAAATTATGAAGTTTTTTCAATGAATAAGCAACGTAACTGGAAGCCAGTAGAATATGCAGTTATTCTTGCTTCTTTCCTTGTCATGTCTGGGCTTGTAAGATGAAGAGTTATAATTCAAGCAACTAAATTTATTGAGGTAACAATATCGTCGGTACTCATGCATTTCATTTCATTGCAGGAAGTAAAAGATCGTATTATGTTGCAGGTTTAGCTTTCTACCAATTCCACTTGTAAATAATATTGGGATTAGGATAGTCATTGTTGCTTGTTAAGTTTTCTATACCTATAGCTAAGGGGATGGAGGTTTGTAGAATTGAATTGAATTAACTTTTATTGTTCGTGGAGACCGTGAGGTCTATGAGACCCGATATAAGAAAGAGAGCACAGCAAGAAAGTTTAAAAGGGGTAATTACCCTCATTAAGACATTATGTCTGTTAAACATATATTATTCCCAACGAACACATTATTATAGGGAATAGAGAAGACTTCTTATGTCTAAAGTGATGGATTATATGGAATAAATATCCTTAAGTCCCCCCTCCCCCGTTTTTTTTTTGGCGGGGGGGTGTGTGTCAATTATGCTTTCTCTAAACTCGAAACTTTAAAAGAGATGTCCCACTTCATTTTGCTTTTGCATAGAAAAGAGGATACACCTTCCATACTTCAACAAGCCCATAAGTAATTCATGAGGTTGTTGATGCATCTCTTATGTTTTTCTCTTCTTTTTTTTTAAGTGTTAGTGCAAAGTCAAACATTCTAAACACGATATATTTGTTATAATTGCACGTCATTCATTTAGACTAAAAAATGGTATAATCTAACTTTGTGAGCTAGGTAAATGCAAAGAATTGATTTAATTTGAAATGTGCTTAACACATGGTCTATAATGTATTGCTATAAAGCAATGAATTTTCTATTAGTCGGTGCAATTCTAAGTCAAGGAATAGCTGGAAAATCATGCTCCATTGCCATCTAGAATCTACTGGAGATAGATATTGCTTGAATGATTTGTCAAGAACTAAGATGTCTGGCACAACTTGTATTTGAATGAAGATGTGCTAGATATCTTGGTAGAATCATCTTCTATATAAGTCAGTCTCATGTTGTTCTCCACAAGACAGAATAGATGGCATTACATCCTTGTACCATTGATCTGCAAAGTATATAAGATAAGAAAGAGGTGATAGATAAATGACATCAATCCAGCTAACTATTCTATTCTATTCTATTCTATTCTACTATGCCCATGTAAAGCCCAAATTGTGAATACTAATGTTTAAATAATCATACTTTATGTTCTAACCTTAACCACTACGATGGATTTTCCAAGCTACAAGAAATAAATTGATACAAAATTGTTGAGGAAAAAACTTTTTAAATGTTCCAGTTTGCCAAGAAGGTGAACAATGCAATTGTATGGGCTACAAACAATGATGGCTTATAGAAATGGAGTGCATATATGCTCCTCCATTCAAAAAATATATAGCAAAAGCATTACTTGAAAAATTGCTACCATGTTGGAAGTTGTACAACGCAAACCTTGATACACCTAAGCCTTAAACTCAAGAAACTAATCTACTGGCCAATATTTTTTATGTAGTAATGACCAAGCAAAACTAATAGGCTGCTGAAGTGCATTTCAAGGAATGTAGTAAGAGATGGAACTCCTGCAAGACTTGCTACTACAACCTAATAATAGAGCAAGGATAACTAGTGGGCCTTTTCTATATTTTATAGTATAGTTTGTTCCTAAGTAATCAAACTAATGGATAGGAGTAGAAATATAGAACTATCCAGCTAGCCACGCAGCTTGTTTCAGCATGGACTCTGGTCAGCATGGACTCTGGAGGGTAACAAAAATATTAGCATATAAATACTTGCCAACATTTCCTATTGATATGGATTGCAGATCCGGTCAATTTAGAATGTAATCCTACAAAGCTACGACAGGTGTAGGTTGGGAAGTGCATACCCTGCAGTATCCATAGACGGACTTAATGGAATGGTGCAATGCACATGTTATTCATGTTCCAAGACTCCATAGCAATAACTGTAGCCCCTTGTATAAATGTTTTCATCATAGACTTTATGCTTGCTTTCATAGTAGGAGTACCCTCAAGAGTTAATACCTCACAATCCATGCTTCCAAACAGAAGTTCACGACCACTTTGCTGATGTTCATGCTGTTGAGCAAGCAACTGCTTCTGCAACTCCTTCCTCTTGTATCTTACCATTTTGCATGAGATTATAAGTAAGTTAATGCACAAGATATAAGCCATTTCATTTATTTCAAAACCTCTGGATAGTTGCTATACAAAACATTGCCATGAGCTACCTAAATATGTAAGACAGCTTTTAAACTGTGATTGATTCTTGGTTTGATGGCCTGCTTTCAAACCGAGGCAATGGGAGCTCCAAATTGTTTTTTGGCATTTTACTGGATGGATTTCCATATTTTACGACATAATTCAGACATAGTGATGCTTGCTCTGAAAGAAGCGTAGATACATCAAAATAATGCAATAAGACCTACTTTGTTATGAACTTGAATGTTAAAATATATGCCCACGTGGCATATCCAGGTGGCACTGCATGGATACCTCACCGATCCAGCCCAAGAGCCACAATCGTGACTCTTGGCTATGGGTTGTGTCTGTGTCTGTTCACGCCTCTTGGAGGCATATATCTGTAATGCTACGGTGAGGGTTATTCTCACCAAGATCAGTCCAGTCCAGTCTTATTGTCTTATCTCTTCTGTGTTCCCTAAATTTAACATGGTATCAGAGCCTTCGGGCTAATTTTCGGCAGCGATCCAAGGCTTGGCAGTAAGCTTTAAAATTTAGGGATTCAGTGGGAGCGGCGATCTTGGTGTTCTTCTTGAGAAGCAAGCATCTTTTAGGGAAAACGAAATGGATTATGGGTAGATTAGCAAGCAGTAAATTTCTAATTTAGGAAAGAAGCATGGTTGCTGCAAGCTATCAGGTTGCTTCTCCAATTACGGTGGAGAAATTTGATGGGGATAGATATTATATATGGAAAATAGGAGTCAAATCCCTATTGCTGGAGAGAGATTTGATAAAGATAGTGGATGGCAGTGAAGCAAGGCCAGCCGATGCAGATGTAGCAACTAAGTGGGAGATTCGAGATGCAAGATCAAAAGCTATACTTCAACAATGCCTCAGTGATAATCTGGCCCCAACTGTATTAGATTGCAAGACTTCGAAGGAGATCTGGGATTTTCTGGAGGACAGCTAGGGCAAATCAACTATGGTGTTCCTGTGCAGCAAGCTCTTGGATTTGCAACTTACAGGTAGCAATGCTGTGACTTTTATAAGTGAATATAATTCCTTGCAACAGCAATTAGCAGCCATAGGTTCACCTATTGGTGATGATGAAGGAGTGGCAATATTGTTACGAGAGCTTCCAAGCATCTATGATACATTATCCTTTAATCTGTTGAGTACTAAAGATTTGAAACCTCAAGATGTCATCCAAGCTCTTCTTAAAGAAGATGTAAGGCAGAAGACTAAGGAAGATCCCATAGCATCAGCTTTTGTGGCACAATCAAAGAATAGAAGAGAGAGAATCTGTTTTTATTGCAAGAAACCAGGTCATCTCATTACCATATATAGCGAAAGGAAGAAGAAAGAAGAAAGAAGATGAAGATCATGTTGATGCCAAGCACAATAGCAGACTGTTTTAATCTGAGTGGGAGTTCTAATCTTTGTGGTTAGTGTTATAATTTAGTACAGTTTTTAATTTTTCTGTGTAGAATTTTAGTTAGCAAGTGTGCATTAGTGCAATGGGGGTGTTAAAATATTTGCCCACGTGACATATCCAGGTGGCACTGCATGCACACCTCACCGATCCATCCCAAGAGCCACAATCGTGACTCTTGGCTATGGGTTGTGTTCGTGTCTGTTCACGCCTCTTGGAGGCATATATCTGTAATGCTACAGTGAGGGCTATTCTCACCAAGATCAGTCCCATCTTTATATTATAATGTTATACCGTAAGTAGTGCATCGAGCCCTAATTTGAATGGCCGAGATTATCGGGATGCATCCGAAGGCCTAGATTTATTGCACGAATTACCAACACTGTGATTGGTCATGCTTGATCTCTTAAGGGGAAAGGGTAAATGAAAAGGGGAAAAAGGAAAAGGGAAGTGGAAAGAGAATGGGAAGGGCAAAAGGCATGGCTTAAAAGGGGAAAAGGAAAAAAGGAAAAGGAAAAAGGGTGCGGATAGGAGAAGAAAAAAAGGCATGAAAAACGAAAAAGGAAAGGGAAACACAGGAAAAGGACACGGGGAAGGAGGAAGAGATAAAGTGGAAAAGGTAAATGGAAAGGGCATGAAAAAAAAAAAGGAAAGAGGAAAAGGTTGAAAAAAAGGGAGAAAATGAAGGAGAAAAAAAAAAAGCATGGAAAAGGGGAGGAGGAAAAAGCATGGGAAAAGGAAGGAGCATGGGAAAAGGGGGGAAAAAAGAAGCGTTGAGGAAAGAGGAAAAAGGAAGGACAAATGGCATAGGGAAAAGGGAAAAAAAAGAGGGAAAGGAAGGGAAAAAATGCATCAAGAAAAGGGGAAGAGTGAAAAGGTTAGAAAAATGAGGAAAAGGGAAGGGACAAGGGGGAACAAGAAAAGGATGGGGAGAGGGGAAAAGAAAAGGCAAAAGTGAGAAGAAAGAAAAAGGAAAGGGAAAAAGGGGAAAGGGAACCTAGGTAAAAGGTCACAAGGAAAAAAGAAAAGGAAAACGAAAAAGGGGAAGGGGAAGAGGGAAAAGAAAAGGGGCAAAGAGAAAGGGTGGGGAAAAGAGGAAAATGGGTATAGGAAATAAGAGAATAAAACAAATGTGCAAAAAGGCATGGAAAAAGGGAAAAGGAAAAAGGAATTAAAGGAAGGAAAAAAGTGCAGGGGAAAAGGATCGGCAAAGGAGGAAGCGGAAAAAAAAAAATCCATCAAAAAAGGAAGCGGGGAAAAAGGTAAAGGGGGCGAGGGAGTGATGGAGGGGAGGGAAAAGGAAAAAAGGACATGAGGAAAGGAAAAGAGAAAAAGAAAAAGGAAGGGTTGAAAGAAAGGAAAATTGCGGGGAAGAGGGGAAAAGGGTGGGAAAAGGAGGAAAAGGAAGCACGGGAAAAATAGAAAGAAGAAAAGGGTGGGAAAAAGGGCATGGGAAAGGGTAAAAGCATGTTAGGGTGTACCACTTTTGGAACCTGCAAAAGTACATACACTAGGTACTTGAGAATCGGTACTTTCTCATTTTATTTTCATTAAAACTAGTACAAAAGTCCAAAATAAAAGTCAAAAGATGCATTAATATTCAAAGTTAAGATAAAGATAATGCTATCGGAGACCAAAATATATATAAAAGTTCTAGAATGTACCTTTTATTGAGATATTACACGGTACCAAGTGCAGTCTTAAAAATACCTTTTAGGTATTTTTTTGGTCACTAAATAATACTTTTAAAGGGACACCCTAACATGCTTTTACTAAAAAGGGAAATAGAAAAAAGAATGGAAAAGGGAAAGAGAGAGAGAGGCAGGGAAAAGAAAAATGAGGAAAATGAAAAGGGGGAAGAAAAAGGGAACATGGAAAAGGGAAAAGAGGGAAAGGGTGAGGGATGGAAAAAGGGAAGGTAAAAAGGGGCATGGAAAAGCGGGGAGGGAGAAAAAAAAATGGAAGAAAAGGGCACACAAAAAAGGGAGGAAAAAAAGAGTGGGAAAAGGAGGAAAAAGAGAAGGGAAAATAGGCATGGAAAGGGCGAAAGAGTAAAAGGTTGAGAAAAAGGGAAGACATGGAAAAAAAGGGTGGGGAAAAAGAAGGCATAAAAAAGAAAGGGGAAGGAAAATGGCAAAAGAAAAAAAAAAAAAAAAAAAAGAAGAGGGAAAAGGTGGAGAAAGGAGCAAAAGGGAAGGGAAAAAGGTTATCGGGAATAAGGAAAGGCATGGGAAAACAAGGAAACATGTGAGAAAGACGAGAAAAAAAAAAAAGGAAAAGAAAAAAAAACGTAGAGAAAATAAGGAAAAATGAAATGCGGGATAGAGCAAAAGGGAAAGGGATAGGGCTTTTCTCACTGCATCCCAAAGCATTTACAGGTTCTCAACTTATGCCCAGCAACGCTGGGCACCATTACTAGTCCATTCTTATTGTCTTACATCTTCTGTGTTCCCTAAATCTAACATTGAATCTACCCTTCAGATGCTTTATAGCCCATTTATCCTCTCTGCTAACGATAAACCTAAGATACAATAAATAAAACAGTGCATAAGGTTTTCTACCTGAGATTCTAGAGAGCCAAGCCCATCTCCAGAGTTGAGAATATTTATGAGCCCGTCATAATATCCTCAGGAAGTTTCTCAGCATATGAAACAATGAAGAAACATAGGCTCTTCTTCAACTTCAAACTCCATGAACAACTTCCCCATTTCTCTTTGTCATTCTACAATTCTATGCATGGATGGAAGTCCGAAGGAAGCTCCCCTCCAAATATCTTTTTAAAGGTGTGTTTTTTCATCGGCTAAGCATGCACATTTACTCTACATATTAATAAATCCATTTTAAGTCGTATTTAATTAAAGTGGGACAAATCTCGAATTTTGGGAATTTTGGGAATTTTTCTCCAATCTTAGGGGGAGGGAGATGGGGCACACCTTGATAAGGAGAAGGGTAGGAGGAGAAGGAGGGAGTGGCCACAGGTTGAAGAGGGGAAGGGGCTAAGTTGGAAGAAGAGGGAAGGCGCTAAGTTGGAAGAAGAGGAGGGGAGAGGAGAGAAAAGGGCAAAGGAGGAGGGGAGGGGATCGTTGGAAGGAGGAGGAGGAAAGGGGGAGGGGGGGAGGGAAGGGGGGCAGGGGGAGAGAGAGCAAAGAGGCAAACGAGGAGGGGAGGGTAGAGAAGAGCAAAAGGGGCAAAAGAGGAGAGGTTGGGGCAAAGGGGGGCAAGGGTCTCCCCCCACCCTTTCCAAAATAATAAATAAAATAAATAATAATAATAATAAATATGAATAAATATATAAGTATTAATAACTATAGCTTTATTAATAAATAAATATTAAAAATACATTAATAAACTAAATTATTATTATATATTAAATATAATGACAATTTTTTTTACTCATGGCGAGGCGAGAATGGGCAAGCCGACTGGATCAATAAGCCGACTAGTATTAAATTAAATACTATTATTCTCAACCTTCTCGACTCACAAGTCGAGAAGGCATAAGGCATAAGGCCCAAAAAAACGCAAGTCCAAAATGAACCTAAATAATAAAAAAAAATAAATAAGCAAGGTAGAAAACAAGTAACTCAAACAGAGGTAGAAAACAAATGGCGAGGTAGATAATAAGTCCGTGAGACAAAGCTCAAGCCGGGTTTAATCAGGTTGTTTCCAAGGGAACATGCTATGGCGGCTCCCAATTCGATACTACGGATCCGAGGCTCGAATCGGAAGAAGAGGAGGCGATCCAAATCCAAATCCAAATCCAAATCCAAATCCAAATCCAAACCGCATTTTTTTGAAGCGGCCGACACAGAGTTATGGCAAATTGCCGATGCAGGCCTTTTTCTTCATGAAGGAGCATCCGCACCATCTTGCGTAGATGGTGGGTCCCTCGATCCATCGGAATAGCCGAAGGCAGCGTGGCAAGGCTATGGAAGGCAGGGCCAAATTTTCCTTTGAAAGACGTGGAATGGGTGAGATGCGGAATGATCCGATCAATAGGAGCCTCCACAAACATGCCTGCAAATCAAAGAATGCAAATAGATTATGTTGTGATGAGAGAAAGGGGAATAAGGAGGCATACCTGTGGCTAAATTGGTGGTCGTAAGGCTGGATACAGAGCACGCCATGGAACTTGCTCTTGTGTTTTCTTGCTGTGTTTTCTGCAGGCATCAAAAGCAATCGATCCATCAAACGACTGTGTTTTCTGTAGTTTCTCAAAATGATTTTACATCAGGAATTCAAAGCCCACATCTGTAGCATGATAGGATTAAAGGGGAAGCCATGGATCGACCAAAAAGTTGCGAGAGAAAGCACAAAAGGAAATACAAAATGGGTAGATGGATCTTGCTCTACAACAAATTGCTGGATTTCCTAATATATGCGATATGGATCCGGCAGTGGTTGCGCAGTGCCTAAGGCATCTGAATCATCTGTTACCAATTGAACAAGCCCTGATTGGTACATAAAAGCCAAATCCGACGCCATTTTCCAGCGGTATTCTGTGCCCTTAGCTCATCCATCTGCTAAACAGACTTCTCATTCCCCGCATGATGGGAAGACGCCATGATGGGAAGACGCCATGATGGGAAACAGACCATGATGGGAAGACGCCATGGCCAAAATAGTGGTGTGTGCAACCGTTAGAATCGGAGCCGAGAGCGGTACATCGAGGAGAGGACGGTGGTGCGCTTTGAGGAGTCTTTGGCTATGGCGATTGCCCTAATCGCCCGAATCGGCTTGCATAGTTCCTCCATGGCGCCATGGTCGCAGCTAGAAAGCCGAGTCGGAAGATAAAGCATGACGATTACCTTAAGAAAGCTCGCCATAGCCTTCTTGCTCACTTCCGATTGATTCTTTTTCATGTATCCCCGATCCTTGCTCCCCAACGCGAACCCATTTTTTAAGATGGTACTTTGTCTTTGGGTGAGAACTACATCTTACCCGACCATAGCCGAGCTTCGATGCTTCGATGTCAGAGCCAAAGATTTTCAATGTTCTCCATAGCCATGGCGTAAGTGTACCAAATCTCGAAATGACACATGTCCTAAATCTCTCTTGTTTTCAAAGGTATGTCTCAAATCCCTCCCCCTTTTTTTAAATTTCAAATTTCGAATTTAAGCATGGGTGGGAGAAAAAGCGGGATATAAATTGTAACGCGAATGTGCAGGGGTATAGCATGGGCCAATTATTAAAATCCTTATTATTAAAATCCTTATAGCGTGGGCTATCATTTTATTAGTGTCACCCGTGATAAATATTTGAATTTTTGTCGAAATTAATAGCATGGTTGTGTGTTTATATATGTATGCTTGTATAATCATATTTTACCCCTTATGTTGACCTTAGAGGTGCTAGGCATATTATTCTTATACCTAAGATAAAAAGTGGACTGTACTAATGTGTGCTAATACTAATGTGTGCTAGTATAAAATGCTAATGTGTGCTAATACTAATGTGTATTAATGTATAAAAATGCTAATGTGTGCTTTCTATGGACCGTGTGCTAGTATGCTAATGTGTGTATTATGAAATTGTGGTAGTATAAAAGTACTAATGTGTGCTAATAAAAGGTGTGCTAGTATAAAAATGCTAATGTGTGCTAATACTAATGTGTGCTAGTATAAAACAATTGTTAAATACCAATGTGTGCTAAATACTAAATGTCTTGTGAGAAAAACAATAAACTATGGTGTGTGAGAATAATAAACTATGGTGGAAAATTAGATGGATAGATAGATAAAATGATGCTCATAAAAATAATCTCCGGCCCTTGAAATTGGTTTTTTACTCTCGAGGCTGCCTAAAACCCCGTTTTTTAAGCTGGTACGCCTTTCTCGACTCATGGAAATGAGAAAGGCCTTCGACCCTAAAATCTGCGTTTTTAGGCTTTGTTGCCTTTCTCGACTTCGCTGGTGAGAAAGGACTTCGACCCCAAAACCGGTGTTTTTTGTTTTTGCCTTTTCGACTTTCATGAAGTCGAGAAAGGCCTTCCTCGACCCCGTGTTTTCCTTTCGGTACGCCTTTCGACTTCATGAAGTCGAGAAAGGCTCTCGTGCCCAATATTTTCCAAAAATGGCCCGTATTTTGCATGTAGCATCACTTGACTAACTTTGATTTTGTCTTTTTGCAGTCCTTGTCTCGACCAGATTATACATGCTTGGGAGCAATAAAAAGACTAGTTCATTGAAGAAAGGTGCCGAAGAAGGGGTGGTGACATCGGTTACGCATAAGCACACGTGGACCATGAAGGAACTCCTCATACAAATTTTTTTATAAATCCGTAAGTTGCTCCGGACTTGGAGAGAGCTTCCACGCACCCTTTGCACTAGGTGGTTCATGTGTGAAGAGGGTGTAATCATTGTGATAATGTCGCACTCACTATGGTCTCTTCACCCTTGTAATATATATTGTAATGAGCCCATTTATAATTATAAGGTATCTCAAAACTAGTATTTTTTGGTGATTAAGTAAACAATTTGCTTAATTTTTGTTGGAATTTGTGATCTCTTGTCCATTCCACGCTTCCACAACTTCTCAGCGCACCATCTGTGCATGACTTGGCATTATACATACTTGAGGTTCTAGATAAACGTCTGCAATTACTGAGCCCTCAGTAGTCATTATTTAAGCTTGTCTAGTATCATCATTACTGCAAAGGTTTTTCCCTTGAAAACCTTTCGAGGCAGGGGTTTTTTAATCCTAGTAGTAATGATTGTACTAGCCCATTGTATGGGTCCCATGACCTATTGGTCTTCGTGGACGTTAAAAAAACTATTCTATTCTATTCTATTGTATACCCACCTAAGAAAATAGAGCCAAAATGTCTTGGTAAAGGAATTCACCCTCACGCGAAAAACTCTTATTTTGAGCCCCAAAACAGGGACTCGACTCGCTATCCGAGAAAAATGGGAGAAAGCTTGGATGCACACTAACAGACAAAAATTCGAATTAAGGACAGTTTTCGGGTCGGGGTGCTCCTTTTTGTGTAAAATAACAGGGTTCCGAAAAAAAATGGGAATGGAATGAGTCCCACTTTAATTAAATACAACTTTTTTAAACTAAAGTATCAGTAAGCTGCAAGTTATATCTAGTATATGTGAGTATAGGAACCTCCTCTCTATCACTGCAAATAATTTTGCACATGCATCAAAAAAAAAATGCAAGAACTAGAAATTATATCATGGGAACAAGGTTACTTGCATGTTCAATGCTGGTCCAAAAATAAAAGCAAACAACCAGAAAAATGAAAGCCAAGATCCATGCCCCTCGTTAAAATAACAAAAAAATGATGTTATGCATAGCACAAGCTCAGGGGTGTGGCTCAGAGGACTTGCAGAAGGAACACAGATGCAATCATATATAGCCATAGATGATCCAATTTAGCTAAAGGTTATTCCTTTTCCAGTTTGAGTACTATAAATAATTCATTAGTCAATTCAAAGAAACTCTTGTTTGATTCCTAAATCAGAACTCCTGAGTATATTCCAGAGAGGTTATCCAGAACAGACTCTTAGAATTGTGAAGAATCAGAGATCCTGTTTGTAGTGTTCGCAAGTCTGAGCCCAGTTGGGTGGTGAATTTGTGCCAGAAGATTTCGTTCCGTGCCAAGGATTGGCTGTACAAGATTTCTTAAAGATGTTTGTATTTTTACTTTGCTAAATTTTAGAGGAAGACAGATGATTCGTAATATTTGGTATCAGAGCCTTGTTTCTTTCATTGGAGCTTGTAGGCAATGGCTCTAGACCTTAGTCTTAGATAGAGGAATATAATCGCCAAATTTCCACAACTAAGTAGTAGGAAAGCCATATAGTATGTCTAATCTTTGATATTGTTAAAGAGCAATTTAACAAATAAATCTTAACCTTTATTTGAAAGCAAAAAGGTAAAAAAAGGTGTTGATATCTATAAATAGAAGAACGATTTTGAGAGCTGATATCTTTGCGACCATAACTTAGAATTGGACGATTGGGAACCTTGAAGTCTAGTTTTCAGATTGGGTTTGTTTCGCTATAGATTCCTTACGATCTGAGAGTTATACCCGGAAAGGTGCATACCTGGGGTCTATGATGACTGTACAACTAGATCTGCTTCTTTTTACGTTTTAAGGTGAGAGTTACTTAATATTCTAATCAATGAATGGGTAAAATCTTGTGACAATGGACTTGTAAAGGAAATTGGCCCAAGTCAAGGAAATCGAAGGTAGTAGTAGCCCATTGAACTGAAATTTTGCTAGACCTAGGCAGTTGATCTAGGAGCAAATAACGCATTATTCATGCCTTGACCCATCTGTTTGAGAACCTTAATAGCTTTGCTTAGATGGTCATTGGAACATACTTATGCTAGAAGTAGTAGACGAACAAATTAATTTGAGTGCAGAATATGGCACAGGTTAGCAAACATTATTAGCCATAGTTTTTGGTTGGGTTTACTAGTTTTGTAGTTATTTGATGAGCTTTTGCATGATAAAGAGATTGTTTTACAGGAAATTAGTTTGGAAAGTATCATTACCTCTAATAGATGCAAGGAGCGACCTAAGGTTTTAGGTGTTTGTGATTTATAAGGTAAAGAGGTATTTAAGAAAAATGGAATGCGTGTGTGCATATGATTGCTGGTTTGATTGAGCATTGTATTCATTTGATTTGAGTAATGAAAGAGTTCCTTTTCAATTGAATGTTGCTCTATAGTAAGGAAGTAAGGAGGTAACTGTGACTACAGTAGCCAGATCCTTAAGAGTTTTATAGGTAGATGGTAAGGTTACCAGCTTACGGACATCCTTTCAAAGCACGTAGTCAGTTGACTAGCTTTGGGAAAAGGAGGCTCTTCTCGCAAGGCAAATGATCGAGTACGATCAGTCTTGAGATGAGAAGGGAAGGAATTATTTTTTCAAGACAGATGATCGAGTACGATCAGTCTTGAGACGAAAAGAAAAGAAGTTATTTCCGCAAGGCAGATGATGGAGTATGACCAGTCTTGAGACGGCAAGACGGATGATCAAGTACGATCAGTCTTGAGACAAAAAGGAAAGAAATTATTTCCACAAGGCAGCTGATCAAGTACGATCAGTCTTGAGGTGGGAAGAAAAGAAATTATTTTTGCAAGGCAGATGATCGAGGACGATCAGTTTTGAGATGGGAAGGAATTGTTATGGCACAAGTTCGGAGGTGTGGCTCAGAGGACTTGCAGAAGGAACATAAATGCAATCATAGATATATGGCCATAGATGATCCAATTTAGCTAAAGGTTATTCCTTTTCCAAAAGGTTTGAGTACGATATATAATTCGTTAGCCAATTCAAAGAAAGTGTTATTTGATTTTTAAACCAGAACTCCCGAGATCCAATTGGGCTAATAGACTCTCAGATTTAGGAAGAACCACTTGTTTGCAGTGTTTGCAAGTCTGAGCCCACTTGGGTGGTGAATTTGTGCCAGAAGCTTTCGTTTTGTGCCAAGGATTGGTTGTAAGAGATTTCTTGAAGATGTTTGTGTTTTTACTTTGTTGAATTTTGCAGGAAGACAGATGATTCGTAACAAATGACTTATGTTCTATTATTAGACTGCTATAATCAAGCTATATAAAATAGGTACCTGACTTGCTTTCAAATGCCTGAGCCAAGAGGGAGCTCTTTAATTCAAGTTTAGAGATCTGGAAAGCAGATTGTTGTTGCTTAACCTCATGTGAAAGAAAGAAAGAAGCTCTATAATGAGTTAATGATGTAGCTAGACTATTTAAGCCAAGTAATATGCAAGAAGAAGAACCAGCTGTTGCAAGTAACGGAAAAGCCAACATGCAAGAAAGCTGTTATGCAGGATTGAAATCATCAGCTTGAGTCGTTTTAACTTGGCATTTTTACACAAGAACTCGACATCTTTTCCTTGAAAATGAATTTGGTGCTCTACAGGGACTTACTTATCGTGCACAATGTTGAAATTCTATAATTGCAATTAGAGTAGATTCCATACTTGTCCATTTTGCGCTTATAATTATTCGGCTGGTTTTTTCCCTTCCATGTAGCTAAAAGACAAACTTATCTAGCGATAGAACTAAGGCATGCCAATAAGATGACAAGAGCTCATTTTTTGGAAAATGAATGATAATAGAGTTCCATATAAGCTGGCATTTACATTTACCTGCAAAACAACATGCCTTCAAGTGCCTAATCTTCCTGACCCTAACGCATTTTCCTGGATGTATATTGTAACAATAATAAACTACAATCTATATGAGCTTTATACCAACCAACCATCTAGCCTATTTTGCAAAACACATAGGGTTGGACTCACCCGAACTTTTTGAACTAAAGTTCTCATCTTTTTCCGTGGAAATTTGGAGAGAACTGATGATAATATAGTCCTGCCCTAGTCTTGGCAACAAGCTTTTAAATTTTCGTTCTCTGACATTATTGTAGATTTGAGCTAGCTACTTTCTATCTTTAAGATCTGGCATAATAAAAGTTCCTTCAATGTGTTACTTGCCTTACAGATCCCGCCCATTCCTTTATAGTATCTTTCTGTAGCTTCAAAACAGGAGGATCAATGAAGGTGAAGATCATTATGTAGGCCAGACATTGCAAAAACATTGCTCATGCATTATCTTGTGGTCTCTCACTACCTTTCAAAATAATCATTTTGGCTTTTTTAATCTTTTCACTAAAATCCTCAACACCAATGAAGTGTACCTTTGACGTTCAGTGTTGTGCACTTATTTTCAGCTTGTATTGTCTTCATATTGAATGGATTGATAATTCATGTTGCTTTATTCACATTGGAATTCCTATTTCCAAGAAGATTGCTCTATTTTGCATATTGTTTTTACAAAAAGTTCTTTTCTCCCAAAAGTGTTGATCCGATCTTTATTTGTCTTGGATGCCCCTCCTCACATAATAATTTCAAGCGTATTTACAACTTTCAAAAATAAAAAAGACCCCTCCAACCTCCAGATCCATTTTCAAAATCCATGTTCTTAAATAATAGTTCGTTTTGTCAAAAATACATGCAAAGCCAAAAATCTTTATCCATACTTGATTTTTCTTAATGCCTTTCCTTGAAGATCCTAAGCATTCTTTTAGTTGACTAAAATTCCAAAAATACTCTCCTATCCTATATCCAAATTTCTGATTTACAGATTTTCTAGTTGACTGCCCATTGACTTTTTTTCCATCCCATTTTGATCTAGTTTTTGCCTTATCAAACATACTCCAAAAAGCTGAAAATTTGTGCACGACTCGACTTTTTCAAGCACACTCCAATATGTAGCATTATAACAGGGGGTTTCTTTTGTATTTTTGTACGTTTTTTCCTAAGGTTTTTATATGATTTCATGGATGTATTTGATGAGGCATACTGATTAGTATATCTAGAGTGCGCATACGCTTAAACTAATTTTGATGCCTAATTCCAATGGTTTAGACCCATATGTCATATATTTCTTAATATATTATATATTTTCTTGTAGTATCATATATTACGCTTTCGACATGCAAGCCTCGAGACAACCCATTTTAGGGTTATGTGTTGGGAAATTATTGATTCTTTCAAAGATCCGGACAGTTGTCTTTAAGAATTAATGACCAAAGCCAAAGTGCCCGAACACCCTATTTTTCCTTTTAGGCGGGCATGCAGCCTTCTTGCAATAATGTTTTAGGGTTACCGCTTCTTATGAATGTAATACAACCAAGCCCCGATTTTCAGCTTCTTGTAAGCTGGTTTATACAAGCAATAACGAGGATTTGACTGTTTGGAAGATGGAAGAGAAAAAAGTGCAGCCTTGGTTAACCCATTCAAACGATGGTCCTTAGATCCTTGTATTACAAGACCAAATCGCCGTTTGTTTTTTCAGTGCTTTGAGAGGGTGCGTAATGGAGCCGCTTGGGAGTTCCAATAAAGAAAAGGTAATTAATGCATGGCCTTCGATTTCACTTTTTGGAATGTTTCTTGAGCTTTTTTTTATCCCTAAATTGGTGCATCCCTCTTCCAATCAGGGGCATGTTATAGGCTGAAAGGCCAACACCCCTTAAATCCATGGGATCCTCCAAATGGCCTGTTCAAATCTTTAGGTATCGAATCCAAGCATTGTTCTCTATTGTTGCTCCCTTTAGTTCCCTCCCCGTCCTTTTGCAAATGCAGATCGTGGTCATGGCTGCCCGTCAGAATGACCCATCCGGATTGTTAACTATCTTCGAGAGGTTACATGTCAATGGAATACCCGGTTTGGCTTACTAAAGGAACAAAGTATATCTTATTGTGTGAATCCAAAGTGCCCAAAGTGTGAATTTATTGTGTGAATGACATTCTTTGACCCGCATAGGTGAATCAACATGGCCCATTCTAAAGTAGGCTTCATTGGACTTGGCGAAATGGTGCCTAATCCACCTTTGTTATTGCAAACATTTGTCTTCAATTCTTGGGAGCTTATCTTCAATTCTTGGGAGCTTGAGAAAAGTTTGTTTGTTTAAGTAACTGGGACTTGACTTCTCTTACGCTATCATCATCGTGTCTGAAAGTACTTGACGCCCTATGCTTCTCCCGATCAAATGCACACCATGATTTCTCTAATCAAATGCACAACGCCAGTGGATTCAAGCTCTTCAAGTGGCAAATCGTCTTTCGCAAATGGTTTTTCGGCAACAAAACCAAAAGTTAGGAAGCGGAAGCTTTTGCAGTTGTGCAACACAAGAGCAAGCTCAAACATATTTGAGGAAATTTAGGTGGTCAAAGTACGGTGGCGGCAAAGCAAAATCCATTTTCATATGGCCAAGCTATTGCACACAATTACTTTGCAAGTGCTTTGGTAAAACCTTAAGTTCGATTCTTCCATTTGCCAGCATTACATGGATGGTGGTATGAAATTGTAGAACATTAGGGCACCTATGGTGGACCTATGGTGGAGACCTAGATCGATGCTATTGTCATCTTTCAAGGTAAGATTTGTGTGTTTCACCATTTTTGAGATCTCTTAATATTGTTATTCATTTCTTTTTATTTCATTGTTCACACATTGTTTAAGTGTGAATTCAACCAATATTTGCGTGGCTTTTAATTTTTAACTCTATTAGAATGTGAAAGCTACCGTTGTGTTGACAATCGATAAAACATTGACACATTTATTGCTTTGAAACAAGCTACAAAAGTTTCTCATGAGCAAACAAGTTGGAGAGGTTATTGTACAGTGCTTAGTTGGTTTATTATTAGACACAATGAAATGGTGTATTCTCAAATTTAATATAATTGTTCAAGTGCATAATTTACAAATATGTTTAGTTTGGAGACTCCACTATTATAATAAATTAACATTATTAACATAAACACATAACACATATTGCTACATGTTTTAAATGTCTTTTTTATATTCTCACGTCGCTTTTTTTATGGCCGAAAAAAAATTTTTTTAGTATAATAACCAACACATAACTACCATTGACATTAATAAATATAACCATTGGATCCAACACATTTAAATTAAAATCCCCCTTAAACCCCCTTTGGTTTGGGTGCATATTCACACGGGGGGTGACGGGGCGGCGAGAGCCCTCATAATTGTATTTTGACGCATTTAAATCAAATTACCATATAGTATTCGGTTGAAATCTTATAGTATTTTGCGAATCTTATTATACAGTATAGCAAATCTTGTACTTGCATACCCCACAAACGAGGAATTTTACGTACGGTGTAGATTATGGAATAAGGGGCGAATATGCCAATCCGATGACTCGATGCCCGAGTCACCCCCCGGTGAATATGAATATACCTCAAAGCTCCCATTGACACAATTTGAGTGCTTCTACCTCTTTTGCCTTCGGGGAAAAGCAATTTATCTCACTGCTTTTTTCTCTAAGATTGGCATCCTAAGTGATTTTACCCATTTGATAGGTACCCTTCACTGAGTTGGCCTAGTAACCAGGAATCCAGTCAACCGAATCCTTCAGCATTGAACACACGCTAAGTTGTCACCCATTCCCTTATACTCATTACAAATTCATTAGTCCTGTTCTCACCTCTTCTTGCTATCCCGTCACTTCTCTAGCCCAGATCCTTGTCTCATCTGCATTCCATATTCTTGATATCCTAGATCTCCTTTATGTCCTTGTAAAAGTTCTCCATGTTTTCTTGGTTCATGGTATGTGCACACTTCCAATCTTTCTACATTCCTAAGGGACACTTCAGGTGTCTTTGCTTAAAGAGTTTCTGCCATTTGCTCCCTGGTACACCTTCAAATGGAGAATTGCCTTCCTTAGCCCTTTCTGTAATAGCAGCTAATGTAACATCCATTCCTTACTTTGCCCTCCCAATTGCCTATAAAATAAAATTATTTTCTTGGTCGTGTGTTAGACTTTATGTGTAACGCTTCCATACAACCAATCATTGATGGTCAATTTAAAGATTCTAGGGCATCTGGATGCCTCTTTAATTTCCATTCTCGCTATCAAGAGCGTCTTGCATCTGATCTTCTGTCAACTGGCCTCGTTTTGTTGGCTTCCTTGTCATTTGATTTGTTGCGGCTTGCTTGGGAATCTTTCTTCTTTCTCTTTAACACATATACTCTCTTACTGGCCACTGCTACTGCTTTGCTACTGCTCTATCCAATATCCTTCTAGTGTCTGATTAATCGATGCCATTGTCCCCATGAGAAAAAAAAAAACTAGCAGTAGGGCAGGCTCGGGGTAAGGGAGGATTGATTTCATTATTCTTTATAGACTAGTAATGGTGCCCATCGTTGCTGGGCATAACTTGGGAACCTGTGTGGATGGAAACATGTTCAGCTCAACTCCTTTTCATAAATCTTAGATAATAGAAACTAAGCCCAATGTTGCTGGGCTATAAGAGGTTTTTGTGCACTCGAGTATCGTTTTCCTTTCTCTTTGTTTTTTGCGCTATCCTTCATTTCCCTTTTTCTTTTCCTTTTTCTCTCATTTTCCTACAGACTTTCTTTTTTCCTTTTCCCTACACATCCCTCTCTTTTTCATTTTCCTCTTCCCTATTCCTCGTGCCCCTTTTCCTTTCTTTTTTTCCACCTTTTTCATGTGCCCCTTTTCTTCTTTTTCGCACCCTCTTCCCTTTATCCTCATGCCCCTTCTCCCTTTCTTTTCTTTTTTTCTTTTCCCTTGTCCCATGCTCTTTTCCCTTCACTTTTTCTTTTTTCTCACCCTTTCTCTCTTCCCCTTTTCATGCCCTTTTCTCCCTCTCTTTTTTCATTTCCCTCTTTCCCATTCCTCGTGCCCTTTTTCCCTTTCTTTTTTCCTTTTCCACCTCCCTTTTTTCTTTTTCTTTCCCTTCCCTTTTCATCCTTTCCCCTCTTAACCTTTGCCCTCGTCCCCTATCCTTTTTCACTTTCTTTCTCCCCTTCCTTTTCATTTTCTTTTTCCCTTCCCGGGTAAGAGCATGTTAGGGTCTACATGTTTTGGAAACTACCTGGAAAATACTCTGGGTAGTCAAAGATGATGATATATTTGAGTTCTTAACATCTTCTTGACATCACAAAATACCTTACAACATGTATGTACTACTACTCTTGAACATAACACAATTTCTTTTAGTCAATCTTGTAGTCTAGGTACTTTAAAATACAATTATGTACTTGCACAGAAGTACACAGAAAAGTACCTTTTTGGTAATTTTTTATGTAGGCCCTAACATGCTTTCACCCTCCCCTTTCCCTTTTCCAATGTGGCATTCCCTTTTTTTCGACCCGTTTTCGCCTTTCTCCATCATTTTTCTCTTTTTCCTGCATCCGTTCCCCCTCCTTTTTTCTTTTTTCTTTTTTCCTTTTCCCTTCCTTTTCCCTCTTTTCTCACCCTTTCCCTTTTTCCCTTTTCTCCGTGCCCTTTTGCCCTTCCCATTTTCCATTTCCCTCTCCCCTTTTCCTTGTGCCCATTTTCCCTTCCCGTTTTCCCTTTTTGCATTCCCTTTTTTTTCTCTTCCCCTTTCTCCCTTCTCTCCACCATTTTTCTCTGCCTTTTCTTCCCTTACCTTTTCCTCCTTTCCACACCCTTTCCTCTTCCCCTTTTCCCATTGTCTTTTCTTCCTTCCCTTTCTTCCCTTCCTTTCTTTTCCTTTTCTCTTTCTCTTTTCCCATGCCACTTATCCCTTTCCTCACCACTTCCTTCTTTCCCTCTTTCCCTCTTCTTCTTTTCCTCGTGTCTCTTTGCCTTTTCCTTTTCACCTTTCCACCCCTTTTTTTCTTTTTTCCTTTCCCTAACCTCCCCCCTTTCCCCGTGCCCTTTTTCTTTTTTCTCCCCTTTTTTCTATTCCTTTCCTCTTTCCCTTTTCCATTGTGTCATTCCCTTTTCCCCACCTTTTCCATGCGCCCCTTTTCCTCCTTTCTCCATCCTCTTCTTCTTTTTCCTTTGTCCGTTCCCCCTCCCTTTTCTTTTCTTTTTTCTTCTACCTTTTCCATGCTTTTTTTCCTTCATTTTTCCCCTTTCTTCAACCTTTTCCTTTTGCGCTTTTTCTCGTGCCCTTTTCCCATCTCCCTCTCCCCTTTTCCTCATGCCCATTTTCCCTTCCCTTTTCCCCTTTTCGCATTGCTTTTTCTTTTTTCCTTTTCCTTTCTCTTTTCCGATGCCCCTTTTCCCTTTATTTTTCCTCCTTTATCTACTCTTTTCCCATTGCCCTTTCTACCTTCCCTTTCCTCTGTCCCCTCTTTGTTTTCCCTTTCTTTTTTCCCTTTCCCATGTCACTTCTTTCCTCACCATTTTCTTCTTCTTCCCCTTTTTCCATGCCCTTTTCCCCTCTTCCCCTTTCCCTCGTGCCTTTTTCCCTTCACTTTTCCCTTTTTGCCCTCCCTTTTCCTTAATCTTTGATATTGCAATAAAATAATCACCATTCGATTAAGCCAATGAAATCCACACCATTAGATTTAGGGCTTGATGGAAAACGGACACACGCTAAAACATTATAATATAAGATTGAAATTAGAGCTAATTCCTAGTTATATGGTACTCAATGTCATCTAGTTCAAATGACATCATTTGCATTACATCGTCTATTACTTCTAGCAATCTTGCTCATTCAAGTATGTCCATTAGACATTTATAGTCTTTCTTGTAGTGGAATAGTGACATAATAATACATCATTGATGCAAAGTAATAATAACACTTATGCCAATCCCTTTTTATTACAGGCTGAGAGAATGCAATTGAAGATAATCTCATTTGGCTTCATGCCTCCTAACTGTATTTCCTAAAACTTTTAAAGTGCTTTGTGGCCTTGCCCATGGTGAGCATATGCAGTAACCAAAACAAAGAAGTCCATGAACGAGATTACATTTCAGAACGAGACCACATTTTGCATACATGTTGACAATCCTTTGGATTTAATTCTATTCGAAAGTGTTTATGTTGCACTCTATCGTTGAATATGTTCAGGGATATATCTACGGTCACAAAAATTCATCGGGACGATTGCTCTAGAGCTGTGCTTATGTTCGTTGTTCTAAAATTCAAGCCATATCTTGATTCTAGAGTTTGAGGTTTTTTGTTCGTTGCTCCTTGCTCTCTTTCTTTCTTTTGTTTTTTGGTAATGCAATGAAATATTATACATCGTCCTCGTTACATTCTTTGTATCATAGAACCTAAGCTTTTGCTGAATGGGAAAGAGATAATTATTCTAATTGCATCAATTAAACAAGTCAGATAGGGATCATGCAGGTTCCCAAGGTGGGGAGACCCATGATGTTGTGGACAACATCAATTCAAGGTGGGAAGAATGTGATGTTGCAGCATAATATATAGTATAAATATGTATATTATACTACCATATCACTAGTACATATCGACTCTGACGACATGTAGACGACGTCCTTATAGGATTGTACCCTAGGGTACAACCATGTGAATTATTATATTGCACATGTTAAGCCACATGTACATATAATCCTAATTGCCATGTGGCAATACTACATTTCAGTCAAATGGCTCAAATCTGGATTCGTGGGCATAAAGGAGCAGGAACCCCAAAAAGGAAAACCTTTTGAGATTCTAGCCCCAGCACCTCAGATTGGAGCAGTCCTTTTCCGTCTGAACCACAACAAAGGATGTCGATTCCTCATGCAGTTCGACGATCCGAGATCGTCTCAGCAGAATGGACGAACTCAGAGGAGTAGGAGCCAGCCAAGGGTCGGGTGAGTGATTCATTTGATGGTTGAAGCAAGTTTTTTGACTGGCATTATGTCAGTTTTGCATCGATTCCTAGTTGTAGACGATCTCTAGAGCCTAGAAATCTCAACCATTAACAAAGGAACCTAACTATGTATATTACATTAGATAGATTAATTATTCTATTATTTATCTATGCGCACACCTCTTGTGTATTGGGAAGGGGGATAGAGACCGAAAGCCTTCATAGATGATGTTCCTAGATAGCTTCATTAGTACCCAATAAATGCAGCCGTGCATAGGACCCCGCCTGGCTGTGGGTGACGGGGTTAGACTGGTTGACAAGGAAGGCTTGTCCAGCTATAGTTGATCCCTCTGGTGCATAGCGAAGGTTGGGGAACATTGTGGGCTAGGCCTAATAGTTTGTCACCGAGTGAGGGCAAGGTATGGGCTCAACAAATCCTAGGTGATGCATCGCCTCAATGGGCTTCAAGTCGTAGATAAGCAGTGGCACTCTAGCTCGCTTGTAGTTGGCATGGACCTTCTAGAGGGGAATAATCCCCTCCTGCCTCATGGGACTGGGGAGATGCAACCCAGGACTATCCCCTCTGACTATGCACCCGATAGGGTACATCACATTTGCTAGTTCTGATGGTCATTTTTTCTTAATGTGGGATGCAGTTACCTTAGCCCAAGTTAAAACATGTCATTATCATGCACATATAAATCCCACTTTGGCACTAGGACCACAAGCTTATTTGCTTGCTTCCTCGTCTAGGAAAAAGCTTGTACCTATTGCATGAGACAGGTGGATATAAGCGACCACAATTGCCACAAGAAGCGAGATTATGTGCATGTTGCCAGTTACAAGTTATTGATGATGAAAGCCATACCCTGCTAAGATGTCTTGCTTTTGAGATGGTCAATTTTTTTTTTTTTTTTTTTTTTTTTGTCTTTAGCATTCCATTCCATGCTCCCACAACTTCTTAGAGCCCCATCTATGCATGACTTGGCATTCTACATACTTGAGGTTCTAGATGAACGTCTTCAATTGTTGAGCCCTCAGTAGTTATCATAGCCTACTTATATTTTCTTTTTGCTTGTCTAGTATCATCATTAGTGCAAAAATATTTCCCTTGAAAACCTTTCGAGGCAGGGTTTTTTAATGCTAGTAGTAATGGTGTGCTAGGCCATCGTATAGGTCTCATAGCCTCTTGGTCTTCGTGAACATTACAAAATCCATTCTATTCTATCTACTTATTTAAAATGGTTTTGGGGGTGGGTTTTTTGTAACGACGGTGTGCCCTTACTGAGCATGGGGGGATGGCATACATCGTTTGCACCAGGTCATCCGCCAGCTCATCTATGCGGACGATGTTGACCTTCTCGCCCACACTCCAGAAGCTATACAATCTCATCTGGATGCCCTAAACACATTCCGCCAGCTCTGAGACATGCGCGTGAATCTGGCCAAGACCAGGGTGGTTTTCATATCCTCTTCACGCCACCCCACGCCCCCCCGACTCACATATCGGGGATACTTGTGGAGGTCACGCCCACCTACAAGTACCTAGGGGTGGAGTTCCCCTCCTCGCCTCGTTGGGAGGCGCCCATCCACTTGTGGGTGACAGCAGACCGAAAGTGCTTTATGCCATGCGTAACAACATCACCAGGCAGAGCTCTATGATTGGGGCCATCACCACATCTATTTTGAGCGGTCGAAGCCCGCCCTTCCTCAGACGGGTCGAGGTTTGGGGCCCGGTCGCCTCTTTGGCGATCTGGAATGACTTGGAGCAGTGTAAGACATTTTGGCACGGGCGCGGGGTGAAACCTTCAGTCCCCTATCAGATTCCCCGCAAGCAGAAACTGGATTCTTGCCGCTTTAATCTGCAAATCCTTGATAGACACATCGCCTATTTTTCGTAAAGTGGTTAATATGGGTGATGCTCGGGCCCCGCACTGGGCTTACGCCAGGGCAATGGGCCGCAGAATGGCTCTGGGTGGCCTGTTGGAGGGGTAAGAGATCGCTGGTTCGCCAGATGGAACGCGGGGAGAGCACAGATGCGCAGGTGGACACAGAGGCCGATCGTGGCCTACCATGGAGTACCTACCGGACGCTTGCTTCCTTGGCAAGCTCGGGACCCCGACTTCTAGAGCAGGTCAAAATGGCCCATTACAAGGAGCACATCAACCCGGCTGGCCCGGGGCCCGCAGCCTCTACTCAAGGTTCCCAGCCGCCCCTAAAAAGCTGCTGGACTCATTGCCTCCATTTGCACTTGTGTGCCCACCATCTTCGTGATCGAGGCGGGCAGTGGATTGGGAGCCCCGCCAGGGGCGCTCTGTCTGCCGGCCAAACGGGTGCCATTGAGGATGAGTCTCACACTTTCCAGAGTTGCCCAAGATTCACGGATATGGGCCGACACGTTCCTTAGTACATACCCGGACTTGCCCCTACATTTGCTAATGAACACACCGGCCAAGAGACGCGGGGGGTCGCATATCGTGAGGTAATCGATCTCGCGAACCCACCTTTGCCCTCACGGGTTGCCCGCTGATCGTGCACTACGGGTACACGGTACATGAGTGTATGTATTTGTGTGTTTTTGCATTTCAGATATTGGAACAGCTTTGTCAAGAGGGGTGATTGTCGCCACGGTTTTCCCTCTAAAACTCCTTCGGGCGGGATTTTTAATCCTGGTAGTAATCGCTTGTCATGCTTTTGTATTGGGTCCCATAGACCGATTGGTCTCCGTGGACGATAAAAATACCTTGCTTCCTTTTCTGTTGTTATATTTAGAACCTAAAAAATCGTTTTTCGGCAAAATCCTTACTTTTCTGGCGGGCTGTAATTTTTTTTTTTAAAGGAGAGAAGACATTTCTTCCGGGCTGTGCAGTAAAGGGAAGCCGTTACGCTTAATTCGCTAAGAGGTTATGGCGCGGTGGACTCTCCTCCTCTCCCACCATTATTTTTTAGTTAAGTTGCAGGAGGAAATCGTAGGAGCTCGGACAGTCTTCAAATTGGTTGACCCATTGCCAAATACATTTCTCATTTCTGGTAGCATGGTATATAAGGTTTTGGATTTCTTGTAGTGGAGCTTTGGGAGCAGCCATGACTGAAGCTAAGGGCCATTTTCTGTGTACAGTTCTTGCTTCTTTTGGGCAGGGCATATGTGGTTTCGATAGCAGCATATTTTATGGTAACAAAGTCGGATTTGGTTCACCCTTGCTATCTACACTACCAGTCTCGGGATTGTGGCGGTGGATCAGAATGCCTTCAACACACTATTCTGCAAGTTTAGGTTTATGTTATGTCTTTGGATTTTTCAAGCATCAAAGGAATGGGTTCGCTTGCCCAAAGAATAGCTTCAGGTATCCAGTGGCTTGACTTACAATTTTCAAGTTTGCTCACCTCCATAAGATATATTTGTTATCTGCAAAAATGAACCCATCCGCTTGGCATATCATGTTCGCGTCTGGGTAATCCATCTGTTATTTAACATTTGATCTTTGGCAAAGCAATGCTTTGATTTATTGTCATGTCTGCTTTTTCTAGAACTTTTCTAAAGCCCTATTTTATGACGTTCTTTTTATTGATTTGCAGTAGAGCTTCTGCCATTTTTGCATCCTCTCACAATTTCCTGGATCGAATTAAAATTTTTTAAATCATATTCCCTACTTAACAAGCAAATCTGCCTGAAAATCTTCTATTCCTTTGCTGGAATTTTAAACAAATTCGGTGTTACATCGTAAGCATCAAAAATCAAAACCTTTCCAAGTTCTAAATTTATGTAAGCACTCATTCCGATGGTAGGCATATATTGTTTAAGTTTAGTGCAGTGGAGCTTTGGAGCAACCATGCCTGGACCTAGGGGAGCCATTTATGCTGTTTTATTCTCCTCTTAGTAGAGAGTTTATATTCCATATTTTTTGCTTCATCTGGGCATATGTATTCGGCGGCAGATTTAACGGATTAAAATGGCTTGGGCTCATCTCTTTCTTGATTAATGAATATGCTTGTTGTCCATAAACAAGAAGGTATGGTAATAAAGGACGGATTTTCCTCTATTTTTGTGTTTGTGGTTGTTTTGGATTTGTGGAGTTGGATTTTTTAGTGCAAATGTTTTGGATATATGGAGTTGGATATGGTGGATCAAACTAGGACACTGTGATGCTACATTCTTAGCAAAGCCTTGAACTTAGGTATTTCTCTATTGATTCAATGCTATTAATATGTGCCATGGAGATCATCGGTCATCAAGGGTGGGATATAAGATATGGCAACAATGTTTATTCCCAAATGATCTTATCTAGCTTGGGTTGCTAGCTCTTTACACAGGAACAAGTTCAATTGATGCTAAATGGCTGTCTGCTTCTGTGCCACAGTTACCTTAAACACCATTCTTGATAAATTTCTAACAAAGGTCATCCACATTATGGCCAATTCTAGATTACCAATTTCCATGGCTCTTTTTAGAATAAAGATGGCTTATTTTCGAAAATAATCATGCAACAGAGTGAGCAAATTTATGTAGTTTAACATGGAAGGGAATGACTGTAGAAAAAGATCATGTTATCATCAAGATTCTATGATCTAGTAAGTTCCTAAAGGTTAATGCCTAAGAGGGTAGAAAATGTTAAAGGCTAAGCCTTCGAGTTTATATGATGCATGGTTGAACATAGCAAATGCATTTTGAAGTTAAATCCCTTATGGGATAAGTCGTAAAGGGGGAAAAAGTATACAAATAGGAAACTTGCTGTTTGGAGCAAATAGGAGGTCGATCGGCCCGCCATGGCCGCCAGATCTTGGCCCGAAAATATTTAAGAAGGATTCACTGGTTGTATCGGCCGTGTGTAGATTGATTGCAGGTGATTTCCAGATGATTTAATCTGTGCTTGGGCTATCGGATGTATAGTCAAAGTTAATATATTTTGAGTCAATACCTCTGCTACAGTGTTATTACTGTAGCAAGCTAATGGTTGGAGTTATGGTGGATATATAAAAGACTTGTGACCATTGAAGTTATTGATTGAGTAGAATGAGATTGAATGCTTAGAAATTCTAGAATGATTTAAATTGTCTAGATCAATTTCACTACAGTATTGTTCTCTTCATTGGTATCAGAGCCAGATAAACATGGCAAGCAGGTTTGGGGCAAATCTACTCAATGCTATAGAGGTATTCAAAGCTGAGAGTGGCTTCCAAATCTGGAAGCAAAGTATTAAAGAGGTTTTGGAATTTGAAAATTTATGGTACTTGATTGAGCCAAGTACAAGCAGGCGTTATGGTGGTACTAATGTCGTCTTAGGGACATCTAGTACAGGAGGAGCTAGCTCCAGTTCAGATGAAGCAAGCTCAATAGCTGGTGGAGGTGCAGGAGTTGCTGCAGGGAGTAATAACACAACACAAGTAGTATCTGCAACAAGCACAGAAATGGATGAACAGCTCAAAATCATGGAGGCACAAGCAATTATTTGCTGTAAGGTTGGTCCAGTGATTAAGTTGAAATTGAGAGGGTTAAGTCCTAAGGAGATGTGGCAATATATGATAAAAAATTATGAAGCTAAAACTTCTTCCCAAATAGATGTCTTGGAAAAGCAGATGAGAAAATTAAAATTACATGATAGGGAGAACATAACTGAATTTCTTGAGGAGTTTGACTCAATAATAGCTGATTTAGAAGGAGCTGGTGTTATTCTAAATGAGTAGTACCAGCTATTGGCCATATCCAGAGCAGTTGCACATAATGCCTATCTTGCTACCTTAGTGAGAAACATTGCTAGAACTAAGGAACACACCATCCAAATTATAAGAACAGAATTTGAGCAGAAACAAATTGGGTATGAGGATGATGAGCAGACCACAGAGGTCTTATTTGTTGGAAAATACAAAGGAAAGAAAACTGGCAGTAATAATGATAATAAGGAGAGGATTGGACCATGTTGTAATTGCAATAGTTATGGGCATTTAAAAGCTGACTGTCCTAAAATGAGGAAAGATACAATTTGTTACAATTGTGATGGTAAGGGCCACATTGCTTCAAATTGTTCAAGCCCTGGGGTCTGAACTATAAAGGAAGGGGCAGAGGCAGGGGAAACAGAGGGGGATCTGCTGCCAGAGGAAGGGGTACAGCCAAGACTAGTCCATCTTTGAACCTAACTCAAGAGTCTCGAGGTGATGAGGATGAACAAAACGAAGATGAAGAGGTAAATTATTCTGAACTATGTCACTTACAAAAGGATGAAAATAACCATGATATGATGATTTTAGATTCAAGAGCTGAGAGGACAGTAACCTCATCTACACATATGCTTAAGGATTACAGGGGAGTCAAAGGAGGGCATGTGCAATTAGGAAATGGAGAGTTACAAGAAATTAAAGATACTGGAGTGTTGGAGCTTTTTGATTTGGAAGGAAAAGCAGTTAAATTAAAAGAAGTACTCTGTGTATCAGGATTAGTCAGAAATTTGATTTCTGTGTGCCAGTTAGTAGATCTTGGGTATAAAGTTTTATTTGAAAGATTACAATCTAAGGTGCTTCATGATAATAAATTAAAGTTTGTTGGCAAGAGAGTTGGAAATTTGTTTTGTCTGAATTCTGATCATTTAACTCAAAGTGTCAATCTGGGAACTTGTTCAGATGTTAAACTATGGCATGAAAGAATGTGTCATGTAAATTCAAAAACAGTTGAGCTTTTGATTAAAAGGGGACTGCTGGAGGCATCTGAAATCAAAGGGGAAAAGTTTAAATGTGCAGGTTGTATTCTAGGCAAACATACAAGGTTGCCTTTCAAAAAATCCATGAAAAGGGCAAAAGGGGTGCTGGATCTAATTCATTCAGACCTATGTGGACCATTGAATATATCAAGTCTCTCTGGGAAGAGATATTTCATTACCTTTGTAGATGACTATAGCAGAATGGCCAAGGTTTACTGCTTAAGCACCAAGGATCAGGCTCTTCTAGCATTTAAGAAATTTGTAAATGAAGTACAATTGGAAACTAGAAGAAAAGTTAGATGCTTACGCACAGATAGAGGAGGAGAATTTTTGTCAAATGAGTTTAAGCACTACTGTAATGAATTAGGCATCAAACGACAGTTAACTTGTAGATTCTCCCCTCAACAAAATGGATTTGCTGAGAGAAGAAATAGAATAATACTTAATGCAGTCAGAAGCATGCTTAACTATTCAGGGCTGCCGAACTTTCTTTGGGAGGAGGCAGTTATGACAACAGTGTTTGTCCAAAATTTATTACCCTCCATAAGCATTAAGGGGCTGATTCCATTGACACTTTGGTGTTCAAAGAACCCTGACTATAGCAGGCTGAAAGCCTATGGGTGTTTGGCATATGCTCATGTGTCAGAAGAACTCAGAAAGAAGTTGGATGACAGAGCATATATTACTTACATGTTTAGGGTATGATTCACAATCCAAGGCTTATAGACTATATGATCCAAGCAAAAGGAGAATCATTATAAGTCGAGATGTATTGTTTGATGAAGAACAATTCTATAAAGTACTGCCAAGGATTAACAGCCCAGCAGATATAACTGAATGCAAGATAGACAAAAGGGTTCAATTCAAAGATGAGGTAAACAAACCAGCAATAGTATTTGATACAGATGAGGAAGATGAAATAAGCTTAAACCAAGCACTGCCTAACATGAATGTAAACGTGCAGCAAGGAGATCCAGAGCAAAGGTTGCCCAATACTAATGTTGATATTGAAAATGTGCAGCATGAGGATTCAGTTGACCAACAAGTCAATAAACCAGCAGGCCCTATTAGGAGGAAGAAAAGGACCGAGGCTCAAATTATTAACGACGAAGAATAGAATAGAATAGAATAGTTTTTTTAACGTCCACGAAGACGAAGGAGTAACAGATTATGAAACGTTTGGAAGAGATGAATTTGGCAAAAGCAAAAGACTTAAAGACAATGAAGGTGAGATCCTTGGTTTGTTTGAGATATTAATGCATCTAGATAATTCAGTTCCTAAAACATATGAAGAGGCAATTATCTCAGCTGATAGCAAGCAGTGGTTGAAGGCAATGCAAGGGGAAATGAGTTCTTTTAACAGGACTGATACATATGAACTTGTAGATGCTCCAGAGGATAAAAATATTGTGGAAATGGCTGTACAAGCTAAAAGCAGAGGCAGATGGAAAAACTCCCAAGTTTAAGGCTCGTTTAGTGGCCCACGGTTTTTCACAAAAATATGGTCAAGATTATGAAGAGACTTTTTCACCCCTTGTTAAAATGAACAGTATAAGAATGCTTTTGGCTATAGCCAATGCATACAACTTGGAGATACATCACAATGTAAATACTGCATTTTTAAATGCAAAGCTTGAGGAAGACATTTATATGAAACAGCCAAAGGGCTTTGAAGTAGGAACTGAGAAAGTCTGGAAGTTAAAGAGAGCTGTGTATGGCCTAAAGCAGTCTCCAAGGGAATGGTACAAATGTATTGATTCCTATCTTAGAGAACAAAGCTTTGATAAATTTCAGAATGATGGTAATCTTTACAAGTACAAGGCTGGAGATGACTGGTGCATAATAGCTCTTTATGTTGATGATAATTTGATGATTTCAAATGGAATAAAAGCATTGAATCACTGCAAGAAAGTTTTGAGCAACAAGTTTAAGATGACAGACCTGGGTGAACTAAGGAAATTCTTAGGGATTGAAGTGCATAGAAACAGGTCTGATAAAACATTGGCACTCATTCAAAGAGACCAAATTGAAGGGATGCTAAAAAAATTTAGTATGGAAGACTGCAATATCTCAAAGACTCCTATTTTGCCAGGAAGCAAAATATCTGCCAAGATGGGTCCAAAAACAGAAAAAGAAAGAGAAGAGATGAAGAATATACCTTATATGTCACTAATAGGATATCTATTCTATGTAGCAAACTGCACTCGTCTGATATAGCATTTGCAGTAAATATCTTAAGTAGGTACAATAATGATCCAGGGAGGGATCATTGGACAACTGCTAAAAGGATATTGAGATACCTTAAGGGAACAATGGATGATGGTATAACATATTGCACAAAGGACATGCAGCTACAAGCCTACTGTGACGCAGATTGGGGAGCTGACCTTGACACACGAAAATCAACTTCTGGTTATTTAATATTTTTAGGAGGGGCTCCAGTTGCATGGAAATGCAAAAAACAAAGTGCAATTGCCATGTCTAGTGCTGAGGCAGAATATGCCTCAGCTGCCTTGACCACTAAGGAGATAGTTTGGGAAAGAAGGCTGCTGGATGAACTTGGTTATAAGCAAATTATGGCCACTGAGCTTTACTGTGACAGCACCAAGTGCATTGCAATGACCAAAGATCCAGTCCTACATGAGAGGACAAAACATATTGAGTTAGAACTCCATTTCATCAGAGAAATTGTAAAGAAGAATGCAGTCAAACTAGTTTATGTAAATACTTCAAGACAACTGGCAGATATCTTGACCAAGCCATTGTCTGAAGGCAAGTTTACAGAATTAAAAAAGATGATTCAGTGCAACAGAGATGATAACATGAAGGGGGAAATGTAGAAAAAGATCATGTTATCATCAAGATTCTATGATCTAGTCAGTTCCTAAAGGTTAATGCCTAAGAGGGTAGAAAATGTTAAAGGCTAAGCCATCGAGTTTATATGATGCATGGTTGAACATAGCAAATGCATTTTGAAGTTAAATCCCATATGGGATAAGTCGTAAAGGGGAAAAAAGTATTCAAATAGGAAACTTGCAGTTTGGAGCAAATAGGAGGTCGATCGGCCCGCCATGGCAGCCGGATCTTAGCCCGAAAATGTTTAAGAAGGATTCACTGGTTGTATCGGCCGTGTGTAGATTGATTGCAGGTGATTTCCGGATGATTTAATCTGTGCTTGGGCTATCGGATGTATAGTCAAAGTTAACATATTTTGAGTCAATACCTCTGCTACAGTGTTATTACTGTAGCAAGCTAATGGTTGGAGTTATGGTGCATATATAAAAGACTTGTGACCATTTGAAGTTATTGATTGAGTAGAATGAGATTGAATGCTTAGAAATTCTAGAATGATTTAAATTGTCTAGATCAATTTCACTACAGTATTTTTCTCTTCACTGACCAGAAGTAGGAGCTTGGGAATGTGAGCATTGGCCTTGCATTTTTGTTTGAACGTGGCATTTATTTGCGGCCGATCAAACAAGGATGCTTTTTAGAGGATATCTACTTAAATAATTTATTTGCATTAGAGGAGATTTTTTAATTCATCAAGTCATCGTTTCAAACTTTTATTTGATATAAAGATATTATATTTCTACTATTAGGGATGATAAGATCTCTAAAATGTAACTTTTCTGGTTCTATGCTAAAGGATTATTGTGGACGCAGTTGTTGAGCGATGGTAGTAAGACGGCCATGGTCGCAGCCTATGCATCTAAATCTGGTTCTGTTTCCAACGAGGGACCAGGGCCCCCGACAGGCCCTTCGGTGGGCAAACCAAGCTGTAAGGGAAAGTCATCCCTGCTAGGAGCAACACAAGAAACAGCCTGAAGGTAAATATTGGGGTCCGGAGCCCCATTCGGCATCTGCAAGGGGCAAATCAGTATGTGACAAGGCCTCTGAGGCCCTGCATCACTCTTCCTCTTCATCTGGAATTTCTAGTATATTGCCCATAACTCTTGAAGCTTCCAATGATCCATCTGCAACTTATGGAGCTTTAGCTCCGCCTGAGGTAAACCACGATCTCTGCTACTCAATTTTAAATTCAGCCCCATTAGCTATGCCTTCTGCCACCGATCATGCCTTCTTAGAGAGGTCTAAAATCAATGTATCAGGGATAGTCACAACACCTAAATATAAGACCCCAATAACATGTGTGAATGCATATGGGGTAATTCAAAAACGGAAAACCGCAGTTGTAGGGACAAGGAAGGGAGCTCCTGCACAAAAAATATCCTCCGAGCTTAGTTTTGCAGACTCGGTAATGGAATACTTATGCAGCTACATTAGCACAAATAGCATTGTCAGCACAAATCTCGTTTGGCACTAAGGCTGCACCTTGTAATATCGATAATCAAAATAAAGGCGGAGTAGTGATAGGCTCATAGATCAACACTGGGGATAAAGTTTACAATCAGGAGAAGGTCAGAGGTGTAGGAGGTACAAGAAATACTGCAAGGGATGCCTGGAAGAATAACGACAATATAGCAAGAGTGAACAAACCGACATTTTTAGAATGGATAAAGAATAAGCTACCAACAGAAACAATTAGGAGCTTGAGAGTTGATGTAGCATTAAAAATAGTGCAAATGGACTTGCTCAAGATTTGAGCAAACTAACTAAAGGCCAACAGATAGAAAAAAGTCCTGACAAAGATGGTAGTATGGAAGTGGGTGAAGAATCCAACTTCCCAGTTGCAAAAATTGATCACAACATGTATCTAAAATTTGTTAAGAATCTGGTAACACGGTCAGTCATAGGATTCTTTACAGGAGGCTTCCTGGACCTCCGAATAATGGAATACTGGCTCTCAGCATACCTGAAGAAATTAGGCCTATCTCCACATGAATTGATAAAGGCATTGGGGAGTAACTTCTTCCTCATCCTTTTTGATAGCGAAGCAGTGGTAGATAAGATCGTGTCTTGGGCAGTAGACTCTTTCATGCGAGACTACATCTTATATCAATATTACTCACCTGGCTTCTCTCCCCATCAAATCTCGGCCATCAAAATCATCTGAAGAGAAAGTCCAGTGGTGTAAAATGTTAGAAGATATAGGCTTGATGGAAGTAGATGGAGATAAGGGGTATACATGGTGTAACTGTTGGGTAGGTACAGGAAGGACCCATGGGTGTGTTTATGCTTGATATGTGCCATTTTCCGCCCGTCAAGCAGTTTTTTAGCACTTTATTTTCGTTTTTTTACACGAGCAGTCCGCGGACGGCAAAGAACCTGGACGAGCCGCCAGCCATAAAGTTGAAGGGCGTTGACGGTAGGAGAAGGCCACCGGTCCAGAAAGTTTTGGGTGCGAACTTTTCGCAGCAGATCTTTGAATCCATGATGAATCGCTGATTAATTCTCCTCGCCGCTGAAATTAATGATTTTCGAATCGTCCGACCCATCGGTCAAAAGATCTTCAATGAATTTGGAAATAATTCATGTTTTGAGTTTACAAAACTCTATTTTTGATCTGAATTCGCAGCTTGAAGCATGGCGACCAAAACCAATTCCGCGAGGTAACAAGCTCCCCTTGCATTTCTATTTTTTTTAAGGGACCAAACTAAGAACTCGGGTTTTGCAGAGTTACTTTTTGCAAGAACACCCATTGAGTTTGCAAAGAATCGGAAACTTTCGATGGAGGGAAAGAATCCAAGAAGTATCAAATGGGCAGATGTTCCAAGTGCTGATTTTTTTGCAGGTCCGGGAAAAACCTATGCCCAAAAACCGCAAGATACACATCAAGTTAATCAAGCCCCAGTTCAAGACAAAGACACTCTCGATTTGATAGAGAGAGTTTATCGTAAACCGCCCAAATAATGAATTGAGAACCCTTTTGCAAGGGCTTTTGCTCGGTCATATACCGCAAAGGCATTGCGTAATCCCCGACGAAAGTATAAGGTTAATTGGGCAAGTCTTGCGGCAGATGCTTACTGTGGATTGGCCAAGCTCAGTGAACAAAGAACATGTGAATGCTTTCGGAGAAGAACACCACCTGCCTTCGCTGAATCACATGAGGTCACTTTCCCATATGTATGAGGACAAAGAAGGAATTGGTGCGTAAAACAGCCGACTTTGTTGAGAATGGAAGGTTCCATCAGCAACTCCAATGCAAACTTCAAGGATCTAGAAGACGAGATAAAGGTATCATGGTCCCTGTCATCTGATATGTAGAAATGAGTCTCTTTATAATTCTTCTCTCATTTTCATCCAAACTTGGATCATCCGACAATGTTGCATGTGCAGATGTAATATGCACTAAAATTGTGCATTGATCATTCTTCCAAAGTTGTAGACTCAGATTCTTTTGCTGAATCTTAAAAGTATAATTCTCAGCCAAAATCTATGACGAAACTATGGTGTCCTTCGGAAATGTTGCCAAACACTCCCTGAATTGTTTGCCCTGCCATCTTCCTTCATAATTATGTGGTATAAACTCTTTTAAGACACTCTTGGCTTCCTGGATAATCTCTACAGTAGTTGTGCATTTGTAAACCAGTTTGGTAACTGGTTTAGTAGAAATCTTGTACCCTCCCTTGCCATCAGGCACAGGTTCTCCAATGGGTTCAAGTACCTGCAATGGTAATGACAGATCAATGTGATATAACTTGGGCTAAAATAAAGCTGAATTCTAACCTTGTCATAGGTCTTCCATTCAATGTTGTGTCCTGGAATGTATTTCAATTCATTTGGGCAGGTTGGTAACTTGGCAGGTCCACAATTCTTGCACTTGAGAGTCAAACAGTCATGTGCATGCCACTCCTCTATTTCATCATCCCTTGGACAAACCAGTGATTTCCAAAGCTCACTGGTAGAAGAGTATGTACATTTATTTGCCATGCAAGTTGGCCCAGGGCCACAAACCACACAAGTGCACTTGCAGCTAGCTCCATGTAATTTCTCATCATGCCTAACCTTATTTATTGCTTGCCTAATGAAATCTGTTTTCATGTGATACACACAACAGCAAGTTTCTCTATCCCTGACCTTCCTTACATATGGTGGTTTCAGAGCATGAAACATCGAAAAAGACAAGTCAAACTTGGGATATTCAGCAGTAAAACGTTTATAGAAAGTAACCTGCAAGTGCAAATTCACAAGTTATAAAAAGAATTTAAAAGGCCAACAAAAAATCAATATATAGAAACACTTACTTGAGTTTCCTCTAGAAAATGCAAAGGATGCATTATGTTCACTCCTTTGCCTAGTCTGATCTTCACCACATGTTTTTTGCAAGGTGATACTATGGTGTTATTCCTCTAAAAGTCAACCACAAGTTTCCTCTGATCATAAGAAAGCTTGTCACTTCGAGTGCTTTTCTTGAACATTGACCATGGTCCTTCCCCATGTTCAGCAGCAAGTCTTCTCTTAACAGCAATAGAGACAATTCTTCTATTCAGGTTTAGTTGCTTTGCAAAGGCCCTTCTATTTGTGTCAGCATTGACAGAGTAAGCTGTGGCAGCACTTCTTGCTCTCCATGCATCTGTATCCTTTGCATATTTGTGGGCTGCAAATGAATCCTTCAAGTTGTCCACTATAGCTTTCATTGTTTTGAATTCTTTGGTGGTTTGAACACCTAGACCAGGCAACCATTTGGCTGCACCCCTTAGAATATCTTCCCTATCTTTTTCACTAGCATTCCTACAAATATTATGTACAAGTTTGCCAATATTCTTTGACAATCTTTTCTTTTTTTTGTGCTGAAATCACCATTCAGCTTGGCTAGTTCATCAGCTGCAGCCTCCCTTTCTCTCTGTCTTTGTCTTTCTTTTCTTCTTTGTTCGGCTCTCTTCTTCCTAAAAAGAACACCTAAAGAAGCTAACAAAAGTTAATTTGTAAAGGATTCATAAAAAACAACTGGAGATACAACTTGACATACCTTCAATATCCATTGGAGCTTGTGTCTCATTTTGCTGTAATTCACCATGTGAAGTCTCTGCCATAAAATCAGTTTGTGTTTCTGGGTCTAAGTTAGATATTGGGGTACAAAAAAGCGCGACAAGCAGAAGCGGATAAAGCAGGTAAAGCTCGAGCAAAACGTACCTTTTCGCCGACCTCAAATCCAGCTCCGAATCAGAAGAACTAAGCATTCCGGCAGAGTTTCCCTTCTGGGTGCATGAAACTAAGTGACCAATATACATGTTATCAATCTTTCTGCATTTTCGCATTTATCAACCTTTCCGTGATCGGTGTTCGGGGGCCTTTAACACTCCCGCTTTCCGCGATCTCCATTATCATTTGTCTAACTCTTGGGCATCCTGAAAAGCTTATACTAAGAATAACGTTAACGTCTTCTGAGTACTTGAATCGTGGGGAATCAATGAACCTGCCTGTTTACCTGCTAGCTTCCATCAACTGCTTGCATTTGAATACAGTCAAACTTTCACTTTACTCAAAGACCACAGGTTTCTATCATATAATATGTTGGGATTTATAGTCTCATAAATGTTGTTTTAGAACAGGTCCATCATATCATTCGTTGGGATATAGTTTCTCAAGCATTGTTTTGGATTCGCTTTTACATGTTTCTTCGTTCTCTATTTTGTAATGAGAATGGCAGCAATGATTTAAGTTCTCCTATTATGGACAGAATGCATTTCAGCAAGCATAAGCTGCCCAAAGTGATATTTTTGAGCCCTTCGTTGGATGGAATAGGTATATGCATGAGTGAATAATTCATATCCTTCTAATATTTGTTCATCCTCTGCCAGTATGGTTCAGTTCAGAATTATACTTCCCTGCAAAACAACAGCATCCAAGAAAAGGTTGATTTGAATGCTTTGAAATGAATGGTTAAACACTATCACATTTGGAGTGCTGCTAGCTTGGTTTCCATCATACAGGCGTAAATCCTCTTGGGTGCAGGATCAAGTTTATGTTTCCTTATTTTGCATCTTATGTTGCATGTCTGGTGTTCCGATGAGATGATAAGTAAGCTAAAAACGTCATCTTAGATGGGAGATGTCATGTCTTGTTGTATGAAATACCATCTCGTTAAATCACATCGCCATACTCATTCATCCCGAAAACTGCAAGATCCCATGGGTACCACCCTTGGACTTAAAACTTTATGCATGGCTTAAGGGTATCAATGAGCATATATTGGCCAAGTTTCCAGTCATTCTAAGTTCTCAAACTCAAGATATTACAAGTTGTATCAGACTTTTGCTGCAGAAAACAGTTTTTGCACATCTAAGGTTACCCCTATGAAATTTCAGCAGTACTTTGAATTAGCTTTTGTAATTTTATGAGCACTTGAATAACTTTGAGGATGACTTGCTTGCCAAACCTTAGCTTCAAATAATAATGTTTGCCTCCTCAAAATAGGTCTGATACAGACGTAGAAAAACTGGTCTAAAAAGTTTTTCCTTCACAAATCAAGACAAAGAGCAAAAATAAGAAAATAGATCTTGTACTTTGAATTAGCTTTTGTAATTTGGGGAGCACTTGAATAAACTTAAAGATGACATGCTTGCCAAATCTCAGCTTCAAATAATATTGTTTCCCCCGCTCAAAATAGGTCTGATACTGTAACTAGAAAACCGGGTCCTTCACAAAGACAAAAAGCAAAGGAGATTTTATACTTTGAATTAGCTTTTGTAATTTGGCAAACACTTGAATAACTTTAAGGATGGCTTGCCTGCCAAATCTCAGCTTCAGATAATAACGTTTTGCAACTCAAAATAGCTCTGATACAGACCTAATTTTGTCTTGATTTGTGAAAGACAAAAAGCATAAATTAGAAGGCATTTTAACAAATACGATATGATCCATGTCCTGTTCTTCAAAACATCGGGTCTTCAAGCAATAATACTCCGTATTACAAAGTAATTGCTCAAACACATCTTCAAAACATCAAAGAAAATATGATAAATAACATTACTGAATCATAGCAATGAACATAGCAAAAGTAATCCCTGTTTTTTGTTCTTTGCAAGATCAAAGTGTTAAACATCTTTGCAAAATCAAAATGTTAAACACAAGCATGCAGCCAAATGAGATGTCAGGGATTGAACCTAACAAAATCAAAGGTCTGAACACAAACATACAGCCAAATGAAATATCAGGTATTGAACCTGAGAAACCAAAAAATCTCTCCTTTTTTTTCTTTCTTCTATTTCCACCATCTTTATACACGAAGTTCATGGAGGTTTATACTTCCGCCACCATGATAACTAGAAATTAAGTATTATAGTTATCCGGGAATCCAATTGAAACATGAAGTCCTTCCCAATCATCATCATTTGCTTTTTCTTTGCATAAGAAGACCTTTTTTGCTTCAGATCTTGGCATCTAAAAAATGAAATCAATTCTAGAGGTACAATAAAGCAAGAAATAAATTGATTCTCTCAGAGCTTCCCCTTGCTACAAAAGATCCTAAACCAAACGTTGGCATCATAGACCATAATTTAATTTCATAGACCACCAAAACATCCTTAATTGAATGGAATATAGACCATAAAATAGCAGAATGGAGATAATGATAATTCAATGAGCACTAATGCTTACAACATTCATTAGTACTTTGAAGGAAAGGTGCCTTGTGTTCGAATGAACTTATGAACAAATTGCAGCCATTATTAGTTCTTATACCTAATAAGCAAGTCACAGAAATATAAGCCATGTGGAATCCAACATATGAGACACTGAAATTTAACCACTAAAAAATGTAATAGCTCACTTGCCAGTGAACCTTGCTTTTCTTTTTCCTTCTCTTCTTCATTTTCTTTGTCATTGTCATCACCAGCCTTTGCCCCTTCTGCAAGAAGTTCTAGACCCCTGCTGCTGCGTTCTCCCCCATGCTTGAGTTTTCTACCTGCATGGAAAGACTTTTGATGTTGATGGAAGACATTTCTGCTTGATAATTTCTAATGTCTTCCTTCAGATCTTCAATCTTACATTTTAAGTTCTGCAAATCTGCTGGGTTGCATTTCTTCAAGGTTTGTTCGAGCAGCTTTTTAGTGTCTCTTCCTCCCTCAAAAAGTTCTGGATGATGTCCTTCTCAGCATATGGTTCATTCAACCCTTCCAGCACTTCTCTTTGACTTGATTTTTCCTGTATTTGAGATGCTATCAAGTCTGTTGTCCCCTTAACAAAATAAAAGCCTCCTTCCAGTTTGTTCTCTTTCTTCTGAAGCTGCTTTTATGTGTGTCATGATGTTTTATATGTTCACTTCAAACTTGCTGCACTCTCCTTTTCCTTTCTTTACCTATGAAGATTTAAACGAATCGGCAGCAAATGCAGACCAGTTTACCTCATAGTTCTTAGGGTTCAGGCGTGGCTTCATGGTGTTAGACCATGCAAATGCTCTGGCAAAGCATGTCCTTACTTCATTGTTTGTCAAGCCATACTGATATATCCTGGCAAGCAGATTTTGCAGCAAAAACTCAAACTCGGGCCTCACCTCCTTCACATAAACCTTTCCTTTCACCAATGGAGTCTTCCAGACTTGCAAGAAGCCTGAGTCTGAAACATCAGACTTCTTGAAAGATTTTTCGCAATGCAGACCGAGTTGTTGAGACCCCTGTACTTGCAAAACTCAAACCCTGTCCTGGCAAAAGAAGCTGCAAAGAAAAAAAATCACAAATTCAATAGAATGCAAGCAAAACAAGCAACCCAATTGGCCATTTTTGGAAAAAAAAAAACTTACTCCTGAAGAATCAGCTGAAGCGCCTGAATGTGCCATGTCTGATACAACAAACTTGAAGCCTGAAATCAAAGAGAAGTTCGAATGAAAGAAATCAAAAAAGCAAACAGAAGGAACTCCGGAACGCGTGTAAAACCACCCTTCAGAAGTGATGGATAGGCGCCTACCCCCAGGCCCTTCATGACGGCCCTTCCCGAAAATTTGAAGTCGCTTTTTTCATCTAAATCTCGATCTTTGATTGATCCATTTAGAATCGTGGTTGTATGAGAGAATTGTGTTGTCTGAGAGAAAATGTGCTGTACAAAGAAAATTCTCGTTCGGGGGTAGAACAGGATCATGCTTCCGCCATAGCCAAAACCTATTAACTCTCCACGCCATCTCACAACAACCCCGCCAAATTGATTAAATGATCAATTTGATTTTGCGGGTAGCCATGTCATCGATCAGGAAGCAATTTGCTAAAACGGATCATCAGCGTTCCCGCTCTCCAAGCACCTCCAAGCACAATGGACCAAGCACCTAAAAGCAGCGTCGGGACCGACGTGGTGCTTTCGTACCCCAATATCTAACTTAGACCCTTCTTCATAACAAAATTCACCACCAATTTCGGAAAGATAAATCAAGAACTAAGGTTAGTCATGAAGTTTCTTTTTACACAAACAAACAACAATATAATAAATCCTGAATTATTACCGGATCCTCTACATCGTGATTTGTGTCATTCAAAGACAACTTCAAAGCATGTGCTTCTTCAGAGAAACATCCACCACCTTAGATGAAGTTTTTACATTCAATATCATTTCAAAATTCACTGGTTATTACAAAGACTAAACAAGCACTAACAACATACCTTCATATCTGTTTTCATGTAGAATATCCTCCTCGTTCTTGTTTCATCTTGGAAAGAAAGCAGGTTCGATCTTCTCCTATCAAGGCACAACAGCTTAAAAATTAAGTGTCCACAAAGATCCAAGAACAAGCAAAGAAGTTTATGGCATACCTCTACCAGGAATCATCTTGTCATCAAAATTCTTGCTGAAACTAAGGCAACACTCCATAAATCTTTCGGATTGCTGCTGAAATTGTTGTAAGCCTGATAGAATTGTGCCAGGATCAAATTGCACTCGGTTCTTGGCCAAAGAAGACAGGAAGGCGGAATTCCAATCCATAGTGGACAGATGAATGAATTGCAAAAAATTTTGCAAGAACAATGACACAACACCGCCATTTCCTATTTCGAATTCCAAAATTCAGCTCCGGCGCCTAAACGATCCAAGAAAAGAATCTCCCTCCCGCTCAGGAATTTTGCATGACGGCCGAATGAAGGGCTTAAAATTCGCGGATTCGGGCCGAGGACGCGTGACGACGCCTGCTAACGGTTCGAAAAGCGCCAAAGCATGGGTGTCGCCCACATGCTTTTTTGCATATGTCAAGCAAAAACACACCCACATACAAAACATGACAGATGCTACATCAACGATGAAGCACTCTCCATCCTTCCAAACCTTCATAGATCCAATCTTCTAAAAAATGCTATCTCGGATCATAATCCACAAGTGATATCTACTCAGATTGACAGATTATGGCTCGACTCTCAAATCTCCAAGGGATCTAAAAAGGTACTTATATAACCATTTCCATGCTTTCTTTGGAGAACACAACTTACCATTCCAAGATACATATGAAGAGCTAGTGATCTCAAAATTCTCACCCATAATGAGTTCTAGCCAGAAAGATATTCTAAGCCGCCCTCTTATTGGCTAAAAATAAATGTCCAGGTATGGATGGAATTCTTATAGAATTCTACCAATGCAATTGGGAATGGATTAAAGAGGATATCTTTTCTACATATATAGATTTCTTGCAAGCTGATAATTTAAATCCAAGATTGAACACAGGTTGCATCACCTTGGTACCCAAGTATAAGGAGCCAAGCACAATTAATGACTGGAGGCCTATCACACTTCTATCTGCATTTGACAAAATTATAGCCAAGGCTATGCCAGAGAAGATTAAATCAATTTTAGCAGAAGTACCTCACAGACCCAATTTGGCTTCCTTTTAGGTAGGAGCATTCTGAGCAATGTGGTAGCAGTTTTCGAAGGGTTTCACTGGGCCAGAAAAACAGGTCAAAATTAGCCTATCTAAAGCTAGATTTCACCAAAGCTATGACAGCATTAGATGGAGTTTTTTTTGCATAGAATGATGCTCAAGCTGGGTTGTGGGAAATTTTTTACAGAAGGGGTAATGAAATTATTGAGATCTGGTCGAGCCGCAGCCTTATTTCAAGGAGAAACATCTCCAATATTTGACATTAGGAGGAGAATCAAGCAAGGTTATCCCTTGGCCCCCTTCCTCTTCAATATAGCAGCAGAAGCTCTTTCACAGATTTTCTTGCAACCTCTGTATACGGTCTCATTCAGGGACTAGAAATGTAGAACGGTTCTCAACAAATCTGTAACCAATTTGCAGATGACTAATTTCTGTTTTTAGAGGTAGAGGGAAATAACATGTCATGTGCAGGCCAATTATTGGTCACCTTCTCAATAGCTTCAGGTTGCCTCGTAAATTGGAAAAAATGCTCAGTGCAGTGGCCTTTGGGGTATAGGCAATCCTACATATTTGGAAAGTTTACAATGGAAAATTATCCCTAAGAGCAAACACTCCAGTTTATTAGGAATCCCAATGGGCATGAACATCACCAATGCGCAAATATGGGACAATGCTCCTAGGCCTTCATAGACACTTAAATTGGTGGAAGGTAGCAAAGTTATCTCTTGCAGGGAGGATTACTGTGGCAAAATATGTGCTAAGTAATACTTATGTATACATGTCATCAATTCTACTTGCTCCTAGGGAGAAGATGCAAGAATTAGAAGGGTTGATTTGCAACTTCGTCTGGGGAGGAAACGAAGATGCAGCAGTTAAAGTTGCTAAGTGGAAGTGCAAGAGGGACAAAACAGAATAGTAAAGTATTAATAGCCAAATTCATATGGATGATCCCGTGGATCGCCCCTACTGTGATATCACGGATTCCTCTCACCGTATACAAACGAGAGTTCTTCCCCACACCAGCTCCATCGCGTCTGGGGCCCTCCACGATCATCGCGACCGTGAATCCAGTCCTGGGAAGAGTGAAGGTGTCATTCTACCCCTCGCCTCCCCTCGGGGCCTACCTAGGCTGCGAAGCGTAAACATACATGTCAGTACTCAACATAATCCTCCATCCACCCAGAAGGGTGGTATATCAACATCTGCATAGACAATGGTCAGTACATCACATAGGGAATCCTACCCAAGGCTCAGACTCAAGGGGATGACTGACGGCTTGGGTCTCGAGTTCATTGCGGGCGTAATTCATGGCAATGGATTTTACCGGCATAAGAACATGGCATAGGGTTGTCCACTCCATCCGCCCCCCATTGCACACTTTGCGAGTAGGGTGAAAAAGTGTCGGGGACTCGATCAGCCACGGGTGCATAGCCGTAGAAGGGCTATTCCCGGGTCATCATCCCAGTCCCGATGGGGCAGGTAGGGATCACTCCCTCCAGAGATCTACATGCTGACTCAAGGTGACTAGAGGGCCACTGCCCGTATTCGACTGAACCCACTGGAAAGTGTACACCACTTCACGGTGTCGAGCCCATGCCTTACCCAAGACTCGGTGGTAAGCCATTAGGCCTAGTCACAATGATCCCGGTAGGGCCTTACACACCGGAGGGATCGTTCAAGAGTCGAGAACATGAACCTCCTTCTTCGGCCGGGTCCCGGCCCCTTCACCCACAAACTGTGTGGCTCTTGGCCTGCCAGGCCGAATCCACGGTGCTAGAGAGGCTACTCTAGGAGCATCAACTACCGGCTTTAGGGCCTCTACCCCCTTCCCAATACAAGGAGTTCACAGAGATACATTATCCAAATACATCACGGTAAGAACTAAAGAACTAGATCTAATCTATATCATAGAGTTAGGTTCTTTAGTTAGTGTCCGAGATCTAAAATCTAGATAGTTGCTATGGGCAATTTAATAGTCTAAACCTACCGATTCTATGACTAGAAGACGGTTTAAGCTATTAAATTGACCAAATACCTGATCCTTGAGTGGCTCCTCGACCGAAGTTCAACCATCCCTGCCGAGCTGATCGAATTGGGGAACCCGATGGCGAATAATTCGCTTGGGCAAGGTCACGGGGGGCCGGTTTTGGCTCCCTCGGGCAGCCAAAAACAGAGCTCTAAAACCCTAGGGCCTAAAACTAGCAAGCTAGGGTTTTCCTACCCTAAATAGACATGGGGTTTAGGCTAGGGTTTCCAATTACCCATTTTAGCATGTGGGATAATTGGAAAGGCCCCACTTGCCTTTAATGGCTAGGTGGCAAAATATGCCAACATGGAAAGGTGTGCCCACATTAATGTGCACATGTGCACATTAATAACATGTGAACATATCTAGCAAGTTGCCCCCAAGGGCTACTTACCACCGCTATCCGTTGGCATTACATCGCCGGTCGAGTGGCGGTACGCTGGCGTGGCAAGATAAAGATATGTCCCGGGACCGTATATAATTGCGGCCGGAACGCCACATTCTCCCCACCTTGAAATGATGTCGTCGCAAAGATCGCGGGTCTCCCCACCTTGGGGTCTTCCTAACCTGCAACCTGCATTCAACGTGATGCCCACAATATAATACTTATACATTTATCAAGATTACCCTAAGGCAATATTTTTAGAACATTATTACGTCATTATAGTATGGAATACTTATCAATTCATAGCACCATTAACAGTTATTGACTATCTTAAGTTATACAAAATTTCAACATTTTATATCTATAATTAATGTCCGAGGTACTCTTCATTCCTTGCAACACATTCCAACAAAACTTGTGTTGCAAGTCTTCGTAGCTCGACCTCCTTGCCCTCCGGAGCGCCTCATCGGCCAGCAGTCGACACTCACGTTAGTACCGCTTTTAATTATTTAATAAATTTTGGTTATATGGTGACCACCCCACCTATCTACATGAATGCATGGCTAATCTCCGGCGTGAGGGAAGAGGATGAATCTTCCATAATGGCCGTGGAGACAGCCCTATATATGCCTATATGCCGCTCATGCCTACACCTCTAGTTGCCCAACAGGAGGATATCCTTCGGCGTGGGGCCGTGGAAGGATAGATTCCTCCTATCAAAGCATATATGGGGCTAAAGGTGCTTTCCCTATCAATGCATTCCTTAATGACCTCCTTTCTTCGAGGGTCGTCTACTTCGTGGGACGTAGTAGACTTTCTAATCTACCTTCCACTCGCCCCTAAAGCGGAAACGCGGTCATGCCTACATTGACATTACACCACCCTAGAGATCACCGTAGTGGTCTCATCGCCAGAATAACGCATGCGACCCATACCAAGCATAGGTTGCATGCGAGATTAATCTATACAAGAATTAACCTACACAAATCGACATGCCTCGAGCCGATTTCTTCGAGAGATGACCTTGCCGTCCCATTGCTCCATAAACCGTGGGTACCGCTTTTTACTAAATCCTTCTTAAGTACCCACGTCGCGTCTTCCACTGGCAAGTGTTTCCACTTGACCAAGTATTGGAGGAACTCCGGCCTCCTTGTCTTCTTGAAAGCTTTATCAAGAATCATTTCTGGAACTATTTCCAGTTGCTCCTCCGTCATTTCCAACAACGTTGGAGTGTCCAAGACTTCGTCTGGATTTGGAGTATGCTTCTTCAACAAACTCGCGTGGAAGACCTTATGAATCTTTAGGTGTGCTGGCAATTCTAGCTTGTAGGATTGATTTCCTACTCTCTTGATTATTCTGAAAGGTCCAGCCCACCTTGGAGCAAGCTTTTTGCAATTGCCAATCCCTGAGCTTCGCCGCTTCACCTTTATCTTGAGCCATACATCATCTCCAACTTTGAACTCTCGATTGCTCGATGCTTTCGGCGATGCTCTTTTGTCGACTTCTTTTGCCGCTAGCGAGATACCCTCGAACCTCTTCCACGAAGCTTTGATATCGGCCAACATCTGGCTGCGAAACTTCCACTTTGGACCTGGATTGTGCCAAGTGTCCGGAGTTAGGCAATCGATAGCCATAATTGATCATAAATGGCGACATTTGGGATGATTCTTGCTTGGTGCTATTGTATGCAAACTCCACCAAGTGAATAAATTCTTCCCACATACTTTGCTTATTCCGGACATAGTTTCAGTAGCATGTCTTCTAAGATCCCGTTGGTCCGCCTCCGTTTGGCCATCCGTCTGCGGGGATGATACGCCGTGCTCATGGATAGCTTGGTGCGAATCGTCGCGAAAGAGGTCTTGCCAAAAGGCACTCATGAACTTCGGATCCCTCGCCGGAGATGATCTCCTTGGCATACCATGAAGCCCAAGATCTCTTTGGTGAAGAGCTTTCTTTGTATCCATAGTCAGTATCGTGGTCCCGCAAGGCACAAAATGTGCCATCTTCGACAACTTGTCGACCACTACCATCAAGGCATCCTTGCCTCTTGTCATTCTTGGGAGTCCCGTGATAAAATCCATCGCGATTACCTCCCACTTAGCGTTTGGCACCGCTAATGGCTCTAGTGCCCCCAGGAATTCGGAGTTGCTCGCTTCGCCGTCTGGCGGGCATAGCCGACATTCCTTGATGTAGCGAAGCTACCCGCTTCTTCATTCTCGCCAATAATAGCTGCTTTGCGTACTTTGAAATATGTTTTCATGAATCCCGCGATGGCCAGCTATTGGGTCATTTGTAGCGTGTCGTGGAGGATCAATTTCCTTACCCCGATGACTCGGGCACGCACAACTTGTCCTTATGATATAATAGGTTGCCCTCCTTCTTAAAATGCTTGAAGGCTTCCCGCTCTTTATCTGTTCTAGCCTCCCTAGAGAGGCTTGCCCATACTTCTCTGAAGTCTACATCCATTGGCAAGGACTCTTCAATCTTCTTACCAAAGTCATTTTGGAGAGCGCCGAAATTGCGTTGCAATGCACTCTAGTTGTCGGGGATGCCTTGAAAGCGCATCCGCTACCACATTGAGCTTCCCGGCTTGTAGACTATATCAAAGTCATATTCTTCGAGGAACTCCATCCATCTCCGCTGCCTCAGATTAAGGTGTGGTTGCGTGAATACATATTGGAGGCTCTGATGGTCGGTATCCAATTGGAACTTCCTTCCCAAGAGATAGTGCCTCCATATTCTTAATGCCCCGACAACCGCAAGCAATTCGATTGTCGCGTTGGGTAGCGGCGTCTCGGCGTCGTTCATCTTCACGGAATCATACGCTACCACACGCTCTTCTTGCATAAACCGCACTTTGTAGCTATCTTACTTGCATCCGTTGCTACAAGCTTATCTTCTCAGGGTCGGTCCCAGGTCAAGGCAGGGCTGTCGTCGAGCTTCTTTCAACAATTCAAACCCCTTTTGGGCTTTCTTGTGCCAATGCTCGCCCAATCTTTCACCTTCTCGCCCCTCGTCGGTGCGTTAATGGGGCTGCTATCTTAGCAAAGTTCTTCACGAACTTCCCGTAGTACCTCGCTAGACCGAGAAAACTTCGACCTCGTGCACATTCTTGGGCGGCCGCCATGAATCAACTGCTTCAATCTTGGCGTGGTCCGCCGAGATGCCTTCTGGCGAGATCACATGACCAAGGTATTCCACCTTCTCGGAGGCGGCGGCACTGGCGCCCGCTGACATGCATAACCGTGCCTCTTCAACTTCTCTAGCACTCTTTCTCAAGTGTTGCACGTGCTCTTCAAGGGATCTGCTATACACCAAAATGTCATCAAAGAAAACAATCACAAAGGTGTCGGGAACTCCTCGAAGATATCGTTCATGAGCCTCATGAACGTTAGGGGGCATTTGATAAGTTTAAAGGCATTACCGTGAACTCATAATGCCCATACCGCGTCCCGAAGGCGGTCTTGTGGATATCTTCCTCCTTTATCCGTATCGATGATAACCGACCTTTAAGTCGATTTTGAGAAGATCTTTGCTCCTTGAAGCTGATCCATCAAGTCGTCCCGATCTTGGAAGCGTGCATACTTGTTCTTAATGGTGTGCTTATTCAACTGTCTATAGTCTATGCACATCCTCAAAGATCCATCCTTCTTCTTGACAAAAAGAATGGGGCTCTAAACGGCCGAGACACTAGGTCTAATGAAACCTAGGTCGAAAGCAGCCCTCCTGAATCGCTTCTTCGACTCGACAACTCCTGCGTTGTCATTCTATATGGAGCCTTGCTTGTTGGCTTTGTTCCGGTTCGAGTGCTATCTCGCACTCGACTCCCCTATAAGGAGGGGCTGCTTGATCTCATCCGGAAAGAGATCGTGGAACTCCGTGATCAACTTAGCTATTTGCCCGACAACTTGTCGAGCATCTTGTCTTCTTTGCTTCCTTCCAATTCCGGCTCACTAATCTCAAGCTTGAAGATGTATGCCACTTGCTCACTCTTGATGCACTTGAACAGCCGTTTAGAAGACATACACTGCATGATGGGAACAACTTCTTTACTGTTATCTCAATAATCTTGCCGCCGGGTCGGGTCTTTGGGAAGGTCACCTTCCGCTTTCCACAATCAATAATGGCCCTCGCTGGTCCAAGGTACTCCATACCTATTATCAAGTCGTATTTGCCGATGCCCATTACCTCTGCCCCCATCGGATCTTAATCCCCGGCAAGTCGATGTCAAAGTTGATTCTTTACGGCCGATGCGCCTTCTTTTGCTCCACTTGCTAAGACAATGGGCCTTGGCTTTGACTTTAATGGTTTCAACTTCAACATTTGAACCATTCGGGGATGCAAAGTTATGGCTACTTCCAGAATCTATCGGGACTATAAATGACTTGGCCTTGGCCTTTCCCACCGTGGAAATTACTTTATCTTGGCTCTCTGCTTGCTCTCAGTATCTATTGCGCAAAGATATGACACTCACCACAATGTAGTCGCGGGCCTCGGCCGCCGTCGTCGTCATGCAGTGTCCCAATCTCCCAACTCTGCTAATTTGCACTCATGACATATGGGCGGTTTGCCCTATGGTGGCCTGGTGGAAACACGGAAGCAAAGCCGCTTTCTATGCACTCTCTGTCTCTTTTCCTTGGGCATGGCTGAAGAAAGGATCGTGACCGCTTTGGAGTAGTTTGACCCTTCTGTTTGTCTTTGAAGGACACCTGCTTCTTCTCCTCTTTGCTTCCCTTGATTGCCACTATATGGGGCTCTAGCTGGTCCTGGTCGGGTTTGTCCTCGGGCTAAAGCACTTTCTTTGCCTTGCCTTTATCTTGGTAATCTGCTGCCTTTGCCCGCTATTCTCGAGGTCCTGTTCCTTGCAAGCTTATTGCCTTGGACTCAAAACCGATCATTGTTCTAGGGTTTATTGCCCTTACAAGCTTTGCGGATCTCCTCATTCGGACCCTCAATGTAGCTTTTCCTTTGCATGCTTCTCCACCTAACTTTGGCACATACAAACCTTAGCCTCATAAATTCCTCAGGTGTATTTTAGATCTTGACTTGTTGCCTTGCCGCAACCTGGAACTCTTTGCATCATCTAACGGACTTGTGCTCTCTTGGAGCGTAATGGGCTTTGAAGGCTTTAGCAAACTTCTTGAACACCGCAAGCATCCCTGCTTAAGCCATGAGCCTTGGCATAGCCCCTTCTACCAAATCGTTAACGCTCGCCGGGTTATTATTTGCCACCACTGCGCTTTATCCTTATCCTTCATACCATAGGCATTGCCATATTCGGCTCATCTCGTCAAGCCAAGCCTCGCCTCCATGCGACGACCTTGTTCTGCCCGAGAATTGCTCGAGCTTCCTAGCCTTCCAAACATTTCCCAATGCAGAGTCTACTTTCTTCTGGTAGTCAGAGGTTCTTGTGTCCCTTTGTCGACCGTCCGGGGTGTTCCTCTGCCTTTCATCTGTTCGGACTTGGTTCTGCCCTTCTTCTTCCTCAGAATCAGAATCTGAATCTGAGCTTGTGTCGGAGGAGTCCGAGCTGGGGGACCTTCCTCTCTTGCTCCTCTTCTTGTCTCTTCACGTTCTCGAGCTGAAATGATGCTTGCGGCGGTTGGCGTTACCCACGAGGAACCTGCTTCCCGCTTGGCGGCTAGCAAAGCCTTTATCGCTCAAAGGTCCGTCCTCATTTGCGATATTTCCTCTTCGGGGTCATTTGTCCAAATTCTTCAGCAGGTTCCTTTGCGGGCGTGGCACAGGCGGAACTCTGTTCCTCCATAAGTTCTCGCATTTTGCCGTTCCCTGGCGTTTAGGCCTCTAGTCGCATACACAAGTGGTTCATAGTCTGTATGGTTAGTTTTCCTTGTTTTCTTGCATTATTTATGTTTGTTGGCATGGTTGGGGACACAAAATATATCAACAAAACATTTATAGTACAAAAGAATATTATATTTATATTTTATATTACGCTAATACAAAATTTACAACTCTGACTAATCATTCCTGGGCCGCCCGTGGGTAAGATGGATTATCCTCCGGGAACTTTTTCACTTGGGCTGTTCCCCTTGAATGGCCCAAGTTCCTGGGCGCGACATTGGCTGGGAGATCCACCTGTAATGCTCTTGCCAAGTCTTCTATTCTTCGGTGGGAGGTATAAGCTCACTTTGTCCGCCTTGATCTTCTGCCGCATGGGAAGGTATGGCGAAGTCGAAGACGTCGAGTGCTACCGCTCTCTTCACCGAGTTGCATACCGGTATTAAGGGGCAACCCGGCATGCCGTGAGATCCACGAAGAGTGCAATCGACAGCGATACTCCTTCCCTCGCCCTGAGGGGTGAACTGCGGTGAATTATTGCTATTCTTCCATCCATCAGTGATGGCGGTATCAGTAGCGACACAATGCCGCCGCGAGGCGGGTCCTCGCCCCTTTCGGTATCCGACTCATTATGCGCTTCGAAGTCATCAACCTCCACCGTGGTGAGCTCCCCACAGCCAGTCTCGATGTTGCTGAAGCCCTCGAGGTCGGGTCGCTGTCCTCTCGAGGGAGGAGGTCTTTGCGGACGAGCTTGCCGTTAGGATGTTTGAGGTCGCATAAGCGGATCCCCATCTGTTCTGAAGAGCAAGGAACTCTTCCCTCCGTCGGTAGCTTGTTCTCGGCCTTGTGCGCCTCCATAATCTGCACGATGTTGCCGTAGGCTTGGATGTCGGAGGTAAACTCTCCCGTGTAAGTGTCGGCTTCCCTTACTTGGAGGGGGAAGTCAGACTCTCCTCGGACGATGAAGTCGTCCAAGTCCGTTCTTCGGAGTTGGTGCAGCAACTCTTCGGGTCGGTACTCCCTTTCCCTGCATTCCGGGAGGTTTTGGATGTCGCTTAGGAGCAGAAACTCCTCACCTTTGACAATGATGGGAGCTAGGCTTGTGATGCCTAACCCAAGGGGTGGCACGACTCTGAGAGTCTGCCGGCTTCTTTCGAAGTCCTGCCACTCGTGCTCTGCTTGTCGCCGCTCCTCCGCTGGGTCGAGCTCGACATAGTCTTCCTCTTCTTCTGATTCTTGTTCATCCGAGTCTTCTTCCTTCCCTTCGTGCTCCTGTTCATACTGTGTGAGGAGTTGTTGTTCTGCTGCTATGGCTAATGGGTCCACGTCCATGGGGGGAATGGAGGTTTCCCCCACGGTGTTCTCGGCACGGTGGGTGAGAAAGATTGCCAGGGCAGTGTTGAAAGAGAAGTACTTGGTCCTATTGACAGTTAGGACCATTGGCTCAGGTGTGCGGTGCGCCTTGTTTGTGAGGTATTTGGCGATGTTCGGGACATCGTCTAATGCTGCCTGCAGGGATTGTCTAGGAACAAAATTAGCCTACACAAGGGGGGAGTTGCACAAGCGCTGGTTCTACCCTAGCTTGGAACTCAGTCAAGACTCTACTATAAGCTGGGGTCGCGTGCAAAGTTGCTTGGACGTCTACCTCCTTCCTGAAGATCCGGAAGATTTGGTCGACGTCGGCCTCAAGACATGGCCAATACTGTACCATCCGTGGAAATCGAAGTTGCCATTGATTAATTGCGAAGAAGAGGGTAACAAACGGGTTGCAAGAGCCTCGGGGAGTTGAGAAATCGGCTAGAAAGGGCAGGAGCAGATTTGTAGGGTGCTATCGAGAAATGAGGGGTCTATTTATAGAAAAGGGGAAAACCCTAATTTTTGGATGACTTGAAAATTTCCTAGGATTGGGTAATTCTAGCCTATCTGAGGTCAAAATGGGAGTTTGAGGACTAGATGAGATGCTTGAACAAGGCTAGATTACCTAAAAGATGCTATGCAATAGGTTGAAGGTGATTTTGACAAGTCCCGGTGAAGAAATGGTAGAGGTCTCCACGGCTTGTACTCGCTTCAAAACTAACTTTTAGTTCTTTGACCAAATGATTTGTGAGACATCGATCTCATTTCGATCAAAAGGTGTCTAATTTTGGTAAACTAATGGTGTAAGGGTGATGGGCTCATCAAATCGAGGCAGAATTGACCCTTTATTTGGTCAATTTGAGCTGTTTTGGTCAAGTTTATGAGGTCTCACGGCTTAGCCTCGCTTCAAAACTAAAAAGTTAGTTTTCGACGAGCCGGGAAATGTATGAGACATCATGTCTTTCGGCTTGCAATTGTCCTATCTCACTGAAATAAAAGCTAAAACTTATTAATTTGCTCTAATTAATCAAGTTTATGTAATCAAGGTACACAAAATTGCTCTATATTACAAAAATTTTAATTATTTACAAAACAAGTTCTAAGGGCGTTCTCCCTTTATACGGCTCGCAAGACTCATGTCTTGCCGCATTAGGGTTACCCGCTTGGCGTGAACAGTGCAAGCTGTTGAATCCTCAAAATGTTGCACTATTTTTGCCTCAGCCGCCTCTTGCATTGCCGCCGGTGGCCCTTCGTCAGTGACTCTAAAGTCCTGGCCCTCAGTAGGCTGCATCATCACTCGCACCAACCGAGCGAAGGGGGCACGGGGAATTAGGAGACCGTAGCTGCGCTGAAAGTGTCTAATCTCCCTTAGCGCTCTCCTCTCCACCTCCTTCCTGTCAGCTTTCTTCTTGGGTGGTGGCTTGGGAACCTTGGGCTTTGGTGGTGGCGGTTTTAGGGTCTGTTGCTTCATTGGTCGCCCTCCCTCGACGAATGCAACTCTGTTTTCTTCATAGTATTTGCTGTAGGCCTCCCACTTCTTCATATATGCTTCATGCTCCCTCATCTTTCTTTCGTATATCTTTTGGGTCGTGGCGTAGGCTTCCGCAGGCGGTCGTGGTTATTTCTTCCTATCCCATCCGGGTACTTCGGGTTATTACGCACTTGGTCTTCTTTGGGGTTGCTTCGTGTGTGCGGTTATTCGGGGTACTACCCTGTTCATCGCCCGGGTGCTTGGAAGAGCTTCCACCTTCAGCATTAGGGTTGAAGTCTTCATCCGAAGAGTCGTCGGAGGGGTTCGGAGGTTCATCGGGTTGCCGCTCCTTGATGACGATCTTGGGGTTCGGGCTTTTCCTTGGCGGGCAGTCCTTCGTCCTCCTTATGCCAGCCACGAACTTCCCTTTCGCCTTCTTTTTCTCTTCTGCTACCTTGTGTTCCTCCTCCTCCCTTTTCCTCTTTTTGTCTTCCTTTCTCTTTTCATTTCGTACTTTCGATGAACCTTCTAAGGTTTGCGCTTCCTCTGGCTCTCGGACACATCACTGCTCATCTGCTCGAGGATCTTCGTGGCTGCCGAATGGTCTTACGCTTCGTTCTTGCCAGGATCTCCCGCTCTATTTCTTCATACACCTCCCTCGTCTCCTGGGTCCATGGAGTTCCGGTGATGTGGCCTCGTCCTGCCAGCACTGCTGATTGAAGACATCAATCGGCTCGGATGTCAATCTGCTCCTCGTCCAGAAGGTGAATGACCCCCTCTCTGAAGCCCTCTCCGCGAAGCATCTTCCTAATGATCTCGGTCGGTGGCGCCGGGTGGGAGCTGGCGATGCTTCCTTAGGGATCTGTTTTGGTTCGAGCCATGCTTTCACCGGATCGTGGATCGGATGAAAGCCACCAAAGATGCGCCCTAAGTTGGGAAGAAGCGGATTTCTAGGAGTGGGGCCGAAAAAATGAGGGGGCTCTACATCTATTTATAGCTTGGGGAATTTTAGGTCAAAACTCAAGTTGCTCCATTTAACATGCTAAGGCACCAACTTAGTTAAAACTTACACTTATTTCGGACTTTTTCTATCTATTGGTCTCACGACTTAGCCTCGCTTCAAAACTAAAATTTAGTTTTGCGACCCGGCCTTATTTTGTGAGATCTCATACATTTCTAGGGTTTTTGGGTAATTAAAACATGCTATTCTAACTAATTCCTACCTTAAAATTAGCCTTACCACATTACTTTTCTCAAATTCATCATGTTTTGGTGTTCTTGGCTCGATGTCTTTCGGCTTAGCCTAAGCTCAAAACTAAAAGTTAGTTCTGACCAGCGCGAAATGAGACCACCTCACTTGGAAAATTTTGGCTCATTCTTTTTTTTAATCTTGTTAGATTCCAATTCACTTAATTGTTACTAGCTTAGCATAAACTACTAAGATGAGAAAAAAATTTCTCACTTTTCGAGGCTTGAGGATCCTATCAAGTTAGTACTCTTGGGAGCATGGTCGGTGCTTTGCTCTTGGTCTCCAAGAACATTGCTCACGATACCATTGTGGCGTCCCTACTTCATTATCACGGTGCTCTCACCGTATACAAACAGAGTTCTTCCCCACACACCCGGCTCCATCGTCTGGGGCCCTCCCATTATCACCGCACCCGTAAGCGAGTCCCGGTGGGAAGAGTGAAGGTGTCATTCTACCCCCGCCTCCCTCGGGGCCTACCTAGTCTGCGGAAGCGTAAACATACATGTCGATTACTCAATATAATCCTCCATCCACCCGGAAGGGTGGTATATCAACATCTGCATAGACAATGGTCGCGACATCACATAGGGAATCCTACCCAAGGCTCGAGACTCAGGGGATGTTGGCTTGGGTCTCGAGTTCATTGCATGCGAATTCATGGCAATGGATTTGGCTGGCATAAGAACATGGCATAGGGTTGTCCCTCCATCCGCCCCTCATTGCACACTTTGCGAGTAGGCTGAAAAGTGTCGGGACTGATCAGAGTCCGCCGGGTGCATAGCCGAAAAGGGCTATTCCCGGGTCATCATCCCAGTCCCGATGGGGCAGGTAGGGATCACTCCCTCGAGAGATCTACATGCCGACTCAAGGTGACTAGAGGGCCACCGCCCGTGATTCGAGTGAATCCCACCGGAAAGTGTACACCACTTCACGGGTGTGTCGAGCCCATGCCTTACCAAGACTCGGTGGTAAGCCATTAGGCCTAGTCACAATGATCCCGGTAGGCCTTACACACCGGAGGGATCGCTCAAGAGTCGAACATGAACCTCCTTCTCGGCCCGGCGGCCCCTTCACCCACAAACGTGTGTGGCTCTTGTACAGTGCCGAGATACAAGGTGTGCTAGAGAGGCTACTCTAGGAGCATCAACTACCAGCTTTGGGGCCTCTACCCCCCCTTCCCAATACAAGGAGTTCCAGAGATACATCATCCAAATACATCACAGAAGAACTAAAGAACTAGATCTAATCTATATCATAGAGTTAGGTTCTTTAGTTAGTGTCCGAGATCTAAAATCTAGATAGCTGCTATGGGCAATTTAATAGTCTAAACCTACTGATTCTATGACTAGAAGGCGGTTTAAGCTATTAAATTGACCAAATGATCCTTGAGTGGCTCCTCCCCGACACGAAGTTCAACCATCCTGGAATTTGTCCAATGGGAAGGATGATGGCGCCAATTCGGCAAGGCGTCGGGAGGGCGGTTTTGGCTCCTGGAGCAGCCAAAACAGAGCTCTAAAACCCTAAGGACGAAAACTAGCAAGCTAGGGTTTTCCTACCCTAAATAGACATGGGGTTTAGGCTAGGGTTTCCAATTACCCATTTTAGCATGTGGGATAATTGGAAAGGCCCCACTTGCCTTTAATGGCTAGGTGGCAAAATATGCCAACATGGAAAGGTGTGCCCACATTAATGTGCACATGTGCACATTAATAACATGTGAACATATCTAGCAAGTTGCCCACAAGGGCTACTTTTATTGGCTATCCGTTGGCATTATCGCTTGTCGGTGGCGTGTGCAGCGTGGCAAGATATCGCCCCGGGGACCAGATATCTTGTCTTGGGACGTCACAGATCCTGCAGAAAAAGGTGAAGTCTCCAGGTATGCACCTCATCAACCAGGCTCTATTATTTTCATGCCCTCTGTGAAGGTATCACTCCCATGGTCACTCTTCTTTGATCTTAACCAAGTAGAGACCACCCCCTCCCCACGAAGGGACTTATTTCGGCTTGGAATGCCATAAAGAAGCTATTCACATTTGACATCAACAATTTGAAGCAGAGACCTCCCCTCCATGGTGGATACCAGTGAAAATGCACAATAAACAAGGCCCTTTAGGTATAGTGGTTGATGCAAGGATTGTGAAGCGATGGAAAAACTGTGGTATACATTCTTGTGTTCAATGTATGGGAGAGCAATTAGCAAGTTGGGCAGCTTTTCAGGTCCGCCTTAGTTTAAAGGAGGTGGATAAAATAATTTGGGAATGTGTGGCTATGGTACTCCCAAACACAATGTGTAGAGGAGATCATAACCCATGGGTCGTGCATCCTTCTATACAGCAAGACAAGTTTGTGAAGTCATGTTATAGTAGTTTGAAGACTAAGGGGTTACTTCCGATATCTACCAGGTGGGAGATAGTGATCACGCAGGACAACCTTAAAAACATCTGGAGAAACGCTTGGCTGAAATACCTTCCTCCACAAATCAATGCCTTTCTTTGGCAAGTGATCCACAAGGTTCCAAGGTTAATCATCTAGTCACCAAATGGGATAATAATGTGAGCCCACTCTGCCCCTCGTGTAAAGAGGAAGAGGAATCCATAGAACATTGCCTGGTGGAATGTAAGATGCTGCAAGAAGTATGGGACTGGAGTCTGGATAGCTTTGAGTACTCTTTAGGAACTAAGGAACCCCTATTAGGAATTCTCACTCTAGAATGGTGTCCCATGAAGAAGATGTCCTTTCACATAGCTAGAGCCTGGACAATTTGGTCAATATGGAAAAGGAGGAACGTCCTAATCTTCGATGAGACAGGAGAAATTCATATCATCAAACCAGCCACTTCACATGGTACTAGAAAGAATTAGAAGATTTAGGTTAGTGTTTGAAAGTGAAGAAGAAGTAAAGGAAGATATATAGGGCAGATATTTAAATCTGCTCTAAGTCGGAAAAGAGAGTAGTACAAGCTAGAGCCATGTAGCTATCTCCATCTCGTATTCATAGATGGGTGCACCCTTGCCATGTGGCTTTGTATCGTTCTCTCTAAATAAATAAAATCTTTTTTATCCCTCAAAAAAAAAAAAGGGGAGGGGTTGTGGATATATGTTAACATGTTAAGTTTTTGGTAAATGCTCTAAATGGTACAACTATGTACAAATAGATGTTGGAGCTTAAGATCACGTTGTTGATGCTTTTGAGAATAAATTGGATCTTTTTGAGATAGATGTTTATGATTAGATATCAGGCTGGGATTGGTAGGTTGATGTTAGCTACATTGGGCAGGTTGATTTGTAGTGCCATAGAAATAAATTGGTATAGCACTTATTCAATTGACATCAGGTTTCTCCTCTTGGCCATGTTTTCTCCACAAGAATTGCGGATCGAGATTCGGATTTTCGCCCGCAAAGGCTATACGCATGTTGTAGTAATTGACTGCAATCAGGTATCCAGCTACCAATCAGAGGAAAAGAAAATTACCCTTAAGTTATTTCCTATATTTTAATTTATCACATTCGCAGTCGCAAAAGAAAATTACCCTTAAGTTATTTCCTATATTTTAATTTATCACATTCGCAGTCGCGGTTGCTGCAAAGCAAGTTAGGGTATTTTGTAGTCGCTTGGTCATGCTACTAATAGAGGTGTGTTATTAGACTTTTGGCCTACAGGGAGTGCACGGCCCATGCCTTTCTCTAATGGGATTTGCTAGCTAGCTTTTTTGCACAAAGATAGAGTTGCATGCAAATGCCAGATCTGCTGGTAGGGTTTGCACACTTCTCGCAGGGATCAGGCTTATAAGTGCTTAAGTGCTTATAAGTGCTGCATCTTTGTGCAAATATACCCCGAGTGTTGGATTGTATTTGGAATGTTCCTGAATCCTTGTTTTTTTTGCGTAATTACTATTATATAACGTGACGTCTCAATTTTGAAATGTCCTGGGCTTTAGTACCCCTTATTTCTTGCACAATTTTGAACCGTGTAATGCTTCTAAAAACTGATGCAAGGACTTGCAGTAATATTATGCATGGAAAATGCTGTAGAGAGCAGGTCATGGGAGATGATTCTGGTCTCAGATAGATGAGGAACAGGCTCATTCGATCAAAGTGGGGAGCAAAAAATTGTGGTCAGTTCTATTGCCAATCTGCTTTGATTGGAATACCCAATGGCTGGGTTTTAGGGTTTCGAGATTATGGAACTTGCTCATATGCGATTAAGGCTTTACCGTCTAGCTCTCAGATAAATCTAAGTCTGTGGTATAGGCAGCCTCGATTGCAAAATGCATTGGTATACCTGGAAAAATCAGAGACAGAGATAGACACTGCTGCCTATGCATGTCTACTGCGGAGATGTAGCAAAGCAAAGGCTCTGTCAGAGGGAAAACTGGTGCATGATCACATTAGAAGAAATGGGCTACAGAATGATCTTTACCTTGGAAACCACCTCCTTGAGATGTACAGACAGTGTGCGAGCTTGGAAATTGCCAGACTTGTGTTTGAGGGAATTTCTAACAGGGATGTGATTTCTTGGACCACCATGATCGCTGCTTATGCCCAGAATGGCCATTGTAAAGAAGCCATATGTCTTCTCCAGCAAAATGTACTCAGAAGGCGTGAATCCTGATAGGGTTACCTTTGTGACATTGTCAGAGTCATGCACAGAACCAGAAGCCTTGGCAAATGGTAAAGTTATTCATGCCTGTGTTATCAAGAGTAGTTTAGACTTAAATGTTGTTTTGGAGACTGCAATTGTTAATATGTATGGGAAATGTGGGGATGCGGAGGAGGCTCGAAGGATTTTTTGTAGGATGCATCAACGTGATGATGTTTCATGGAATACCATGATTGGCATATATGCAGAATGTGGAGATCCAAAAGGAGGTCTAGAATTAGTCAGACTAATGCCTTCAGAAGGAATACTGCCAAATAAGATCACCTTCCTTGGCATTTTAGATTCTTGCATTAGCATGAACCAAGGTAAAGTAATTCATGCTAGTATTTTGGGTGCTGCATATGAAAGAGATGTCATTATGGCTACGTCCTTGGTTCATATGTATGGAGAGAATGGTAATCTGGACGATGCGGAAAAAATCTTCTGCAATATGCTTCATAGAAATGTTGTGTCATGGACTGCCATGATAGCTGTCTATGCACAACATGGATATGGAAAGGATTCATTAAAACTCCTTGAAAAAATGCAGTTGCAAGGTATAAAGCCTAACGAGATTACATTTATCGCTGTACTAGATGCATGCAGCAACTTAGCTGGTCTTGAGATCGGTAAGTTTATACACAAACTGATCTTGGAAAAGGGCTTCCACTCAGACATTGTCCTGCAAAATGCCCTTCTTCATATGTATAGCAAGTGTGGAAGTTTGGAAGATGCCACAAGTGTCTTTAAACTTTTTCATAGAAAAACTGTCATATCATGGAATGCCATGATAGCAGCATATTCTCAGCATGGATTTGGCATGGAAGCCCTCCAACACTTCCAGAAGATGCAGCAGGAAAACACAAGGCCAGACAAGGTCACCTTCGTAAGTGTCCTTTCTGCTTGCAGCTGTAATGGCCTTGTGGATGAGGGCTTTGAATGCTTCTTGTCTATGGGGAGGAATTATGGGATAGAACCTACAGCAGAACATTATGGATGCATGATCGATCTTCTTGGACGAGCTGGGCATTTGAGGGAAGCAGAAGTTTTCATCAAAACAACGCCTTTCCAACCTGATGTTGTTGCTTGGAAGGCCTTGCTTGGTGCTTGCAGGATTTATGGAGACATGGAACGTGGAAAGCATGCAGCACAGCAGTTACATAAATTAGATCCAGATTGTACAGTTGCTTATGTAAATTTTGCAAATATTTGTGCCACATGATAGATGGTCCGACACCAAATTCTAATTTCTAAGATAAATTGCTGCTTGAATATGAGTGTGGAAAGCATCATAAAAGAACCAAATGAATAGATCAAAGTAGATAGATTGATGTAAATTTCAGGAACTATTCATGGATAGATCTTACACTGGGATCAGTGATTTCCAGTTTTTAATTTCCAACTTTTAACGTATTCCGACATGGAACCAAGTTGTTAGTTGAGGCAAACTCCAGATGTTTTTCTAGATCGTCATTGACGCATTCCAGTTTTTAACGTATTCCGACATGGAACCAAGTTGTTAGTTGAGGCAAACTTCAGATGTTCTCCTAGACCTTGTCATTGACCCAATCCAGGCCAAATGAGCCCTCTCAAATATTGGAGACTTCGAGCAACTATAGCCACCAATGGATGGAGAATTTCAGTGATAGTGGATCTAGCCAGGAAACCGGTTGGTAGGATAGATAGCTTGAGTGCCAGCTCATGCTTGAATTAATGGATGATAAATATTATGACGATGGTTCTTAGTGTGAAGCTATGGATGGATGTTTGGTAGTTCTTTGTTGCACCTCTTGTGTTTGTGGGCGAAAAAGGGGTAGCGACTTAAAAGCTAGTAGAATTATAGATGATTCTAACTAGAACACCGTAAATTCCATTAAATGCAGCCTGTATACAAAAGCCAGTCTGGCTGTCAATGCTATGTGATGACTTAGCAGCATATAACAAGGACAGTGAGATTATGGAGGGTAGGACTTTGCTGAGCATGGCTATCGGGGTTCTTTTCAGTGAGCCAGGCTTATAGTCGATCATTGTGTATGGGTCGGGTATTATTCTGACACCACCTGGATCGCAAACATTATCTTGGGCTCAATAGGATGTGGTTGAGCCCGATCTATGGATTTTAGGGGATAAGTTGGTTATGGAGGGGTACGCCTGGTCCTATAGCTCGCACATAATCTCATTATGCTCATGGAGGAGACTTATTCCATTCTTGCCTCATCGGACCAGAGAGACGTAACTTAGAGTAGTTCCATAGGGTGACTCCGTGGAGTTGCGTCTTTCAAAGGCTATAGTCGTAACTTAACATGTGTTAGCCTATCTGCAAAGTGTGCACAAGAGGGGCGGATGGAGTGGACTACCCTAGCCAATGTTCTATGCCAGCCAATGCCATTATCATGATTCTGTCTATTATTATCTAGAGATCTTGACCATCAAACGACCCTTTTTGGATCTGAACCCGGGGTAGAACCCTCACTTATGATGCCTTGTGTATATTATGTTGATATATGTATTGATGATGGATGGGCCACCCTTCGTGGTGGCATATTATTTGTACGTATTGTTGCTAGTGGTAACATGTATGTACGCTCCCGAATATAGGATATCCCAGAGGAAGAATGGAAATGACACCTTCATGTCCTTCATTCGAATATTTGGCCATCACAAGTGATTCGAGTCAGATGAAGGGTTTTGTCTTGGTAATAGTGTTGTTAGGAAAGGTATTTCCCGCATTGACCAATAGGAGCATTGTATAGATTCAATATCATATTGCAAGTCTCTTTTTGCCACTACAGTAGCAAAAAACTTTAAGACCTTAGCATTAGGTGACTGGCAAATTCTAAGGCCGATAAGAATGCCATACTATTGCAAGAGCAAGATAAGGGTGGTCTTCAAAAACTTGAAAAGAAGAGGAAGGTTGGTATGGAGAGTTGTCTTGAAAATTTGTTCAAATGCGCCTATTGGATTGCAAAAAAAACTTGGCTTTTAGAAAACTGGTGAGGTTGTTGAGTTTGATGCGTGATTGTGATGTTGAAGATTTGCCATTCATGTATGATGACAACAAGGTGTAAGTCTGATACTTCATTTTTCTAAATCATTGGGAGCGAACATTCTTGGTCGTGGTTTGGGCTCATGGTTGACGAGTCCACCATTATTAGTATAATTAAGTATCCCATTTTGTATGCCACATTTTTGGAAGAGAGGCCTGTGCAAACCGTATTCTTGGGCATGGTGATTGTAAGAGATGGAGGCCCAGAAGGGATTACAGAAAGCATTTTAGATATATTGAATGATGGAATCTTGATTGATGGGCTTTGCTGGTGATGATGCTTCCATTATGGTTGGTGCACATACTAATGTTGCTACAAGATTGAAATAGCGAATTCATGCGCCTCACTCTTGTATTCCGGTTTGACGTGCTTCAGTCGCCAGCTCCAGCACATTCGATCACCTTCGAAAACTGCATGCACTTATTCTTTATGGGATATCATGTATAGGTAAGACATTGTAGTACGCAGTAGAGCATGATTTTGGGTCGATTTGTATTCTGGAAAACAGTTTGCTATTCCGGAATGTTACAGGTGCTCCCAAGGGCATAGCCAGAATCGGGCCCTTGACGGACGTCCATGAGCGCAGGAGTACTATTGGTCGCGATTGCGAGCGGTTGTGATTCAATGGGCGTGTTGGCTATGTCGATCACGGTCACGGAGATCTTGGGGTAAATGGAATTAATGGCTAACGGCGGGTAATGGTCGCTAGAAGGCTAATAATATTATTAATATTAGCGGCAAAAAGCTGCTTGAGGATTGGCCCAGGGCGGTGGACCCATAAACCTACATGGTTAACATTAGTTGTTAATGTTAACATAAGGCCCTAGGGGCAAATGTATTTAAATGTAAGTTTGGAAGTGAGCTATGGTTTTAATATATAATATTAAAGTGACACGTGGCTTACATTGGTTTGATGGGTCTTATAAAGACTGTTATATCAGAAAACAGGAATCGTGGAGAAGCCAGTGGCTGCCGGATCTCGAACGAAGGCGTAGTGCATGGTGGAATCGGCCGGATCTCGAGCAGAAGGCATAGGGCCTGATCGGCGGTTCAAGCTATCTGAGAACTTCGAGAGGAGTTTCTAAAAGCCCGGAAGGTGGAATTCGGCGGCCTGGATAAACCCGGGTTCTTGGGTTGAGAAACCGTTTCTGCCAAAACCATTTGCTATAGGATTTGAAGATCAGGCTATAGGGTTGGAATTGGATTCCGATTCTGATAGTGGGGCTTTGAGGCGATGCCTCTTGCCAATAGCGGATCAAGAGCAGACCCATAGGGTCGGGTTCGACCAAATTTGTCGCGAGAAAGATCTTATAGCGGTTTGATCTTTGCAAAGATCGTCCGGGGTGAACATCCGAAAGGTGTTGAACTACGGGAGGGATTGATTCTCGAGAATCCGGGCTTGTGGGAGAAATCCCTTGGCTGCCGCGGGAAGATAAGACTAGCGGGGGAATCCGGGATCCAAAGGTGGGTGGTAGCTAGTCGGCGTCAACAAGGCGGGCGGAGGTTGTTTTCGAGGAAAAATTTCTGCCAAAATGTAACGGTGGTATCGAGCCTAATGGCTGAAACTAAACCATTACCTGATATGTCGGCTGGACCAATTGGCCGGTATGCCTGAAGTGCAACCGCCGAGAAGAGCGGCATCATACATGTTCTCGAGGGCATTCATCACGGATGATGAATTGCGGTCCGAATGGAGGGGGCAGGGCTGCTCCTGGCGGTTATTCACGAAAGTGCCGATCCGTTATCTGCGGTGCGGCTAATGTGAATGCCGAGAGCAGCACGGGGAGCAAATCTTGGCGGGGTCGGTAAGTGGAAACTTACGGCGAAAATATGAGTCATATCAACCGTTTAAGCGGAGAACTAAAAGCGAGATAAAGGGCGGAACAAGCCAAGTTTCGAAAAAACTCTAGGGTTGATGAGGGGAAAACTTGCGAGAAATGGGCTGGCGAAGGGAAGGCGAGAACTCGCTTGAGTAGCGTGAGTAGAAAGTTCTAGCGGTGGTGGGGCAGCTCCCATTGCTCGGGGGCAAGCCAAGGTGTTTCTCGCGGGGTTGCGACCGGGACCTAGTGCCCGCGGGGATTAAACGGGGTTGGCGGGGAACCAGCAGCTCAAAATGTTATAGAAGGCATTGCTCAGTCGAGAAGAAGAGTCCACGGAGGAACTTTTCGAGGAAGAGATTAAATCTCTAGGCGTGTAAAAGTGCGATTTCTATGGCAAGGATGTAACTTCTGGAGGCCGGGCAATGCGATGGTTCAACAAATGAAACTATATTTTACAGCCACGAAGAAGAGTAGCGAATGCTTGACTTATGTATGCCACCACGAAATTTGAAGGGACCGGCGGCTGCGTGGTGGGACATTCACACCGAGAATGGTCAGAAGCTGCGTACTTGGAGGGAATTTTGTCATTTATTCTGACAAGAATATGCACCTCATTATGGCCGGTGGCATCGCTCATACGGTGAAGGAGCTCACTTTCGGACAAAGGTCCTTTGTGGGATTATGGGGCCGAGACTCGGTAGCTCTTTTCACGATTACCCGATATTACTCGCAGGGATCTTGGCGTGGATCATTTTATAAAATGGTCTACGGGATGCTAGCATGACGTCGCGCATTCTTTGCAAAGCGGAACTCTCCAATGACTTTGAGTTGGTACATTGAGATGGCCGGCGGTGGGGGGGAAGAATCAAGAAGGCTGAGAATGTTGCTAAGCGGAAGGCAAAGGGGCGGAGGAAATTCCGGGGATCCGCTCCTGCTAAGCGGAAGAATGATCGAAGGATAAGGATAAAACCACCGGGGGCAAGGCCAAGGATGGTGCGCCAAAGCGGATAAACCTAAAGGGTGTTATCGTTGTGGGGTGGTCAGGACATTTTGCGAGAATGCACAAAGCCGCCAAGAAAGTTTTGCCCAACCTTTGCAAAGGTAAATGATAAGCCGGAGGTAAAGGCGTTATCGGTTATAAATTTCGAGAAGAGATGGTAAGCCCTACTCCCGCTCTTATAAAGTTATCAGTTGCTAGGTAGAATCAATGGTAGAAGCGTGGTTGTTTTGGTTGATCACGGAAGCACTCATAACTTTATTTCTGCGAATCTAGCACAAGATCGGGGCTGGAATGAAACGAGGTGGCTCAGGTACATGATCGAAAGTCCGAGGCGGGCCACAAATTGATATTACAATGAACAAGCACGGGGTATTTGTTTGGAGTTGTTGGACAAGGAGTCCAAGGTTGTAACATCTATATCCATAGATTTAGACATCGCTCAGTTGAAGCGATATGATGTCATTCTAGGCATGAAATGGTTACAGCAAGTTGAGAAACAGATTCTTTGGCCAACACACACCTTAGTTTTCAATTCTGATCAAGTGGAGTAGTTAGGGTTCAAGGTTTACGCATGTAGAGCCTAGTAAGCTTATGTCGACCCTTTCGGGCTAAAAAAGGTTTTCAAAGTTAATACAAATGTTTTTTCTTTGATGTACTTGAGAAAAGATGATTTGATTGTCAAATCGTGTAACTCATTGGTGGTTAACACCGGGGTAAACCAAAGATTAAAAGATCACTTGCATGCCTTTAAGGATGTTTTTCCGGAAGAGTTACCGGAGGGACCACCACCCTCGCGGGGTGTCGAGCATGAAATTGAGCTTGAACCTGGGGTCAAGCCCATGGCACGTGCTCCCTACCGATTAAGTCCTCTAGAACTTGAAGAGTTAAAAAGCAAGTGAGGGAATTGTTAAGCAAAGGTTTTGTACGACCAAGTAAATCACCTTTTGCGAGTCCCGTTTTACTTGTTAAGAAAAAGGACGGTACTATGCAGATGTGCATAGATTACCGGGCGCTTAACAAGGCAACTGTAAAGGATATATAGATATCCTTTACCCCGGGTCGATGATATTCTAGATCATCTTGGGGGTGCCAAATGGTTTACCAAGATTGACCTCCGTAGTGGGTATCATCAGATTAGGATTCGGGAAGGGGACGAACCTAAGACTGCATTCAGAACTCATCAGGGACATTATGAGTTCCTGGTTATGCCGTTTGGGCTCACAAATGCGACCGCAACCTTTATGCGGCTAATGAATCAAGTGTTCTCTGAGCAGTTGGGAACAAATTTGTCGAGATCGTTTTAGATGATATTCTCATCTATTCGCAAACTGTTGAAGAACATTTCGCCATTTGGAACACGTTCTTCGGGTTTTGCGGGACCACAAGCTCTTTGCTAAGATTTCCAAATGTGATTTCTTTAAGCAACGAGTGGCTTATTTGGGACATATCCTGTCTGGTGACGGTGTATCCCCAGATCCCGCTAAGGTACAAGTGGTACAACAATGGTTTCCACCAGAAAACATAATGAAGTTACGCAGTTTTCTCGGATTAGCCACATACTACCATAAATTTGTACCTAAATTTTCTAAAGTTGTTGCTCCTCTCACTGATCTTTTGAAGAAAGATCACGATTTTGTGTGGGGGAGAGAGTAGCAGGAGGCGTTTCGGCGCATTAAGGATTTGCTAGTAAGCAGATCACATTGCTAAAAGTGCCGATTTGAATCGGACATTTGAGGTCTCTCTCTGGCGCTTGCACTAGCGATAGGTGCGATATTGATGGCGGGGATCATGTAGTGGCTTATGAAAGTCGAAAACTAAGTCCTGCGGAAAGGAATTATGCAACTTATGAGCAAGAGTTGCTGGCTATTGTGCATGCATTAAAGACGTGGAGGCACTACTTGCGTAGTGGGACGAGCCAAGAACCGCGGAAGTTTATCGTCTATACCGACCATAAACCGCTAAGGTTCTTGCAAAGTCAAGCCAAAATTAGCCCGAGACAGGCTAGGTGGCTAGACTTCCTCCATGAGTTTCATTTTTCCATTGAGCACCGCTTGGGGCAAAAATAACCGATTCTTAGATGCATTATCAAGGCTTAAGCATATAAATACCTTGATGACTTTGGCAAGTGATCTTATACAAAAGATCAAGGATGCATATCCCGAGGATCAGCAAGATCCGGCAATGGTCAAGCTCGGGGAGCTATGGACTGAGCAAGAGGGTTTGCATTTCTATAAGGGAAGGATTTATGTTCCTTCGAGTGGGGACCTTAGGGAATCAATTCTATGTGAGCACCATGACACTCCATAAGCTGGGCATGGAGGTGAATGGAAGAGCGTATGAGTTGGTTAAGCGGTTCTCTTTGGCGAGTTGCAAGATCAAGTCGGGGACTTGGTGATCCTTTTTTGGTGTGTCAAGCAGTGAAGGCGGATCATGGAAAAACTCCGGGATTACTACAACCTCTCCCTATACCAAATAAACGCTGGGAAAGCGTGAGTATGGACTTCATAGCCGCACTACCTAGAACTGCTAGGCAACATACTCAGATTTTGGTAATAGTGGATCGGTTAACCAAGTATGCTAAGTTTATAACATTGAAAGGGGAGGCTACGGGGCATGACGTAGCAGTTGCCTATATGCAAAACATATTTCCAACTTTTGGACTTCCCTTGTCCATTGTAAGTGATCGAGACACTAAGTTCACGGGTCACTTCTGGAGGGACCTCATGAAATGATTGAGGATCCGATTATACATCAGTAGTGGTAATCATCCACAAACGGATGGGCAAACTGAGCGCATAAACATGAACTTGGAAGACATATTGCGAAGTTTTGTCCATGAGAAGCAGTCTAGATGGGAAGATTATCTACCCTACCTAGAGTTTGCGTATAATAATAGCCATCACCGCGAATTTAGGATGACTCCCTTTGTGGGCGTGATGGGCCGGAACCCAAGGGCTTATTCTAGGATGCATAAGTACCTTAGAACCGAAGTTGCGTACACATCTTTTGCATGATATGGATGCAATCCTGCGGCAGTGCAAGCAAGCATTGCGAAAAGCTCAAGATAGGGCCTGGCGTCGCTGAAAATCGGCATAGACGAGATATTTCTTACGCGGAAGGTGATTACGTTTTTCTACGGGTCGTTTATCCTTCGGCATTAAGAATGAACATATTGCGGCCTTTAACCAAAAGGTCGAGTGCCTAAACTTACTCCCGCGGTATCTTTGGGCCTTTTAGGATTACTAAAAGGATGGGGAAATAAGCGTCTGAGTTGAACTTACCGCGAGGAAGTAGTGATCCATCCCGTGTTTCATGTGTTAAATTTGAAGAGGGCTATATTAGATCGCTAAGCGTGGTTAGTCCATAGAAAGTATACCGATCGTCTTAAACTCCTGCATCAGCCCGAGCGTCTTTTTAGATAAAAGAGTTGGCGGTAGCATAATAGGGATGTGGTAGAACATCACGGGTTCGATTAAGGTGGACCGGTTTCCGAGGATGCCACACGGGAGATGGAGGAATTTGTGCGGCCGGTTCCCTCATCTAAAGGATCAACCTTTGAGGCAAGGTCCAAAAGGAGGGGAGGAATGTTACGTGTGCTCCCAAAGGGCATAGCGAAATCTCCGGCCCTTGACCGGCGTCCATGAGCACGGGGAGTACTATTGGTGAATTGCCCGAGGCGGTTGTGATTCAATGGGCGTGTTGGTATGTCGATCTACGGTGTGCGGATCTTGCGGGTAAATGGAATTAATGGCTAGCGGCGGTAATGGTCAGCTAGAAAGCTAACATTATTAATATTAAGCGGCAAAGAGTTAGCGAGGGATTGGACCAAGGCGATGGACCCGTAAACTTACATGGTTAACATTAGTTGTTAATGTTAACATAAGGCCCTAGGGGCAAATGTATTTAAATGTAAGTTTGGAAGTGAGCTATGGTTTTAATATGTAATATTAAAGTGACACATGGCTTACATTGGTTAGATGGGTCTTATAAAGACTGTTATATCGAAAAGCAGAATCGTGGAAGCCCGGGCTGCTGCGGATCGAGTAAAAAGTGCATGAATTGGGATCGAACAAGGGTCACGATCGGCGGTTCAAGCATGCGAAGCTTGTTTGTGAACTCAAAGAAGAGTTCTATAAAGCCCAGAGGTGGAATTCGAGCAGCACAGATGAACCGGGTTCTTGGGTTGGAAAACCGTTTCTGCCAAAACCATTTGCTATAGGATTTGAAGATCAGGCTATAGGGTCGGAATTGGATTCCAAGTCTGATAGTGGGGCTTTGAGGGCAGTCTGCTACTGCCAATAGCCGGATCACGATAGACCCATAGGGTTGGGTTATAGCCAACGGCTGTGCAGAAGATCTTATAGCAGTTTGATGCTGCAAAGATCGATCAGAGTGAACATCTGAAAGGTGTTGAACTCTGGGAGGGGATTCTCTACGAGAATCCGGGCTTGTGGGAGAAATCCCTTGACTGCAGGCCAATAAGACTAGCGTGGGGGATCCGGGATCCAAGGAGTGGGTGGTAGCTAGTCGGCGTCAACACGCGGGCGGAGGTTGTTTCTGAGGAAAAATTTCTGCCGTTATACACTTTTGCTATTCCTGAATGGAAAATGTATATTCTATATAGAATACACTTTGCTATTCCAGAATAGAAAATGTGTATTTTGGAATATACTTTTGCTATTTTAGAAGAGCAAAAGTTTATTTTATTCTAGAATACGTTTTAGGCATTTTTTGTGAAAAATGGACTAAAATTTATTGTTTTGCTTGAACATTTCAAGTCCTTTTTATTGACTCTGGCTTTCCTAATTTTGTTATTAGTTGTTGACTAGCTCTCATGTTGTAGAATTTAACTGCGGTTTTCTCTTATTTTTAACTTTTCTTTGTTTTTGTCTCAGATTTGTTTTAGGCATTTGCTTTGTGTATCTCTATTCCAGAATACGTGTTTCTTGTTTTCTTATTATTCTTTGTGGATGTAAGCACCTCCTTTGAGCCTTGCTTTATGCTTTTGTAGCTCAAACGAACAAAATCCTTGGGGCAGAAAGACTCCTCTAAAGTTAAAGAAGCTTCAGCATCCACAGGCGCATAGGGACGACACTGTAGAACATGAAGTGTTTGAGTTCTTGCGTACACAGTGGTATGTGCAAAGAGGAATGGATCAAAAATAGAGTACCATAACCTTCTTGTTTATTTGTAACAAGAAGGGCACAGCTCAGTAATCCAAAAAAGATTTTATCCATATGGGTGGGTACATCGACCTCGCCACCTGAGGAGGGAGAAAGAATAAGCTACAACACTTCACAAGGAGGCCTTGTTGTTGAAACGTACTTTAAAATAGCAAAAGTGCAGCCAGAATCTTTGTGAAACTTCTTCAAGCATTACATCAACAAGGAAAGCCTCATATGCCTCCTCAACAAGGTACATGCAAGTCAACAAGAAGTCATGGACGTAAGTTCATCTAAGGAAGAAGGGGTTGAGTCTGAACACATTAAATTCGTAGTCCTGCCTTCTAGAATGTCTGGGAAAAGGGCATTGGCTGGTCAGATTGCTGCAAAGGAACCAAAAAATCTATAAAGAGAAACGCCTTGAGTTTAGGCACTTTGGTTCCATGAGCCCTGCACCAAAAAAAACAAAGGGGCAAGGCGAGGGCCAAGGCACCAGGAAGTTCCTAATAAAGATAAGAAGCTAGACAAGATCAGCGAGAAACTTGAAAAAATAAACCAGATCAAAATGGTCCAAGGTGGTATATACCTCCCGGTCACTTCCATGAAAAAGCCTCCTAAAAATGAGCATGGAGAGAGAACATTGCAAGTGATAAGGATTTATTCTGATCACTTTAGGAATTTAAAGAGAAGAATTAGAAGTAATTCTCAGGCCCACATAGCACCCATTGTGGTGTTGGCTGACAAGAGCTAGTCTGTGAACCCAGCCGACTATGATATGGAGCAAACAGAAACCTACACACACTATGTGCTTGGAGGCAACCATAGTTTCAAGGCCAAGTGATAGCTCTACAAGGAGAAGCAGAACATTCGATACCTTGATGTCCTTTGTGCTGTCTACTATGGTTTGCAAGATGATGAAGCTAAAATACTGGCAAACACTCATAATGCTAATAATGAATACAAGCTCAAGGTGAGCTTTGTTGATAAAATTAGATTTATGCACATAGAGTATGTGCTCTTGAAAGAGAAGTTTGGTGAAGCTCTAAGGACGCCTGCCAATTGATTGGACTTGAAGGAACAGTGTGCTGTCGAGTGTTGCCCGAAATATGATGAAGCAAACAAAAGGGCAACACTTGTGGGACACGACATTCCATCTTGCATTTACGAAGGGCAGAGTGAGCTAGTGTGTATTCTGGAATACTGTTGTTAAAGTTTGCACACTGATGTTTTGCTATTATTTTAGATCTAGAAGCTGCAAAACAAAATTCCTGACATGTTAGAACGTAAGGCAAGGTCTCTAACAAAAAGAAGGGAAGTGTTGTTCCTAAAAAGGAAATGACGATTATAACCTGGAGAGATCTACAAGACTTTCAGGATATGGAATTGCTTGAATATATATTGCAGAAAGTCGTGGACAAAGTATTTACTCTGGAAACAAGGTGACCTAGCAAACGTACTAATGACTTGCGTTTGCACTAATAAAAAGCATCTTTCAAAGGTTCCCTAAAAATACCCTTAAATTCAGCCACTTTTGGGGGGTCAATTAAAAAAATGACCCTAAATTTACGAATTCAGTAGTTATTTTAGGGGTCAAAATTACAAAAAAGTTGGCGTTTTGTTAATTTGACATCCCCATTTTAGGTAGAAAAATAATAATCTAATTTAGTTGTTTTCAGGACACACACAAAAAATGACAAAATGAAACAACCAGCAGATTCTTGACAAATTTTGAAGACAAAAACATTAAAATGGAGCAGCACACATGCTAAGAGCCCATGGGCAAGGCACAAAATTAAAAAACACAAAAGAAACAAAAATTGCAAAATGCTATGCGCGCATAGCAGGGATCCTAAGTTTGAAAGAAAGATACAAACTAGTCATGCACAATTGTACAAATACATAAATTACACGAGTAGCTTATGGCCTTTAAGAAGAGCAGGTATTGGAATGTCGTCGTACTCATCAACTCCTTCAGACTGGTCATCACTCTCCTCATTGTCACTCTCCTCATTGTCGCTTGAAGTGGTGGAAGAGCTAACTGCCAGAACACTATCCTCATCTTGTTCAGCTTCGTCCTCGCTATCCTCGCAGAAAGACTTCGGCAAGTTTACTATTGTTCTGCGGAGTCTGTTATCAACCTTTAACATAAAATTGTAAGCCAAGACTTGAGTTTCAGCCAGATCAAGGTTGTCTAAGTGATTCTTATTCATTGGTTTCCTTCTCTTCTTAAAAGGAATTATCATAGGATCATACCAACCAACAAATGGATCTGTATCCTTAGTGGCATACCAGTGAACTTTTATCACTGAGGGTAGGTTGTCTTTATAAACAATGTCTTTAACCCTTGCAATCCAAAAAGGATGTTCTTCGTCATTTCCATTTGGCGGGACTTCTTGGGTGTGGTAGATGGTGATGGTCAGTTTGTACAGCAGTAGAGTTGCAGTTGTTGTGGAGTGTCGAGGTATCACTGTCTCTTTGGGGCAGTTCTCCTTCCTCCTCACTTGCTTTGTAACATTACCATTCTTTTAATATATTGCTGACACAGTTCTTCAAAAAAAAAAAAAAAGGGATGTTCTTCGTCATCGTCAGTTGAAGGTATAACTACTAGCATCCCTTTTTGCAGATCTGCAAGTTTTTTTGGAGTTTGACCTTCCTTTTTCTTGAGTGCACGTCGAGATCCAAGGTACATTGCATGATCAACGAGCTCCTTGTTGATAACAGTATTGCAGACAACGGATTCTTCTGCAATTCCTTGGGCATCCAAAGAGATGTTGTTTAAGGACTTGGTCACGTCTTTCATGGTTTCAAAGAAATTCTCCCACCAGCTTTTGTCTTCCTCATTAAAGTACTTAAAACACGAACTTATGCTTTTCTCCATGCTGGATAGTGAGACAAGAGGATTTTTGTCCTTGTTCTTCTCAATGTTGTCTATGGCACTCTTCAGTGGCTGCTGAATGGTCTTCTCATTTCTTTAACTTCAGCGTCTCAAGAATTGTAACCCTGCCTCTGGAAGCCAGGATGCAGAAGTTACAAAGTACTTTCCTTGAAGATTTACATTACCCTTTTTGAGAAAGAACTTCACATGATGTTGAAAGGTTAAATTATTCAATTTGTGAATAGCAGGACCTGTGTCAGACTGACGTTGGAAAACAAATTCACGAAAATCACAAGTCTCGCTCAGCACTTCGACAACTGGAGTTGGATTGTAGGCTTTCTCAATCACACTGCACAGGGAGTACAGACAAAATGCTTTTTTCCTATGCAACCTTACAGAAAATCGACTGAACCTTTGGTCTATTTGATCATGCGTGTGGCCAACAAGTAAGAAGCCAACCTTGACCTTTCAGAAGATACCTAATTGGACCAGCATTGCACAATAGGCAAATAGAACTTGGTTTTTGTTTTCCCTACTTGTATTATCTAGTTGTATGTAGAGCACTGAAGGCAACTTCTCCGTTGCTAGAAGAATCTTGTTCTGTATTGTCACCGTGAGGTTAGGATCACTGTGTATATTTGGGTACGTGTTGAACCTGGTTCCCCATCCAGGCCAACACCCATATAATTTCATTTGAATACCATAGCCAAAAATCAAGACTTGCAACAAGATTTATCTTTCAACAAGATTTATCTTCCATTAAAAGGAACTAAATACAAATACAACAGGAAACTCCTTTGCAAGAGCCTTCAACATAAGGATGAGGAGGTTGCCACCCTCCTCATATGAGCATTGCCACTATGCCCCAATGAAGAACGTGAAGGGAAGAGGAGGAGAGAGTATCTCCTCAAATTATTTACGCTTTATACCTATTAATCCCCACCATTGTTTTTCACCTCTTCATCACAACCATAAATTTTGCCTCTTCATCTTAACCATCCACTGCCACCACTTAATCCAAGCCCTTAAAACCTAGCCATTATAATATGCCCCAAATTACATTTTTTAACCATTGCCCCAAATAATATCTTCTCAATCGCCACACACACATGTTGGATCACTTGTGGTTCAACATTATGCCCCAAAAAAGAATGGGCCAGTCCCCTCGGCCCTCATACCGGCAGAAAAGAAAAAGAAAAAAGTAATGTGAGTTTTTAAAGTGCCTCCTAGGCACTGGAAGGTTTAACGTGTATTCCAACACAATGTGAGTTTTTAAGGTGCCTCCTAGGCACCGGAGTTTTGGTTTTGGTGTGACTCCAACACCCTTGTGCCAAAAGACCGCGGGACCATAGCTTCAATCCGATAGAGAGTGGGTGCCCCAAAAATAATTGGTTATATAATTTCAAGAAGCTAGAAAAGGCAACGATAAAAAAAATGAACTTTAGGGTTAGGGCATGCAACAAGCAGGAGCAGAATGCATCAAAAATATCAAAATGCAGGCGGTTTGTTACAATGTGTTAGGGTTAAGGCAAGAATAGAAGCTACGTTTACGGCAGCTGGATATGAACCATCATTCATTTATTTTGGGATATGTCTATTCCAAAATTGCGCCATATAACATTTTTTTAGGGCATTTATTGTTGTTAAGTTCTTTTTTTTTTTACTTTTACAAAACCATTGTGGATGCTGCATATTTCTTTGTTATTCTATATTTTCTTCAAATAAGAAGAAACAAGGGCTCGATTGGTTGCAATTACCAACAATCGATATTATAGCATTATAGCAAGAAACAAGAGTTTAAAGCGTATTTTCTTTTCCGTTTACATCAATAACTCAAAGGAATGAAGCAAATATTACAACGTCCTTCCTAAGAAATGGTAATGTAGAACATAAAAATAGCCTTTAATTGCAAGTCTGTAAAATTATGTTAAGTTCAAATTCATAATATACTAGGCAAATCAATATAATATGCTATACAAAATAATAAAAATGCCATGTAATATGCTTAAAGAAAGAACAAATAATTTACAAGAAAATTATTAAAAAGTAATGTTAAATCTTGCGGCGATTTAATAATTTAAATGTGGCGATCTAAAAGCAATATATTTCTGCTCTCGAAGTACAACACTTTCGGGCTCTTGTGATGCGCTCTTGGTCAATGACAACCACCGCAAACCTCGTGTTTATGCTCGGTCGCACCAACCGTTAGCGTTTGTGCCCCAAAGCAACCTCAAAAACATCGCCTCAAAAACATGTACTAGCTCTCCATAGATACCACAGCAAAGTGCCTTTAAGCTGTTTTCACGATCCTACTCTTCCTTCCCTTCAATCGTCTTGTATTACAGGTACATCTCTTCATCTTTTTAAAGTACGCATACGGAAAAATGCGGAAAAAGAGCCTCTAATCGGCTATATAAAAAAAAAAGACTAGGGCATCTCTATATGCAAGTCCATCAAAAAGCACATACATATATTTGTAAAATGGATGCTGGAATTGCTTACAACAAAATTTTATCTGCAAAAGCATTTTGAGAAAAACAATGTATCGATAGACCTACTTACCAGATATTTTGAATTGGCAGACTTGCAATCCTTCCTTGTGTATAAAAAGCATAGATGATTTGCCATAGATGGAGTTTGAAGATTTGGGGAACTTTACAAGCTTTAACCAATGCCATAGCTCAAGGCTCACAAGTTGGGACTTCCTTGAAGCTTTTGGGCACCCTCTTAGCTATTGTTCATATGCGGGAACTCACGTTAAGTTATGGCTAAGGAGATCAATGAGAAAAAATAAGCTAAGCTGCTTATAGAGACTTCTAGTAGTTTTTTCCTCAGCTCTATTCGTCATCCAGCTTGCTCCTGCAGTTAAACTGGATTAGGAAAACGGTTTGGAAGCAAAAGAAATGCAAAGTGTCAAGATCCGTTGGGGAAAAACTTGCAATGTCAAAAAGCCGTCGTTGTTCGCCAAGGATTCGGCTATGGGATTGATCCACGGCAAAAATGCCACCGCAAACCGGTATAAGCCCGTGATTAACAAGCGAGGAGGAGCATGCGCAAAAATGCCCTGCACAACCCATTATCATTTGATGATTTAGAAACGAGGGAACGAAAAGGGCAAAAAGGGCAAAACTGCATGCACAAATGTTTAGGGGGTTTGCACCTCCGAGATTGGAAGCGCCTCACAAAATTTTAGAGGCGCCTCACGAAAAGAAAAAAAACAAAAACAATGAAAGAAGGAAAACTAGAGGGGGAAAAGGGGCCACGAGGAAGGGAAAGCAAACGGTGGGAAGAGAGAAAAAAGAGGGGGAAAAAAAGAGACGCACGCCACACGCGTTTTTTAACTAAAAAGAGGCGGACGCGTTTAAAATCAGAATAAAGCGGCGTACAAAAAAGTCCCAAGATAATGACATATTCTTAAAGTTCTTGAATGATGGTTTATGGCCGCTTTTGGATATCAACAGCTTGGCGGCAATTTGCTTTCAGCATATGGATACGCAGAGTCGAAAAAAGCTAAGAATCCGGCAAGCATTTGGCAGCGCAGATTCCAGCAAGCATCTTTGCAGGTTTGAGGCAGATCTAAAAAGGTAGGTTCTGAACATGAGCAGTTCGGAAAGCTCAGGCAACTTCAGATGTATGGTAGTAGCGGATTCAGGTCTTTGGATCAGTGCATCACAAAAAATAAGTCTCGGCAACCTTCGGATTTCGGGGAGGCAATGGTATCGGATTATCGAAGATAGAAGACAATGGTCTGCGAAGGAATGGAAAAAAAGTGGCTAGGCTACATCCGTTTGAGTCTTCTGGAACAGAGAACAAGAATAATGCACATTCTTCAGTGATTCTGCATATAGATCTCTCCTGCAACGAGCCACTGGTCTGCTACTGTGGGGACTTTCCCTTGTGATTAACAGCATTGCGGCAAGAAGCCAACACATTGATGGAAATATCTTCATAAAGCACTCGATATCTGTGAGATTTGTTGCAAAGCCAACACCTTGATAAAATAAGCACTCGATATTACGATTTACGTCTGAGACTACGCTCTTTTGGGGAATAAGACTACGCTCATAAGCCGCGAGTCCCACCGAGGGAGATGCCATAATGTTGAACCTGGTTCCCCATCCAGGCCAACACCCATATAATTTCATTTGAATACCATAGCCAAAAATTAAGACTTGCAACAAGATTTATCTTCCATTAAAAGGAAGAAAATGCAAATACAACAGGAAACTCCTTTGCAAGAGCCTTCAACATAAGGATGAGGAGGCTGCCACCCTCCTCATATGAGCATTGCCACTATGCCCCAATGAAGAGCGTGAAGAGGAGGGAGGAGAGTATCTCCTCAAATTATTTATGCTTTACACCTATTAATCCCCACCATTGTTTTCCACCTCTTCATCACAACCATAAATTTTGCCTCTTCATCTTAACCATCCACTGCCACCACTTAATCCAAGCCCTTAAAACCTAACCATTATAATATGCCCCAAATTACATTTTTTAACCATTGCCCCAAATAATATCTTCTCAATCGCCACACACACATGTTGGACCACTTGTGGTTCAACAGTACGTCAAAAATACTCTGCACTTTACCACGCCATGAAAAACTAAAGCACCAACTAGATGCAACTTCAAGGAGTCAGCTTCATCTAAATCTTTAGGAACATTTATAAAATGAGGAAGGGACGTCTTCTTTTGATCCATGCCATCTACTACCAAAGACATGCATTCATGGGGCCTCTCCAAAGATTTTTTTTCTGTGTTTTGCAAGCTTCTTTCTTTCCAGGGCTTGAGCCTCTCTGTGTTCTTGTGATTGTTGAGTTATTTGATCTGCAACCAAAGACATTTGTCAATATCACACTGTCACTTGCGTTGCTATGCACGCATAGACACAATGACCCATATTTGGTTTCTTGCTATGCGCGCATAGACAAGCGACCAGGATACAAGAAGCATTCTATGCGCACATAGACAAGCGACCAGAATACAAGAAGCATGCTATGCGCGCATAGACCAGAATCCTTGCTTTATAAATTGTGCTATGCGCACATAGACAAAAGACAAATCTAGTTAAACTGTACTACAAGCGCATAGATATGGGAACAATAATTTGAAACAAAGAACGTACTTTTTTCGGGAAGATTCTTTGCCATGGACCTTTTCTCCTTCAATATAGAACATGTAGAACATACTGAGAACTGGTGCCTTTTTGGGATCTTACCAAGATTGAATTCTTGTTTCCACAATCTTAAGAAGTAAGAGTAGGATATGAACGACTGACTTGAAGACTGGAAAAGATCTCTGTACATGATGTAGACTCCGTTCTTGGTAATGCTATCGGTAAGATGATGAACAGGACTGTTGGGTAGCTGCTCACAGTTGGAGTCAAAGAAGCGCCTACCAACTATACTTTTGCTTCCAGGCAATGCATATCAACTACTTTCTTTGGGTGATAGTAGTCGTCAATGCATGGATTTCTGTCTAACCGTTTTTGTACCCTTGACATGCGACGACTTCTAATGGCATGTATTCTTTTGAAAGCCAGCTGGCAAACAGTTATGTTCAACACGTAGTATGAAAAACTGTTGCCTCGTTCAGGCCTCAGTGATATGCTAGGTAGGATTCCTGGTCACCTTTAGACATTGACAAGAAGGATTGTCTTGTGTGCCTTAAGGACGAAAAGGGGAAGTTCATTATACACTTCTTTTGACAACAAGCCAGACGCCTCAACTGCCTCATGTAAGTTAGTCCCATTAACTGATTACGCACTTAAATCTTTTTGCACTGCTGTATGGATTTCTCGGATTTGAAAGCTTTGCGGAGCTGTTATTCTGACTGGAGCGTATGGTAGGTATCGTTGTGTCGTTAACCTTCTCACTCTCAACCGAGGAACATGGAAACAATGTTCTAGACTTTTTCCTTAACATTTGCAGGTCATCCTCAGCGACCCTTTGGGTTAACGAGGGGCCTTTTGCACGCTGAAGAGGTCTCTCTGCAGAATCTATTATGTTTTGCAATGAATGGTGCAATTCCTGTAGAGGTGAAGGAGTTTCAAAAATTGAGTGGGTGGTGTGAGTAGGTGAGGCCAAGAAAACGCCTTGTCGGAGTGAGGGAGATGGTGTTCTAAACACAGAGGAACGTTGTAGAACCTGTGTTGGCGAAGGAGTTTGAAATGAGGTAGACCCGCACATTAAGTGTAGTGGTGACGGAGATACAAAGCTTCCAGATGGACTATCAAGGGACAGTATGTCACGTAAATCTTTGTCTTCACTGCTTTGTGTGGGTGTGCTGAACCCGCCTCGAGGCAATAATGAAACATTCGCAGGCGGAGATAAAAGACTTTTTCTTGGGTGGCTGACGTCCATGCTGCAAATGGACAAAGACCTGTAATCAGAAACGGACATGCACCACACCTACTGTGCATGTATTAACTAAGGAAGTACATTAACTAATTAAAATAATATTAGTAGTAGTTTGCCTATGCGCGCATGCCAGGGCGTAAAATGAACTCTTATTGCCCATGCGCGCGTAGATAAGATGTCAAAAAATACTGTGAAAGATAAGCCTGTTACCTACTCGAGCACACTGAAGACGTAATAATAAAGACTATAGCTCAAGCGAAGAGGGACAAGATAAGATAAACAACTGTAAAGGAAGAGCGGGAAATACGAAGAGACTTTGTGCGGGCTTGACACTCTATAAAGGATCGTATGAAATCACACGCTACAGCCTTTATGCAAAATCTCATAGAAAATATCCAAGTACTAACGTAGAGAATAAATAGGGAAAAAGGGCGCACATTTCTGCATACAGACCGAAGCTCCTGGGCGCTTGATCTCCGCCTTCAAAGTCACTCCTCTTTTTTTACTTATCGAAGTCTATAAGAAGCTGCATAGGCACGCTGCAAATGGCAGGTGGAAGGTACGTCAAGATCTTAGCTGCTAGTTAGTTAGCTTACTTTTTAATTTTTTTGTGCATTTTTTTGCTTAATTAGGCTGCCTCCAAAAGGATTTAAAATGTGAATTTCTTAAGTATTTCTGGCCTTCTTCCTGTGTTCTGGATATATTTGGTTTGTTTTAGGTCATTTTGTGATTGGGTTTGTCTATGCACGCATGGGAACAAAGGTTTTTTCTATTGCTTGTCCTTGCGAGCATTGGGCACAAAACGTTTTTTTAAGTTTAGCCTATGCGCGCATAGACACAAAGCTTTTTTCTCACGCTTGTCTATGCGTGCATGGGCTTCAGCATTTTTTTTTAACGTGAGCCTATGCGCGCATGGGCATAAAGCTTTTTCTGAAGCTTGCCTATGCGCGCATGGGCTCAAAGCTTTTCTTGTATAGCGTGCCTATGACACTATGGGGATAAGATTTTCTGAATTGTTTGGCATATTTCAGTAAGAAGAGAAGCCTTGCAAGAAGTGGCCAAGAGGATGAAGGTGGATCCTCCCAAAAGGCAGCCAGGAGGAGGAGGACAATGAAGGACAAGAATCAGGATGTAGTTATTCCTCCAAGTCAGCAGCAATTTCAGGAGGCCGAAGATGGCTCCTTTTTTGGTAAGGATCAGCAGTGGCTGCTTGTCAGGGGTACCGGTGAACCATCAACTGCCCATTTTTTGTATTTGCATGTTCCACATTAAGTGCACAACCACCACCAAAGGGAGTGAACATGTATATTTTGTGGACAGTTCATTTTTCAAGCTGAGTTTGTCTTCTCCAGAAGATATGCAAGACTACATTCAGGCAAGAATGAAGAGTAAAATTAAGTGTTATTTCCCTGTACGCGAAGATTTTACCAACATGTTTGGTCTATGACCTCATAGGTTTTGTTTGCAGGATCTTGTTTCTATACTAAAGGATCTTCTTTTGAACAAGGATCCTCTGTTAAGTTCTAGCGCACCTCCTGCTAAGCTGATGAAGGATGCAATGCCTCAAGTTCCCAAGCTAATCCTCCCCAGAATCTCGGAAAATGTTGAGGTGGGAACGGTGGATGAAGATGAAGCTTCGGAGCCCGAATCTGAAGAGGAAGAGTTTGAGGTTGAGGTGGTGGAGAGGCCACGAAATAAAAAAGCCAAAAGAAATTATTACAAGGCAGGCCTGGTGACAGACACAGCTCCACCAACTAGCAAAGCATCTAAAAAGGCTACTAAGGTGGTTTTGCCTCCAGCACCTGGTATAAGGATTGCCAGTAAGGAAAAGACATGGCATCTAGGAAGCTCAAAGAAATTGAGCTGAGATGTCGGGTGGCTGGGATCATGCACCTACTAGTTGACTGTGTTAAGTTGTGCCCTAAGGATGAGTCTGGTGAGAGACCGTTGCAAGTGCAAAAAATTTACTACGGTCATTTTATGCGCTCTTAAAGGCATTATAAGGGAATAGACCAAAGAATGCGACAACCGCACATTTGCATTGTACGGATAGGGATTTGTTTGTAAAGGAAGAGGATGAAAGTTACAGGTATTTTGGGGGTTACCCACAGCTTTAAGGCGAGAAGGCAGCTTTATAAAGAAACTAAAGAACACTGCTTCTCGCAAATATTTGCATTTGTTTACGTGGGTGTCACTGACTCTGAAGCCAAGTTGCTTGCTATGGCCATAATGTGGACAATGAATATCGGATGAACATGAGCTTCACTGACAAAATCAAGTTTATGCATAAGGAATATGAACTTTTTAGGTCGGAGCATCAGGGTGACAAAGATATCAAAGATGATCAAAACCTTTACCTGCCTCTTAAAGAGCAGTGTGCTACAGAGTGTTGCTTAACTTACAACTCCACTGATGCCAGAGCTTCTCTTGTGAAGTACGGCTTCCAACTAGCTTTTAGGCATGGACGTGTAAGATAACTTTCTTCTCCAAGTTTTTTGACCATGCGTGCATGGCTGTGAAGTTTTCTTACCTTAATTTCTTTCTTCTTCCTTTGTAGGTCTGGGAACTTAAAGATTTTTTTTTTTGATATGTTTGCCGAGGGTACTCTGAAATCCAAAGGCAAGGTGAAGGATTCAAAAAGAAAAAGAACTGAACCTGGGACATGGGTATCATGGCATGGAGGGAAATGTAGGGTTTAAAGAATACAGAAAAGGTTTGTGAGGTGCTGCAGAAGGTGGTCAATGGCCAATTTACCTTGGAAGAATTTGAGGGGTGAATTCAAGCAAGTAAGTTAAATTCACGATCAAAACACTAGCCATTTCTTGTTGGTAGTTTACTCTAGAGTTTTTTAAGACTCCTTACTTTTGCAGCCAAAAGGATTGTGCACTCTATCAGCAGCAACTCGTGGTCCACCTTAACTGTGACACTTGGGAAAAAGTAAAAGAATTATATCCTACGTGGTCGTCGGATGAAAAGATAAACCAGTATGCTTCAAATTTCACGAACTGGGTAAAATTTGTTGTTCCCCTACGTATCTTGCTTTGGACTTGTTGTGTGCCTATGCACACATAGCACCACAAGAAGTCCGTTACTGTGGTGCTATGCGCGCATAGGATGACACTTAGAACCTTTGTTTTCTTGTTCTTACTAAAGCTGTGTTCTTGTTGTGTGCCTATGCGCACATAGCACCACAAGAAGTCCGTTACTGTGGTGCTATGCGCGCATAGGATGACACTTAGAACTTTTGTTTTCTTGTTCTTACTAAAGCTGTGTTCTGTGGTATTAGAAAAAGAAGGACCCCATGCCACTAGGGTTTCTTAACATGGTTAGACCTGTAATGAAGAGCGCACCAAGCTAAAGAAGAAGGAAGAATCTGAGCAAAGTTTTGTACCAACAGAATTTGAAAGCTTTGACATGTTTGGCCAGAATTGCTTACCAGATATATCATGGAAATTGTGTCAAACTTGACCATACATTGAAACTTGGCAACTATTCGTTGTGAATTGCTGATATTCCTTATGGCTTCAAGCTACCTGATAGTCGAGGAGATGATACACCCTTTACCTATGCTGAATTTGATTCTTTCTTGAGACGTTTCGTCAAAATTAACACTGCACCGCTTTGGAGGATAGTAGTTTTTCATTCAAATGTCAGGCGGTATGGTACAAAGCCGCAATGAGAGGGAGAACCTTTGTAAAAGGCCGGGATTCTGAGCACGCCATTTGGTAAATTATTTCTTTTTCCTATGCGCGCATAGCACACAATAACTCATTGATTACGGTTGCAGGTTGAAGACGAATGTAAGAGGAAATGGCGGTGGTGCAAGGCTTGTGAATGTTTGGGAACAGATGCACATTGGCTACCACAGCATTGGTGGGCGGAGAGCATTTTGCACTATATCTGCTTTGGAATAGATTTGCGTGTCGTTTCAATTCCAGCAGATCATTCAAGTGCTGCAGACCCAGTACACGGTCGTATTATAGTGAATCCTTATCAGACGCCTCAACAACTTATTAATACCCTTCTGGAGATGTTTTCACAGCTAGGGGACTGGGTCATCGATGCCTTCTCAGGGTCAGGGCCCACATTGGCTTGTGCTTTAAAAAAGGGTCGCAACTGCCTTGCAATTGATTTTGATAAGGATTTTGTGGTTTATATAAAATCCAGAATAAGTTCTCTGCACAGTCTGCCAGTATAAAAGTAGGAGGTTGGCCTTAAGGATAAGGATGGTAATCCGGCATCTTCAAGCTCAGAGCCTTTGCCGCCACTCACCGGGAACACCAACGATCCGGCCGAGTTCGTCGAGCTTATTCATGTAGAAGAGCTTCAAACGGTTGGGGAAGAGAAGGATGCCTCGGACACTGAGGAAGTTATTCCTGACAACTCTACTAAGGTTCTCTCTTTTGCAGATTCAGATGAAAAACTTGTTCACAAGGATCCTCCTCTTGATATTTAATGTGTGCTAAAAAAGAATATTTTTTTAAGTGCCTATATTATTGTACTGAATTATTGAAATGCTAGTAATGGTGCCCAGCGTTGCTGGGCATAAGTTGAGAACCTGTCTGGAGGGAAATATGTTCAGCTCAACTCCTTTTCATAAATCTTAGACAATAGAAATTAAGCCCAATGTTGCTGGGCTATAAGAGGTTTTTGTGCACTGGAGTTAATTGTTTCCCTTTCTCTTTACCTTTTGCTCTATCCCGCATTTCCCTTTTTCTTTACCTTTTTTTTCCCATTTTCCTATACACTTTCCTTTTTCTTTTTCTTTTTCTTTTTCTTTTTCTTTTTCTTTTTCTTTTTCTTTTTCTTTTTCTTTTTCTTTTTCTTTTTCTTTTTCTTTTCTTTTCTTTTTTCTTTTTTTTCTTTTTTTTTCTTTTTCTTTTTCTTTTTCTTTTTCTTTTTCTTTTTCTTTTTCTTTGATGATGTTCTCACAAAGACTATGTACAATTAAAGTTCAAAAACAATTAAAAGACTTCATTCAGAGTGAGCACATATTTCCCAATACCTATCCTGGGTTTTTACGCCAGGCCACATCAGATACTCCTACTCCCATGTATAGGTAATTTCAAATGTAATCAATCTATTTAGGTTAGCAATTTAATCATATATTCATATCAGCGTTCCAATATATCAATATTCATATTCATATTCATGTTCATTTACTGCTCAACATGTCAACTTAGGTAATTCCAATCTTCCGTTCTCAAATACTATCTTAAAATTTCATACACAATAAATTCAACATAATAACTCTCTTTCCACCTGTGTTTTTCAGCAAATTTTTAATCCCTTTATCCAAACAATATCTTATATTCGCTAGAAACTTTACATCCATTAGCTATCACTTATATGCAGGTCAATATGTAGCATTATAACAGGTGTTATGCCCTTGCATAACACCAAAGTAAAGGATTCAATATTTTTCCTTTTAAAACCAGATAATTTGTTTAACCATGATGCTAAAGCACGGTTTTATCATTGTACATCAAGCATTCTCAAGATGCCCATGATCATTAGCCATTGCAACTCTTTCTAACAATGGTCCACTGTTACAATAAAAAAGGGAGATCTCATCCATTTTTTGTCCATGTCTTGATGATGGCCACATTCTTTCCGTGGTCTATAGCCACATTCTTCACGTGGTCCACCATTTGTAACAAATCCAACTAAAAACAAGTCCAGGAGAGAATGTTTTTGTGACTTTCCAAGTATTTATACGGTATATGTATAAATATATTGACACGTCACCCAGTATAGATACACCACCATGGGGTATGGTAACCTAGGGGGTTGACCTAAAAGGGATTAAATTAGCTATGCTAATTTAATTATTAAGGATAATAACCTATAATTAAGGAATTAATATGTAAAAGGGATAATTAAGTTAATTATGGTTTGGGAAGGTGCCACTTGGCCAAAATCGATTGGCTAACATGGTGATGCTAATTGGAGGCATCAAGGTGGATCACTACCCCCATATCAGCCATAATCGACCCCGGGGAGGAGTGGGCGCCACCTTTGAGGAGGCGAGCGCCTACCTACCTTTGTTGTGGCGCCACCCTTCCCTAGCGCGTACTGTGTAGCGAGCTAAACGTCAAGTCCCAAGAAGATGGAAGCCAAGCGATAATGGGTCCAAGGGAACTTCGGGTAGGTGGCTAGTATAGGTGATATTCTAGGGTAGCGCCCCTTTTGGGCACTTGTGTGTTGTCTTGTCTGTCCTCTCTGTGTTTTGGTGGTAGGAACTAACCCTTGGTTGTAAAGATAAGTTCTCTTTATATTTTGATTCTGGTTTTGCTCTCAAAGGATGGATTGATAGTTCTTTGCATAGTCTTACTCCGGAAATGGGGGAATTAAGGGGGTAGAGACCTCTCGAGCTCATGTCCGATAGTATGCTCCTAGATATAGCCCTGTATTTCAAAGTATATGCGGCTGTGCACAAGAGCCCACCGAGTCGTGGATGCTATGGAATGGCTTAGCACCAAACAAGGGAACCACGGTGGTGAAGTGGGGTGGGGTCTTGCACGAACATAAAAGGCCCCCCGAGACTCCTACAAATTGGGTTGGGCCCTAATAGCCGATGAAACTGAGCTGGGCGATCCGGGCCGGGTATGGGTCCCGACACTCGGCATACAGAAGGTGTGACCGCATGGGGCATCCCGTACTTTGAGTAGATTTAGGGCGCAGTAAGCCTGCACGGATCTTGGGGGCCGATGTGCGGCAAGCGTATTCTCTAGTCCACCCATGGAACCCTTGTGATCCCCGAAGGGGCGGCTTCCCCGACCTGCCTCATCGGACGGGGCTTCATGAACCCTGTAGTAGGCTCGTAGGGTGATACCTTGAGTCTGCGTGTCCGGAAGGCTATAGTGATGCCATAGCATGATTCGACTCATCTGCAAAGTGTGCACAGGAGGGGCGGATGGAGTGGACAACCCTAGCCAATGTTCTATGCCAGCCAACGCCATGTCAAGATTCGGTCTGCTGATCTCTTGAGACCTAGCCGTCAGTCGATCCTCACTTTGAGTGCGAGCGGGGTAGAACCATGAGTTTGGGGTGTTTTCTTAGGTTTAGATGCATATTCTTTGCCGTTGGTATTTGGATGGATCGCCACCCTTCGTGGTGGTTATTTATATGTGATTTATCGTGTGCTAACCTTGTATTCACGCTTCGCGACGTAGGAGCCCCATTGAAGGCGTGGGCGAATGATCCCTCCGTGTCCTTCACTTGGCGTCTTATTATAGATGGCCCGAGTTAGGCGGAGGTCCACCGCTTCGGGCACTGCTGGTCGCCATGGGAAGTCCCCGTATGTATACGTCCGAGGGTCGTATATATTCGAGGGAGTCCACGGTGGTATCGAGAGTGATTTCGGTTTTCGAAATCATAGCGACCAAACCCTAACTCGCTAGTTCGGTAGTTAGGAGAGAGAGTCTAAGCAAAGAGTGATTGTTTAGTTCTTTGATGTTTGGTTTGGTGCTAGGTTAATGTAATAGATTGTAAGTCCTTAAAATTAAAGCATTTGGAAGACCCAAGTTTCAAGAGCTATAACTTTTGTAGGTAGCCGGATGAAGGCGAAAATGGCTCCAATGGATCGGACACCTCCCAAATACCCTAGGGGGCACGTCTCAGGGTCAAAAAGACAACAGCCGCCGAAAAATCGAAAGGGCGCTGCGTACTCGAGAGGTGTTTCCTTGAAAAGTTGAAGCCCGTATAAACAAATGGCGCCCCCATCGGCGCATAGCATTTTATCTCTGGCCTTTGTTTGAAAATTTTTATAAAAAAAAAAAAAAAAAAAAAATTTGAATTTTTTTTTTTAAAAAAAGTGAACGTTGGAATTTGAAATTTGAATTACTTTTTAAAGGCGTGTTTCCTGGGCGCCCTTCTCCGCCATAGCCGCCGGACCCAAAGAGGATAGGGCAGCCGTAACACAAAATTTATTAATTTCAGGTTTGAAAGAAAAAGAAGGTGAGGATATTCTGCAACCATTGATGAGTTTTCAAAAGAACACAATGCATGTGGTAGATCCGAGGGAGTTGTATATTCGGAAGATTAGGCAAAAGAAGCGATGATAGAATTAGTCCCATTAGCTTTGAAATTTCGTAGTATAGAAGCAAAGGCAAGAATCATCCAAACAGGGAGCCATCTAAAAGGAGAGAAAATTTGGCTCCATGATGATCTAACTATTCAACAATGAGAAAAGAAGCAAAACGAGATCTTGGAAGAAGTAAAAAAAGAGACTAAAAAGCGAAGGGAAGAATGCCTACATAGTGAATAATGGGCTTGTGGTAAAATATAATTAATAATTTCTTTAATTAAATATAAAATATTTTAATTAATTAAATAAAAAATATAAACCTTTCTCTTCTCGACTAGTGAGTCGAGAATTGGAAAATGGATTTGCCAAGGCGTAACCACGAAAGGAGTGGCGAGTAAGGGTTTCATTCATATACAAAAACCAAGCTCTTTAATGTAATCGCTGAAAAGGGTAGGAGGTTATTATGAGCTGATGCAAAAAAAGGGGTGAGGTGGGATGGTGGGCATCACGGAGAAGCGGTGGCGTTGAGGATAGCGTGGTGGCAGCGTGGACCCGTTACTTTCAAAAACAATTTCATCGCGACTTCTTTTGTAGCTTCCCCTTTTTGAAGATGAGACCCGCGATAAATCCAAACGACTTTTGCAATTCATCTTTCACAACCACGGCTTCCTTCTACGCCCAAGGGAGATCGAATCCGGGAGATCAATCTCAGGGTTTCCAATGACCAGGCGGAAGATGCTTTTTTGAACCTCTCTTCGTCTCTTGCTCCTTTGCCGCAATCGAGGAGCGGCTCGTCTTCAATCGGGGAGCGGCTTCGTCTTGACTTCATGAAAGGCGGCATTGAAAATTCGCGGAATCACAATTCCAATCACAAGAAAATAAGCTTGTTTGAGGAGAAAAAGGACAAAAACAAACAGTGAATAGAAATTTATAACAATGGCATCGTTTACCTACCTCATGAGGAATGACAAAAAGCTGACTTCTTGGGTTTGAGGCTGGCGCAACTCCGGGTTGGTGCGGTTTCATAAAAATCTCCATTATGCGCCACGGTGGTTGTTTTGGCGGATATGGGGATCCCCTTTTACACCGAGGGGGCAAGTCCAAGGGCACACTGCAATGCCTCCGGTCTGCTTGATAGCCTCTCCTGCTGATCCGATCCTGAAGAGTTGCCATGTTGTTGTTTCTGACGCTCGCTTTACATTAACCCAACTCCCATGTGCATTCGCCCGAAATTCCAATTGCAAAATGAAGGCGGTGGAGAGGCGGATCAGGCAGGAGCATATCGTGGGGTGCAGAGGCGGATCAGGCAGGGCTTTTTCTCAAGCTTGAAGAACCGGCTTAGTCCGGCGGAATTTCTAACTCTGCAGGCCCAAGAACCTGCTTTAATCCGGCATTTTTCTAGCTTTAATCCCACATTTTTCTAGCTTCTAGATTCGGCTCAGGCCGGGCGATCATTCTCCTGCTCAGGCATGCTCTAAATAATTCCTTCTCGTATTTCTGATCTCCCTATTTCTGATCTCCCTTTCACATTTTTCAATCAGACTCTGCACTGCCATAACAGATCGGGCAGTTTTGCCAACGACAGATCTTACGCAACGCAGCAGATGAAAGGAAATGGTTCTTGGATAGCACATCTCCGCTTCCATGCCATAGCCAGGATCTTGAGAGTTCGCCATAGCCAGCCACGATTTCGTAAGTGTACCAAATTTCTTCTTCTAAAAGGTACGCCTAAATCTCCCCTTTTCAATTTCAAATTTCGAAAATTCCCCCCTTTTCAATTTCAAATTTCGAAAATGTCCCCCCTTTTCAATTTCAAATTTCGAACTTAAGAGGTGGGAGAAAAAAAAAGCCAAATACTGAGAGAAAAAAGTGGAATAATAGTGTGTACTCAAAAAAAAAAAAAATACGGATACAGATATATACGGTTATTTTTCTAAGGTTAATGGAAAAAATAGCAGAATGCAATACCAAATTTTAAATTTCTAGGATACCATTAATTGGGCTATAATTTTATTAGTGTCGCCCATATAAATATTTGAATTTTTGTCGCAAATTGATAGCATGGTTGTGTGCTTGTATAATCATATTTTACACCTTATGTTGACCTTAGAGGTGCTAGGCATATAATTCTTATGTCTAAGATAAAAAGTTGGCTTATACAAGATAATAGTATACTTTAAATTAGTTCACTTTATTTCAAAGGAAATGATGCATGGCTATACTATATATATATTGCTTTGCATGGACCATGTGCTAGTATGTTATACTATACTATATAACTATATATTGCTTTGTATGGACCTTGTGCTAGTATGCTAATGCATGCATTATGAAAATTGTAGTATAAAAGTACTAAACTCTGCTAATTAAGGTGTGCTAGTTAATAACCATTTAGGACATTGTCCTAAATCTCTTTTTTTTCAAAGGTATGTACAAAATCCCCCCCCTTCCCCTCTTTTTTAAATTTTAAATTAGTATGATTTGGTTTATTGTTTTCTCACAAAGACATTAGTATTTAGCACACATTAATATGTAACAATTGTTTTTTATACTAGCACACATTAGTATTAGCACACATTGTTCTTAGGGCCATTTTAGTTCACACTTCGCTAGGCCTTTAAAGCGAAAAACACAAGTTTTAGGGGTCATGGGGCCTTTCTGGAGGCTCGAAGTGAAAGGAAAGGAGGCTGAAAAAGAACGCAGGTTTTTAGGGGTCATAGGGCGACCCCTAAAACTCGCGTTGTTTTCGACTAACTCGGGCCAGAGAAAAGGCCTCGACCCCTAAAACCGCATTTTAAGCTTTGTTTGCCTTTTCGACTCGACAGTCAGAAAGGCCTAAAACCCCTAAAACGGGCGGCTTTTGAGCTGCCTTTCTCGACTCGCGGGTAGAGAAAGGCCCCCTATAACCCTGCAAAAAAAACTGTTTGACCTCTCCTTTCTCGAGAAAGGCCCTATGACCCCTAAAACTTGTGTTTTGGCTTTGAGTGCCTTTCTCGACTTCATGAGTCGAGAAAGGCCTCTCAGTATGTATTTTCAAAAATGGCCCTAAGAACGTGTTTTAATTTTTTTTTTTGCATGTAGCATCACTTGACTAATTTGATTTTGTCTTTTGCGGTCCTTATCTCGACCAGATGATAGTACATGCTTGGGAGCAATGACAAGACCAGTTCATTGAAGAAAGATGCCGAGAAGAGGGTGGTGACATCGAGTTGGACATACAAGCCACGTGGCCTATGAAGGAACTCCTCATACAAATTTCTATCGTCGTAAGTTGCTTTCCGTGACTTGGACAGAGCTCCACGCTACCGTTTGCGTGGGTGGTTCATGTGTGAAGAGGGTGTAATCATTGTGACAATACGACCACTATGGTCTATTCACCTTTGTAATGTATATTGTAATGAGCCCATTTATAAATATAAGGTATCTCAAAACTAGTATTTTTTGGTGATTAAGTAAACAATTTGCTTAATTTTTGTTGGAATTTATGATCTCTTGTCTACCCACCTAAGAAAATAGAGCCAAAAAGTCTTGGTAAAGGAATTCACCCTCACCTTGAAAAACTCTTATTTTGAATGACAAATAAGCCCCAAAGCAGGGGACTCGACTCGATATCCAAGAAAACGGGGAGAAAGCTTGGATGCAGTTTCGAGACAAAAATTGAATTAAAGACGGTTTTGAATTCGGGTTGCTCCTTTTGTGTAAAATACTTGGGGTTAGAAAAAAAAGTGGGAATGGAATGAGTCCCACTTTAATTAAATACGACTTTTTGATTAAAAGAATCATCTAGCTCTTTTGAGAGTTCCTGCAATCTCCTTTCACCGAGCCAATGTCTTCTCTTCTTCTCATTTGGTGGAATGTTTTCCTTCTCCCTTTTTTTCATTCTCTTTCTCGACTCTCTTTTTCTCCTAGCTTCAAATTCCAGGTAAATTCTTCTGTTGTGATCATCAGTGCTTTTGGAATTGCCTATAAAATGAAGGTGCAATGAAGAATTAGAATTGGGATTGGGGTTAGAATTGGAATTGAAGATCGCCACCGAATTCTCAGCGATGACAATGGAACTTGGGAAGAATGGCAATCCAAGAAAGAAAATTTTCCTCCAGAATCCCGCCATTCAGAGATGCTGCCAAATATGAGAATTACTCTCACAATTTGCGCGGGGACATCCATGTCATCGATCCCTGCCCCTACGGAACATGCATACTATTTCTGGAGTAACAACCCCCCGAGGTCGTTGAGTGAAAGTTCGTCGAGTAAGCACCAACTAAAGCACCTAAAAGCACTTGTCCGGACAATGCTTTTTAGGTAGCATTACCATATTTACACCCAAATCTGCAAATCTGCTGTGATTGTCTTCCCCTTAGCACTGCGCATAAACAAGCTTCCATGCCAAGATTGCTGTTGTGATATTGGAAGATATCCTGAGCCAGAGGCTTGGTGAGAATGTCTGCAAGCATTTCAGCTATAGTCATACATTTCATGACAATGGTACCTGCTTGAACTTGCTCCCCAGTGAAATGGTGATGAATGCCTGTATGTTTGCAACTTCTATGCAAGATAGAATTTCAGGAAGGGCAATGGTGCTCTTGTTGTCATTATAGACAATTGTTGGATGAGATTGAGGGAAACCAAGTTCCTGGAGGAATTGACGAAATTACGAGATTAGAGAAACCGTAGTACACTAAGATAAAATGCTTCTTTGGCTTGAACATGAATGCTTAGAACTCATACCGTCCAAAGATAGATAATGCTAGCCAAATCAGAGCTCGCCTTCGTCAACCTCTTGCAATCAACAATATCCCCAAATGCAGGTACGACCTTCTTTAGATTTCCATTTGCAAGCAAATAGGCACATTTAAGAGAAAAAAATATCCTTGAAGAGAATCTAGAAAAATTTGTAGAAAGCTTTTCCTGTTTATGCCAGCAATGGGTTTTTAACAAAAGTCATCAAAAGTAGTTGAGGAATGTTGCAGAGGACTTGGTAATCTCACAGGCATTATCCTAGAGACATCATGTCGTTGTTCAGGGGATCTTCATTTGTGTTTTCTTTGGTGCAGGCTAACCCATCTCATGAAGAACACATGACGCAGATTAAAGGCAAGTTCCATTGAATATGTAGCACAATAACAGGGGGTTACTTTTATATTTTTATACGTTTTTTCACATGGTTTTTCTATGATTTGTTGTTGTATTCGTTGAGGTGTACTAAATAGTATTTCTAGAGTGCACCTTTTATAGGCCGTTGATTTTCGTTGGTTGGAACAATCTGAGGGTTGTTGTCTTTCTCTGCATGTGTTTGTGCATGAACACTGCGCATGTGTATCCATGTGCATGTGCACATGCATGTGCATGTGTGTGCATGTGCATGTTCATGTGCATGTGCATGTATATGCATGTGCATGTGTAAGTGCAAGTGCATGTGCATGTGTGTGCATGTGTGCATATGCATGTGTACTTGCCCTCTTGGATTCTTATTCTGGGAAAGGACTCGCGAGAGACACAAAACCGGCTAGATAGGCTTGTCATTCATCACAGCAGCAGTATACAATGTTTGGAAGAGAGAGGGATAGCCGACCATAGGAACAATATCGGACTACCCCATAAGAAAATATGCCAAGGCAATATAGGAGGGCAATGGCGACAACTTCTTATCGGGATAAAAAACCCCGCCCTTTTGGGTTTTCGAGGAAAACCCTAATGAGAATTGGTCGCCACCAACCTCGAATGTGTTGCCCGGAGAAACGGAGAGAGAAAACGGACGAGAGCGAAGGTGAACATAGAGCACCGACCCGATAATGGTGAAATCCCGAAGGTAAATGAAGAGGAGGACCCAAGCGAGAACGCGGGCAAGTCCCAGGAACTGGTGGAATATAAGAAAACACCCGTAACGGTTAGAACCACAAAACAAGCATAGCCATAAAAAAACTGGATCAACAAAGGACCGAAGAGATGAGAAATAAAAATAGGTAGAAAAAGAACATAACAGGAAAAGATAGCATCACCCCTAGGGTGGAAAAAGCAGCACCCAGCGGGTGGAAATTCACTATATCAAAATATGCCTCACCCTCAAGGTGGAAAAAAATAGCAGCACCCACAGGTGGAGAATAACATATGCGAAGGAAACAACAACATGGAAAAGCCACACCCACAAGTGGAGAACACAAAAGTGCATGAACAAATAAAAATATATATAAATGAAAAAGAGGTATACGCCCACACAGTAGGGGGGGAAGGGGGGAAGCTACGAGAACGAAGAATGCTGCTGTGAGAAGACGCCGATAACCAGGCGAAAAACGACAATGGCCTAATATAGGTGCTCGTCCTTTCCCAGAATGGCGATCCGATGGCTCGGATCGATGGGATTCTGGGAAAGGACTCGCGAGAGACACAAAACCGGCCGACTACCAAAGGACTTCCTTCACTATAAGCCCAGCCGCCGCGACACCTCCAAGTGTTGAGTCGGATCGCGAAGCACATAACGAGAGTGAGAAGAAGAAGAGCCAATGATCAGTGAGAGTACGCGCAGCCTCATGAACTCCCGAAGCCGCAATAAATCAAGTCCCTCCCCCGACGAGCCAATGAGTACCATATTGGGATGGATTCAAGCCTATAGCCGTGAAGACACCGCCACCACACCCCGAGCAGTTTGATAAGATAAAGGACGCAAAGAAGAAGGCGAGGAACGAAAAAGAGGGCCGCCGGAGGGAGGATCGAGGAGAGGATAAGAACCGGTGGAAATCAGGCGCTGAAGGATAGTGACGGGTAAGGTAAACGGCGCAAAGTAGCTAAAGGAATGGTATGACCACGAGCAAGTTGGTCGCGCTTGGAGTGACGAATAGGAACATCAACATGTGATAAGGAAAAAGAAAGATCACGCCAATTGAGAGCAAGGGCCTCCGAGATGCGCAAAAAAGCGGCAAAGGATAGTACGACGAGCACAGCGCGAGCCAGAGAGGGAAAAGAAGCGGCGGGATGTGCGAAGTGAAGAACAATCGAGCGAACATGCTGCGGAAAAAGAGGAAGAAGATATTTAGGGGGCGAGCTCCGAAAAGTCGACAAACGCGCCAAAGAGGGTAAAGGTAAAGTAGTGGGAGAGGGAAGGTTGAAGATTTGATGAAAAACGGATATGGCCGCCGAGGCCGAAGAAATGGAGGAAGGAGACATCTGAGGATGATAAAGCGAAGCGAACAAGGCAACAAGGCGATGAAAAAAACAAACCACGCACGCGCATAATGCACATATGATATGAATGATTACGGACCAGAAGTCCGGTGAATGTGGCCATTATGCCTCACCGAACCGTGGTCAACATCTAGAGGGAGATAAGTGAACAAAGGAACCCTTCATCATGGATCCCCAAAAACAATAACGACAAATAAGAAGGAAGAATAACAAATGGCGAGATAATAAGGCAAAGAGGAAAAACTTACGCGATAGGAATGTAAAAATGCATAGACATAAAGATGGAACGAGAAACATGGAGATGTTGAGGAGAGTCGCACACCACGTAGCGAGCGTGAAAGGACGAGGACCGCCCCGAATCAGTGAAGTCGAACCTCAACATGTGGACCCTGCATATCGAGCAAAAAACGGAGGAAACGGGAAAGAATGATAAAAACTATGGGCTAAAAGAACATGAAAAGTCAACCACGTCTAACGTCTCGAAATTTACACAATGATTATGTAATATCATATCATATATATAGTGAGCAAAGCTATGCACGAAAAATAAGCCTACTGCGAACATGACAAAGTGGAGCTAACGAAAACAAAGAAGCTCCCAAATCCATAAAATTGGTAAACCGAACAATATCACCCGTCACCCATGTTCACGATTAGAAAATACAACTTCAGGAAACAACAAATAAGTGCACTAATAAAGTGAACAAAGGAACCAACAAACACCAGAGCTCCCAATATAGAATATACATAGAAGAAATGTAGCCACAAAGGACAAAGAGGTGGAAAATATGTCACAAAAATACTTGAATGGGGATGTAAAAAGGGCTAAACGACAAAAGAAGAAAGAGAGAGAGAGAGAGAGAGAGAGAGAGAGAGAGAGAGAGAGAGAGAGAGAGAGAGAGAGAGAGAGAGAGAGAGAGAGAGAGAGAGAGTCCATGAAACCGCCAAGCGTGGAGTTGGGTCGACGAACTTAACAGAGCACAACAACAAAATGAGGCGGAACGATAAACTATAAGCCTAGCGCGAAAACCTCAGGGTCGAAGCCGGGTACCTAAGCACGAAGCGAGGGTGAGACGAAGAGGGGCTTAACGACCAAGCGGCGAAGCGGCAAACACGTAGCAAGCCCGGGAGGGACGAGGACCGCCAAAGCAGGGGTGGAGTCACGAACCTCAACATGTGGACCCCGTGATAGCGAGCAAAAAAACGGAGGAAACGGAACCCTTCATCATGGATCCCCAAAAAGAAAACAATAACGATAAATAATAAAAAAAGAATAACAAGTACTTGGCGATAAGAAAAATGTGTAGACATAAAGAAGACAAAATGCTTCGTGAGATAGCATAATGCACAATGCATAATGAGAGCACAATTTATAGTGAAAAAAATCCAACAACCGGCCTAGAAAGGAATTCCCCAAGACTAGCACCATGCACAAAATTAAAATGCGCCCAAGATAATACCTCATGCACCATCATAAGAACCCTAACAAGCATGAAATTTGTGAGGAAGGGAACATAAATGTAGAATAAAAGCCCTAGGCACCAATGTTCCAAACACAAGAGATCGACAATATCCAAAAAATGTGAAAAAAGGTCTAAAATTTGTAAAATCATAGGTTATATCCCAAATCGAATAATAAAAATGGCAATTATATCATAGCTCAAACTTAGACCCCATACTCTATTAGAAAAAGGCAAATTGAAATGATGCAGAACATAAAAAGTTAAAATAGATCACATGAATGCAATATAAGGATAACATCAAAGGTAAACAACAAGAATGACGAAAAACATAAGGTGCCGAGGAGATGAAAAAGGACAATACATGTAGGATAATATGCCACACGGACGTTGATTAAGCCCCATATGCCAACAGACAAATAATATGCAAAAAGCACACCTTATGAAAAACACTTTAATGATCAAGTGAAACCCATACAAATGCACCCATAAGTGCAAAAAGGCCAATGCTCTCCCATCATCCTAAAGAAATTCCAAACCAACAGGAATGACACATGTCGGACAAAATTGAATGTAACAAGATGAATCGTAACAAATAACCCCAAAATATTATGCTAAGGATTACGAAATGAAATGGAAACAGGGAAACATTTGCTAAAAATGCAAAGAGAGAGAGAGAGAGAGAGAGAGAGAGAGAGAGAGAGAGAGAGAGAGAGAGAGAGAGAGAGAGAGAGAGAGAGAGAGAGAGAGAGAGAGAGAGAGAGAGAGAGAGAGAGAGAGAGAGAGAGAGAGAGAGAGAGAGAGAGAGAGAGAGAGAGAGAGAGAGAGAGAGAGAGAGAGAGAGAGAGAGAGAGAGAGAAATGAAATGAAATGAAATCTTTATTTTTACGTCTATGAGACCATCGAGGCCTAGAAGACGTTCATTTTGCATAATCAACATCATATATAATATCATCTATGTCTTGGGTAAGAACATATTAGTGCTCTCCTCCTCATACTCAAACTTCGCTAGCTCCTACCAAGGATTTTATATTTTGGAATATTGGCCGTCTCTTGCGCATAACTTCTACTAGAAACCGTCCAATTGTAGCCGGAGATAGATCAAAGAAGCTCACTAAGTCCGTTACATGTATACCAAACTTTCCGATGACAAAATGCGATATCTTGGGGCACCTCAGAATTACATGTATCTCATCCTCCACTTCAGATGATCCACATACTTTACAGTGCCTCAGTGTATGTGGTATTCTTGTCCAACGTCCAATCTCTACCCCCAAGTGATGTGAGCTGAGCCTCATCCTGCTTATCATATGTCTAAGCTTCACGGATAACCCGGTTTTTAAATACTCAGCTTCTCGTAACCCAGGGTTCATAACAGATCTGTAGTGTTCTTTTTTTACTTCCGGTACACTCCACATTTTGTGGATAGCATGCCATCTAACCCAACCTCTGATATTATCCTTGTTGGACTCTAAGTCCGCAATGTTCATCCCCCATTTTCTGAGCCAAAGCACAATGTCAGCATACCACCCTTTCCCTTGACTACTATCAAGAGCCAAGTGAGGCAAGCAAGCGTGTTCTGGCATTATTATCGTATCTTTTGCAAATATACTAAGAGTCTAATTAGGGCTTCGAGTTCCAAGGGTAACATTCCACACTCCACTAGCATCATATCATAAGGTGTTTGTATTTTAGTGCCCAATTCTGCATGAAAGAATTTCTTTTGTACCTTTCCTCGATTTTTTTTCCGACTTTCCGCGGATAGTCCGGACCTTTAAACTTCACAAACTGCACAATACTCGCTTTGTACCAAGGAAATGAAAAGCATCTTCCTTAGGCTGAAATCCCATACTTCTGCCTGGTGGCATTTACGCTGCATGGCATATAAAGCTTTCAATCCTCCATTTACCTTTTGCTCTACTGCTTGATTCCAGCAGAGGCTTTTGTCCACTATTAGACCTAGATATTTGTAACTATCCACAATGTCTAGCTTATCTCCCTTATAGAGGAAGGCAAATTTATCCACCTTATTGGCACCAAACACTATCACTTTCGTCTTAGCCATATTCACTTTCATGCCTTTGGTATCACAAAAGGACGCCAAAGCATCTAAGTGTTGTTGCATCCCTTGCACACTTCGTGACATCAATACGATATCATCAGCATATAATAGCAGTTTAATAACATACCCTTCTAAAGTAACACCATCTCCGCCAAATTGAGCCATCCAGTCCTCCAATTCATCTATAAATAGACCGAATAATGTGGGAGAGAGGGGGCAGCCTTGTTTAACCCCAATGTTACTTGTCACTAGATCAGGGCATTCCTGAGATAGTGGAAATGAAAGTTGAACCAATACCTTCTCATAGAGAGTCTTTACGGCCATGCGCAAAATAGAGGGTACCCCAAGTGCCTCTAATCTATGCCACAGATAGTTCCGCTGTACCATGTCAAACGCCTTCGTAAAGTCTACAAAAGTAGCAAACATAGGTTTTTTGGTGCCTTTTACAGAATCCATCAAGCCTCTAAATGTCAATAAGTGATCAATCGTGGACCTTTTTTTCCTGAAACCTGCCTGTTCATGTGCTCTGACTTCATGTTCTCATTAGAGGTAATTTGAGATCTCATTTTGTCCCATTAAGGGATGCTTAAAAAGCCACATCAGCTTTTTAAACTGTCCAATAAGAGAAGAGCTCCAGTGTATTTTATTCCAGTATTATGTGGCAGCAGTAATTAATGCAGTTCTAACTAACTTTTGCAGTGTCATTTTTCTACTATAACTTTTGATCAAAAACTCCGATTCGAACATTATTTGTGGCAATGGATTCGTCTCCTCAAGATCTTTCTAATGACAATCATTGTTATATCTTTTGGGATGTAAATATATAAGAAAAGAGCAAAAAACCATATTTTTTAAGGTTAACACATATGGCTTGTATTGAAATACATCATAACCATATATCACTTGAAAGATCTTTTCATTGCATCTAATGCAACAAAAGCATAACATTTTCATGAGTAGATCAAAAGTTGTAGGGAAAAAACAGACTGACAATGAAGTTGTTAATGCTGCATTAATTGCAGTTTGATGTAGAGTACTCATTCTATTGGAGGATTCTTATGGGGACAAAAGGAGATCTCAAATTACCTCTAATGTCTGCCCAGTTATTTATTTTACCCTCAAGAATAGTAGCATACAACTTGGAAAAAAGACTGCTGACCATTATCATACGATAATTGTTTGGATCCATCTCATCACCTGTCTTATGCAGTGGAATAACCCTGTTCACCTGCCAAGATGTAGGAAAACCTTCACGTAGAGCTGCATTATACATTAGAGTGAGGATCTCATTTGTAGGCATTCAGCCCATTTAACCATTTGAAACTAGCCCTTGAATATCTGCTGCTTTCCCATTGGATAGCTTCTGTAGCCCTCCCAAAATATCCTCCACCGAAAATTGTAGAACTTCATCACTCTTTTTCCCTGCTGCGCACCTCCTCTACCAGGGGCGGCGTAGTAAAGCTTACGATTTCTTTGCATTAACAAGCTTAAGTCTAGCTTCACCTCATGCCTTCCTTTAAATCTCAATCGATTCCAGAATCTCTTTGGTTCAACAATCAACTCTTTGACCATATCTTCACGTTTTTTAAGCAAGTGTTCCCTTTTTTTACTCTTAATCAATTTCATGTATTCTTTCTTGAGATCTTGCTACAATTTTGCCCTCTGACTTGCTTATAGCGTTGTCTCTTCTCTTTACATTCTCAGATCGAACCAAGAATTGCAAGGGAGTCCCAACTGCCTTCTTTTAGATTGAAAACATTGTGCAGCACTACTTAGCAATACTGACGAAAGCATGTCACTTATATCTTTTGCCCCAGATGGCCAGTGAATTTTACTAACACGTTCTTCACAAATCTCTTGAAATTTTTCCTTTCTATCTTGGCGCATGTAAACGCGATGGTTGGCATAAAACTAGTGTGCCGTGGCATTCCATTAACATAAATTTCTATAATCAAAGGGACATGGTCCGATTCAAGTTATTACCTCTCCTACATAGAAGTTCTTAACCTCTTTTGCAAAATCGCGCTTACTTGATTCGTAATCCACCACGCTTCGCATCTCGACATGTACAATCCCGTGTTGGGAAATCGCGGTGCTATTATAAATCAAGAGATCTAGTCCTTTGCGCACATATTTAGCAAATGAAGCCCTTGAGGATTAGCCCATCTAGCGTGATCATGCGACCTCTAGCCCATCCGGATTTCATCACTTCCTCTTCATCTAGCATTTCTAACCAATGCTTCCCTTGATCACTACTAATGGTTTGCTTGTCTCGTTAAAGTCCCCTATGAGCACACAAATGTCACCTAATTGCGATAATTCCACCACATCTTGCTCTAAATAATGAAATGGGTCATCTCGGTCAACATCTCCGTAATTCGGGTTGGTGATTCTCTTGGTGGGAAATAACATCCCATAACAAAAGCCTTTTACTTCTACCGGGGAAGCTCAATCCAAAATATAGTTTTTGAGATTTTCTTACATACATGTTTAACCAGATGAGCATATTACATACGAATATAGCAGCCAATACCTCCATATCCCTTAAGCCTCCGGCCTTTATGATTCCATATTGAGGTAACTGCGTAAAACCCGACAATCAATGGCAGCCCCGCCCTTCACGTTCTCCCGTTTCTAGGAAAAATACCAGATCCAATACCGCTAAAACATCGCCCATTGTGTCTACATCGAGAGTTTTTAATGTATTAATTTCCAAGCTCCCACCCCCGATGGTCTCGAGTCCCTATTCGCAGACGCTGGATCACGACTTCCCTTGTTCTTCCAAAAGCTTTTCTTACCGCCTTGTCTTGCCTTGAGAGAGAGAGAGAGAGAGAGAGAGAGTCACCGGAAACCTCCAAGCGTTGAGTTGGGTCACGGGCTACGTAGCTTAAAATGAGAAGAGGAGCGAGCCGACGGGCGGAGCGCACGCTAAAGATCATGTGGAACCCCCAAGAATGCCCAATGTGTGGGCGAAATAGGGAGAAGATTGAGGTAAAAGGAGCAGAGCACGAGCCGGGTCGAGAAGTTTATAGGAACGGAACCGCATTGATGTCCGGAGTGGCCCGCTGAAGCCCCGCAATAATTGTGTATAATCGTGGAGAAACGGGGCGTAAAGAATGGGCAACGGCAGGGGTGGAACGGGAGAGGTCGGGGAGAAAGTGAACTCCGGTGTCCAAAGAGTCCTACCAGGGAAAGGGAAGCTTCGGCGCTGACGACTTAGGACCAAGAAGACGAAGCGAGTCGGTGGAGAAAGTTTAACCGTTGTTCGGGCGATAGACTGCGATCAGCTCACTAACCTGAAAAAGGAAATACATTATAGAATAAAACAATGGTAAGAAGAGTCCGCCAGCCCCTCAGACGAAAAAAAAGAGTACCGACAAAAACAAGTCAAGTCCTCGCGGATGAGGAGTCCTGTCATGCGTCGGCCACGGAGAATCAACCCGAAGAAAGAGAATGCGACCCGAAATAAAAGCCAATATCTAGCTAAGTAGGAACAACTCAAGCTATGCAATTGCAGATAATGCATAAACACAAGAAGAAACCAACCACCTCAATGCATATAATGCAAAAAGATGAGGCCCACTCATGCAAAACCCCCGTTGTCAAATAATGATAATAACCCAATACAAAAAGCAATAAGATGAAGAGGAAAAGCCAACCTATGGTTGTGAAGAAGATGCATAAACGTTAGAAAGACAAGATGCAACCTTGCAGATGAACAATAAATCACAAAAAAGCTAGCTAGGTAGCAGAATCGAAAACACGACATAATAAATCGCAAAAAAGCTAGCTAGGGCGCCAATCTAAAACATGACATAGGCAATAACAGAAAAAGAAAATGAAACCACCGTAATGTCAGATGCCTAAAAAAAAGGAAAACAACGCTCGATAACAACATTTCAAAAGGAAAAAATAGGCAACAAGATCGACTTGAACCAGAGCACAGGCAACAATACGAAAAAGAAAAATCAAACCCTGATAATGCATAGAAATTATAACGTTGAAAATAGTTTGATACATCGCAAATTCGAATGATGCCCAACATAAAAAATCAAAAACCATGTGAATGCCTATGATTAATAAGAGGATGCCAACATATAGTGAAACCCACATTGTCAACCAAACGCAAAAATGTAAAAAGTAACACAAGAAAAGAGATAAGCCCTGAGTTCGAACCATGAAACATATCACAAGACCCCCGGTGCCTCATACATGAGAAACAACAATAATAATTAGAAACCTTTATAAAATTAAGCACATATAGGAATGGGCAAGAAACCCACAATATTTTGGCGTTTATGATCTAAAAACAAGAAAAGACATAAACGTGAAAAGCAAAACATGGTCTTATTCCAGATTATTCAATAGATGGCGTCAACACCTAGACAATGCCAAAGCCCAAAACAAAAACACAATGCCCAACAACAAAGGAAGAAGCGAGAATGAAGAACCAAATCTGAGAAAAGAAAACCGGGCAGAACAGATTAAAAAGAGCCGAAGGAGCAGATGAATGGGTAGAAAAGCATGCAGCAGCAAGCAACAAGGAGCAGAGGGGCCGATGAAGGGCTAGAGACGCATGCAGCGACAAAATGGCCGTAACAAAGATGCACAAAGCAAAAAGGGCTGCCGCAAAACTGATTAAAATAGATGCCCCTAAGATAACAAGCGCAGAATACAGCAGAGACATGGTGAGAACAGTATAAATAGAAGAAGAGCCCTTGGAGCGGAAACCGGTCAGCAAGCAAAGGACGATGCCAAACACCTATTCACCAGCCAGCACAAGAAGAAGTGATGAAGCAAAGGACGATGCCAAACACCCATTCGCTAACAAAAAGAAAAAATCGGCAAAGAAGAGAGAAAAGGTGAAAAGATCGTGAGAATGAGCGCCAATAATAGACCCAGGTGCATAGCAGAGAGAAAGACCCAGAAGACCCAGATCTAAGGAGGAATTCGCCGCACAGAACCCGCAGACAAGGATGGATCGTGGAGCTAGAAAACCAAGAGGAGCGGCGGGATCTGGCCGAACAATGTAGGAGGGTTGGGATGGGTTAATAGAGGAGCGGAGGCATACAACATGGGCTGTGATCGGGCTCCATGCGCAGGCATAGATCTCAGTTTCAAAGCTAGGATGGCCGGAAGCTAATGCCCGAAGTGCCAAAGCCGAATGGGCTCCTGACTGAAAACCTATCGCTGTCTATGAATCGAAATGGGCTCAAGTGCAAACTGAGAAAACTGTAAATGGTTACCCCCAAACTCTACCAATTCCGAACCAAAGGCCAGCAAAAGAGGCCCGACTCAAACAGAAAACCGACAATGGCAGGGGCTAGTGTGAACAGAACAACGAGAAATACAAGCTGAATGGGGATTCCACATGCAAAACCTCAAACAATAGACAAAGAAACCGAGAAAATTCATGGTGATTCAACATGCGAACGCTGCAATAAGCAGAAAACAACAGACTCACACAAAATCTACAAGACGAATGATGATTCAACATGCGAAAACCAAACAAGAGAATCACGAAATCCACAAGAATCATAGCAATTCCTCATGCAAACACCCTCACTGCAACCAAAAGCCAAATAGAAAAACAAGATCTACCCTAGCACCGATCTGCAATTGCACAATTAACAAGATAAGAAGAAGGCGTACCTTCCAAAGAAGGGTAAGACAACTCGCGAAGAAGATGCCGGTAGCGAGGACGGGGAGACAGGAGCCAAGGAGAAGCTCCAAGAAATCCATCGATCAAGAGCCATGGGAAGCCACGAGAACTAAGAATGCCGGGCCGCGGAGAAGACGCCGATAACCAGGCGAAAAACGACAATGGCCTAATATAGGCCGCCCTTTCCCTCAATGGTGATCCGATGGCTCGGATCGATGGGATGCCGGAGTGGATTTTACTACCACGAGATGGATTTTTGCTCACACTTACAAAGGTATTCGTTTTTAATGTTTCTTGATTAGCATAATGTTTTTTTTACAAGGTATTGGTTTCCCCGATTCTACAATGTAGTGCTGCAAAACCCCTTTGTTTCCTTCCTAAGATTTCTTCGCATTCAAGTTTAGGCCCTCTATTTGCTTCCAACTCTTGGATATTCGGGTCACGGATTGTTCATAGCAGCCAACTTTTTAGCTTCAATCAACAAACGGATTCTTATGCACACACAAGGGCGGATTATTCCACACCCTTTTCCATGTCACGCCAGATCAATCAAACAAAGGGCTACAAGAATGCATTTATATTGTAGGTTTGGAACTTTAATCGAACCATAAGGTGAATCATGCATTACCTTTAAGCTAGAGATGGAGCATCCAAAATCATATGGATTGATAAACAATGGTGTCATTGTGAAAGAGAAATAGTTGTAGCGGAAGTAACAATATGTAGTATAATAACAGGGGGTTTTCTTTGTGTTACAAACTTTCTGAGAATAATGGGATCAACTGCTCTATCTTTATGGTAACTTTTACTTATGTTCTATTTGTTTTATTGTGATCAAATTCAAAAGCTACTGTGTGATGAAAGCCTCAAATGAATTCTAGTTTTTTCTCGGGTTTGAATTCTAAAACTTTTTGTCATATCGGGAGTGACGCCCCTAAGGCCCCGAAGGAGCCAAAAAAAAAATTTTGCAACACAAACCATTAACATCCAACATATAAAAATTAAATCCCCCAACACATAACAACCAATACATAACTACCATTGACATTAATTAACACAACCATTGGGTCCAACACATTTAAATTAAAATCCCCCTTAAACCCCCTTTGGTTTGGGTGCATATTCACACGGGGGGTGACTCCGGGCAACGAGAGCTGTTGGATAGGCATATTCACCCCTTATTCCTTAACCTATACCGTACGTAAAGTTCCTCGTTTGTGGGGTATGCAATGCAAGTACAAAATTTGCTATACTGTATAACAAGATTCGCAAAATACTATAAGATTTCAAGCGGAATACTATATGGTGTTGAATTCTAAGTGTTTTAACATTTTGGTATCTATGTCTACTATGGTATTTTTCAAGCTTATTTAGCATCAAGCTGGCAAATCTGGTCTAGGTAGACTCATATTGTAGAATGCATGTATGTTGTCTAATTCATGCATTTTAGTTCTTTGTTTCATTCATGTATTTAAAATTCATATAACATAATTTAGACTGCAAAGACCTCCTGAAACAGACTGGTCCTTTGGTGTATTAAGGATACTCAAGCTAGAGACATCAGGGCATTTGCCAATGCTGGAGGTGTAATTTATGGCAGAGCTGGAACACCGATATCACTCTGCTAACCTTGAAGGAATTGTTATCAGATGTGATGAAGTTTCCACTATTGACGGCATGCTCCTATGATTCAATTCATGCTATTTTTACTTGTTTCAGTCTTTATTTATGTTTAAAATTCTATCTGCTTATTGTAGCTCCTTGCTCAGGTGGTAGCCAAGCTGTGAATGCCTTTTTCTTTTTCGAATATGGTTGTTGACGTATAGCCTGGCCTATTGTAAGTCTTAAGCTTGAAGATGAACATTTTCAAGATCCTTCTGCATTCATCTACCATATTTCTGAAACTCTTCCATATATGCTTGACCACATGAATTACTTACAGTGGGCATGGAGCAATTCAAAGCTGATGAGGATGGTAAAAGAACATTGTGATGTTCCAGGGAAATATATGCTATAAATACATATATTTCTGGGTCCGTCACTATACAAGCCTACCTTCGTAGCCTTGTATACCTTAGGTAGTGGCATAGGGTGCATATCTGAGTTAATTATATAACTTAGATAACCTTAGGATAAGACCAATTTCCACGTGGCCTTATCCTATTGGGCAACCGCCACACGGCCATATCCCATTGGAGCCATGTGGCATCACATGTGGACCCTAACCTATATAGGCCTAAACCCTAACCCTAGGCCTCTTTTCCTAGCCCCAACACCCTGGGAACCTTCTTCGCACTCGAAACTGTTTCGAGTGTCGTTTGCTGTGGCATAGCCTAGTGCAGCAGCCCCCAGAGTGTGCGCACGATCTTGGAGCAAGCGCTACTTCGACCATTCGAAGATCATGGAGACGCCAGGAGTAGGAGGGAGCTCTTCGGGAGCAGGTATTTGGATTAGTGTTCATAGTAGATCATTTGGAAGTTAGGACTCCAGATGAGCTAGTCTTTTGTACCTCTAGTAAAGCCTTCCTAGAACCCGTAGTCAACATCTTGAACCCTAATCAAGGAACCCTAACTGTAAGTTAGATATGTATGATTAGGTTTAGATGTTGTTCGCATGATTATTATGTTATGAAGTTATGTCATGTTGGTTGATCATGATTGCTCCTCTTCTATTGGGAAGGGGGGTAGAGACCTAGTAGCCATTACTTAGTAATGCTCCTAGTTAGACCCTTTAGTTCCTATTATATGCGGCCTGTGCATAGGAACCCACGGGGCTACGGGGGCTATGATATGACTCAGCACTACATAACAGGGCTAGAGGCGAGGTGGAGGGAGGGTCCCTGCTGAGCGCAGCTACTGGGGACCTCATAGTGAGCTAGGCCACTTCGAGTGGGCTGGGCATGGGTCCGACACCTCCTCGGGCAATGGTGTCGCCCAGCCTTTCAAGAGCCGTGTGACTACCGGCTCTTGTTTTGGGGGTTAAGTCCGGGACTAATCGTGTGTCACCAATGATTCTCTAGCCACTGTGGAACCCTAAACCCCTGAAGGGGAGATGCAACCCTTCCCGCCCGGACGGGACCGCGGAGATGCAACCCGCAGTAGTCTCGATGGGTGATACCATGAGATTGCATATCCCGAAGGCTAGAGTCATGCGTGAGTCCGATCTAGCCCATCTGCAAAGTATGCATGGGAGGGTCCTATGGAGTGATCAACCCCTAGCCATTGTCTATATAGTCCCCCATTGTTATGACACGCCTTCTCTATCTTGAGGCCTAGCCGCCGCCTCTACTTTCCCATGAGTTGGGTAGGAGCTCTCATGTTTTATGGCATATGTTTATCTCTCACGCAGCCTATGGATATGTGGATGTGCTACCCTTCAAGGTAGCGCGGATGTATTGTTATTGCTAGTACTGAATGCTTCTGCTGATATAGGAGCCCATAGGGGAAGGGCATGCAAAACACCTTCGTGTCCCCTTCTCGCATTGGGGGTACCCTAGAGTCTTGCAGGATACTGGGGCCCGCAAAATGCGGTGAGGACCGATGGGGATTTCCTACGGAGTGTAACGCCGGCGCCAGAGATATTTTGTAGGGAGCGTCACAAATATCGTCAAGATCTTGGATAGTGTGACCAAGTTGTATTCATAAGATTGGAATTTTAAGGGTCTTTCAACTCTGTAGATGCCAGTAGGTAGTGAAACATTCTCATCACTAATTCTTTAAAGATTGTCCATACATGTATAGTGTGCCAATAACATTCCTTTTTTTGAAGAGGCCAAATAACATTTTTGTAATTCTCAGACTTGACAATATGCTGAATATGAAGGGCATCATGATCTGGGCCAAGCTTTTGTAGTAAGGCATAAATAAAAGTCAAATTGAATTTCCAACAGAGTAGTAGCAGTTTTGAAGTATATTGATGGCGATGATGTGGAGGATTTAAGAAGTGTTCTGCAGTTTATTTTATTTTTTAGTAGGCCAATAACATTTTTGTAATTCCTAGACTTGACAATATGTTGAATATGAAGGGCATCATAATCTGGGCCAAGCTTTCATAGTAAGACGTATATAAAAGTCAAATTGAATTCCCAACAGAATAATAGCAGTTTTGAAGTTATATTTTTTTTCCCAATTATCTCTTAGTTTATTCTCTTTTCTTCTTCTAACACAATCTCTTGGCAGATTCTGGGTATGACATTCGATGTTGCTTGCCATAGACAAAAGCTTCAGTGCCTATGCAAAGCATATCTCTCTACATTGTTAAGCATTCCTTTAGTTGGGATAATTAATATACTTTTTGAAAAGAGTGAGTTTTCGAGTGATAGTACACGTAGAGAGACATGGATGCAACAAACAAGGGTACATAATAAAATTATTTTTGTTCTATGAAGCATATGTATTATTTTTGTATGGGTCCCATGACCTATTGGTCTTCGTGGACGTTAAAAAAACTATTCTATTCTATTCTATTCTATGAAGCATATGTATTGTATAAAATAGGAGAAAATATAAAGACTATTCTTAGATTCAATCAATATGATTAGAGTTTTCCCTATCTTATTGTTCTATTTATTGTAAAAAGTAGCACTCAATGATGATTTAGCTCATGTACAATGGAATCCATAGATCGTTCTAGGTTTCTACAATACTACAAACTTATGAGTGTTAATATTGCTCATTCATTTACAATGTCTAAAGATAAAGCAAGTTTGACATACGGTTCTCAAATTCGCAAGTAGAATAGAATCGAATAGAATTATTTTTATCGTCCACGGAGACCAATCGGCCTATGGGACCCAATACAAAAAGCATAAAGATCACATTATTGCCGGATTAAAAACCCACCGGAAGGTTTTCGAGGAAAAACCCGTGGCGTTAATAAGATCAGCCGACATCAATTAAATGGTTGATCAGGGGCATATCGAGCCCTCAAGTCCAAAAGACTTCTGAATGTATGATCCGGTGAGCTTAACCAAGTCGTGCCTAGTATCATGTGTAGCGGCTCATCAGGTCTAATCAATCGAGCATAGCGTGTCGAGGACCGATCATATGCCGGGGTACTCGGGAAAGTGTGACACTCATCCTCAACGCCTCCGCCCGGCAAAGACCGACAAACCCTATTCCTGACGTGGCTCCCCAATCCATCAGATCGCTCTCAATCCAGAGAGATGGTGGGCACCTGTGCGAATGGAGGCGATATGCCTGCGCTTTTTCATGAGCATGTAGGTAATACATTACTACAAAAAAGCCTTACCCCAACAAAACTCATGAACAAATACTCTTCGTGTACGAATATAAAATATATGGAGTGCCCACCGAAGGTGGGCACTTTACTAGTAGCAATATAAGTATATTGCTTAATATGCTTCCCAAGAAGCATATTAAGCAACGTGCATAGTTGTTAAGCATCCTACATGTCTTTGACACATTGGATTTATTAAGTTTGGAGCATTGGATTTATTAAGTTTGGAGTTTTGACATATTCTAAACGAGGTGCACTGTGGACTACCACAGTCGTCGGATTCGTCGATCCGACGACCCAGATCGTCTCTTGGGGCCTCTAGGCACCTCTTGTTTCGCTTATAATCATTTATGATTGGAGGCGCCTATGATTTTGAAATATGAATATGATTTCTTCTAAGGTTTTGAGGGAATATCGAACCTCTATATTAGAATATGAAATATGGGGGTTCGAACCTCTACCAAAATAACTCAATGTCTTAATAAGACTACTTTAACCAATGTACCCTGTGAGCTAATGTGATTATTTTTTATCTTGAATGTATGTTCTTTTTTATAACAACCTGTTCATTTGTTTTAGAGATGTATAGTCTATGGTTTCAGGAATTGTTATTTTTACATCCATATCAAATCCTTTTGGAACCCCCTGTTATTTTGCTACATATTCTAAACGAGGTGTACCGTGGACTACCACAGTCGTCGAATTCGTCGATCCTATGACCCAGATTATCTCTTGGGGCCTCTGGGCACCTCTTGTTTCGTTTATAATCATTTATGATTGGAGGCACCTATAATTTTTGAAATATGAAATACGATTTCTTCTAAGGTTTTGAGAGAATATCGAACCTCTATACGGCTTTGCCTAAGATTTTAGAATATGAAATACGGGGATTCGAACCTCTACCAAAATAATTCAATGTCCTAATAAGACTATTTTAACCAATGTACCCTGTGAGCAAATGTGATTATTTTTTATCTTGAATCTATGTTTTTTTTTTATAACAACCTATTCACTTGTTTTAGGGATATATAGTCTATGGTTTCAGGAATTGTTATTTTTACATCCATATCAAATCCTTGTTATTTTGCTACATATTGGGTAGAAGAAGAGGATGCATACTTGTTTACTATTATATTGAGAAGAACAAGGATTTTTAGCTTGATACTAAGCAGATTTGTCATAAATATGTTTATTCCTATGGCAATTGATTTCTTCCATGTCAAGGTTTGGATTGGGCGATGCTATAGTCATAAACCCCCTTGATATTGCAAAGGATGATGTTTGATGTTTGTGCATAAAAGTAATGTTTCAATGGACTTAGATATAGCTAAGATGTCCCTCCCATTGTGTGCTTGTAACTCTACATGATCTTCTTCTCCAGTTCTCCCAAAACTGCTTCCACAGGCTTGGAACTAAGGATAGGTTCTAGATATTTATTCAAAAACTTCTGTACATATTTTTTCAAAAAACATATATTTTAGAAGTATAAAATGTATTTTTCGCAGTTTCATACCTTGATTGGAGGCAAATTTCAGCTCTGCATCGCTTACCAGGTGCGTCCATGCATAAATGTGTGCATCTATGAGACCAGCTGGACACATCTGCTAAAATATTTCTTCCTTATGTTGATGCATCCATTTGGTCTCGCGGAAGCGCTGACCTCTGAGCAGACGCATCCAATGGGCCTGCTGGGCGCCAACCTCTGCGGGGACACGTCCAGTGGGTCTTGCTGCCAGTGAGACCCACTGGATGCATCCGCACAGAGGTCGGCAGTTCCGCGAGATCAACTGGATGGGTTCGCCAATTTTTTTACCCCTTATGGTAATGCGTCCAATTGGTCTCAAGAAGCACCGATTTCTATGTAGACGCGTCCAATGGATCTCGCTGCAGTATAGTACCCTTTTTTTTTGCTATAGTAGGACGCTTTGGACGTGTCCACAAGGAAATGGTTGCAGCCGCGACCCCCACTAGACACGTCTGCATCAATTTTCAACGACTTCCTACCCACGTATAAAATGCATATTTTTGCAAAAAAAGGAGGACATTTTATACGTTTCATACTTGTTTTGTATGTTACTTTGACCCTATCCCTGCATGAAACATCCTGGAATTCTTGGATAACAAGAACATAAGCACACGAAAGACAGAAAATCCTATCTAAATAAAGTGCTAGATAATGGCAACGTAATCAAATGAAATACAACACATGAGCATCAAAAGCAAAGAAGATGAGCATCAAAAGCAAAGAACATGTGCGTAGCTCTAAGACTATGGGAAGCTCAGCCAGCCTACATGAAGGCCCTATTAGAAAAATACTGTCCAGCCAGCTTACATTCCAAGCCCTGTAGGGGGAGAGAGGGGTGAACCTCTGTATACCCCCTCAGTCCCACGTCTGGCACTGAAAGACCTCTTACCATGGAGTTTAAGAGTTGGCATAGCATCCTTGCCAGAGAGCACAAGAACGTAGCATAGAAACACAGATGACATGAATAGGCCGGAGCAACCCAGACCATCGAACTTGGAATCTCGACTTGGAGGATCCGAGAACATATACAAGTGGAACAGTGCAAAGACCATGATATGTGATGTTTTACATATTTACTACTATAGGTGCCTAGAGGAGTTTCGTTGACGATGATGACCATGATCACTCTATACCAATGTCCAGAGTAATTGATGATGTCTCTCCGATGTAGGTCCCTTCTTGCCATGTGAAGATGCATCCTAGTCTTCCATTTTTCGTTTGCTTATTATTGTCCTATTTTCCACTTAAACCTTACAAATTGTTCTTTATACTACTCATTGCTCATGGGTTGCTATTCATCTTTTGTGCACTCCACTACAATGTCTCTCTAATGTTTTCTTTCATCCAAGTGCATGTTCATTCTAGCTTCCATTATCATTTTCTTATTGTTGCCCTATTTTTCACAATTAGCTTACGTATTTTATTTTCCTCATTGGATGCTATATCATCTCTGTGTATTGCCATTATATAGCACCTCTCTAATGTTTTCTCCTCTTATCATGTGTCGTTGCATTATAATCTTCCATTTACACTTGATTATAGCTTTCATACTTTCCATTTAAACCTTTCAAATCATCTTTCATACGTACTCATTCCTCATGTAATTCATCCTTGTATGCTTCCAATGACAGCATAATAAAGATTCTACATGAGCTAATATTTTGCATTTATTGCTTGTGAAGTATCTCATAGAGCATGAGGATATATTTTCCACTTGTTCATCTCAAGAAGACATGCTTGCAAAAAGACCCAAAGAAAGACATTCATGCAACATTAATTAGGCATCACATTAAGAAAAGATGGATATGAAGACCCCAAGTCATCCCAAATCAAAATTTGAAGATCTCAAGTCAAAATTTGAAGATACCAAGTCAACATTTGAAGATCCCAAATTAAAGACTGAAAAACCACCTAAGTTCCATAGTATTTTGCTTTGTTTTAGTCTTTAATATCTTGTTCTTAAGCCAAAACTTCATCTAGCCCTATCCCATGGAAGTTCCAGCTCTATTCTACCCTACCTTTTTACCATTATCTATGTCATTTTCTCATTCGTTTCCTAGACCATGATCATTTGAAATCCAAACAATGGTAAGCGAAATTTTTCCTAGTCAAAACACACACCACCCTTGTATTCCATTGCTCTATTCATTGTCTCTCCAAAAAAGGAAAAAAAAAAAGGAAGGAACATTACTCTTGAGATGCCAGTTCAAGGAGAAAATGAGAGACTGGATTGATTTTGCCAAATATCATGTTTTTTAGTATCATTGAATTGCCATTATCACCATCACATCATCCATGTCATCATCACATCGTTACCATCACCATATCCATGTCATCACCAAAAAACACTAGAGAAAATAATGTTTACCATTTTTCTCGCCACAAAACCATGCCCAATATGTCATGTCGCCATTTTGTTTGCCAACTCACGTCTATTCTTTCCATGTCACCCATTTCAAACTATTTTGAACATAAAAGTGTTGTCTATTCTATTCTATTCTATTTTGAAGGCCTAATTTTGGTAGTTTGCAAAAAAATATATGGGTTGGGATTTTGGAAATTTGAATTTGAGTTCATCATGGCCTCTTATTTCTATTTCTTGGATTAGTTCCTATTATATCATTTGACAAATTCACCTAATTATCCTACGCTACTCTATCTATGCTACATTTTCACCAATCTTCCTTTTCCATGTGTCATCTCCAGATTGGAACACATGGCGTTTCCACACGAAGACTCCATGTCAATTCAAAAAAAAAGAAAGAAAAAGTGAAGGTTTTTTGCGCCAACGTGGAATACTTGAGCTTCGAAAATTCTTGAATACTGCTAAGAAACCTTGATTTGGAAGAATTACGGCTCTCTATTTCGCCTAATAGCAGCCGGATCTGTCCTATATGCATCAACAAAATTCTGAACTGCAAAAACATAACAGGAAATTGTGCGAATCAAACAAAAAAATAAGAACAAGGGCTATTTTTGGGGATAAGATTCCATTTAATATTTTTGAAGGCCTTAGTATGAAGAACGGGATTCCTTCATTTGGACGTGATTGAATCTGAAGCGAGCATTTGCCCTTAGGAGCAAACTAAAAAAAAATTCTATGGATGAGAAGGGAAACACAATTGTTAAGTAATCGAAGAAAATTCATCCAACTTTTTTTAGGACGAAGCAAATGGGCTGGCTTGCACTATACACAGCTCGAAACATCTTGGAACTGCTCAAAATAACGAATTTAGGCCGATCGGCCCTGAGACGCATGCTGAACCATGATTTGACACACCATTTTGCAGATTGGGCCTCTAATTGAAAGGTCCTTTTTGCTATTTAATCTTAAAAATATCTTGTCATTCTTCCTTATTACAATAACATTATTGCCATTCTTCTTTGCATATTCTGGTGCAGATGAATACAGCATGCAAATGTGAAAATATCAAAATGGGTCTGCAGAATTGGAAGCAATGAATCTGAGAATGATTGGGTGCATGTTGTGGAAGGAAAGGTGATCTAAACTTTGATGATTAAGAAACTCAAAGGAAGGCGCCCACCTGTAAGATTGCATTCTTCCTCTCCCTTTTTGTTTCTGTCATTTTGTCTGTAAGTTACTGTTAAATCACAATGGCATACTTGACTTTTGCTTCATTCTGTCGAGATACCCACGATGCCACGATGCTCGTTCATGAATTAAGTACCCACGATGCCACGATGCTCGTGCAATATTCGTTCAATATCCTGGCAGACTTACTCAACATTCATCTCTTTAAGAATCCTTCAACATTCGTCTTTTAAGCTCATCCTTTAAGTTCGTAATGGCTTCCAGCAGTACGCTTCAGACGTCTTCTGCTATGGCTAATACTAAGCAGGAAATCATAAGCAGCCCAACATTTAAGCAAATCTTCAAGGATCTGGGGAAGGTATGTTACCAGATGGATCCCTGTCAATTTTTATTCTCAACCCTTTTAATCAACCATTTTTTGCAGAACGGAATACAAAAGCTGAGTGACAATGTGCCACTGCTCAAGGAGGTGACAAAAAGTATTTGTGATGTTGCTGGCCAGGCACCCTTAGTCCGTATTTGCGTCCAAGCTCTTGGCATGATAATACAAACTGCAGCAGCTTATACTGAAATTGATGACAAGGCAACGGAAGTAATAAAGTATGCCAAGTTCTTAGAAGAATCCATGGAAAAAATCGCAGATGCAGGCGGTTATGATGAATACTTGAAGGAAAATTGCCTGGCATTGCTCTGTGCAGAGGCATTTGAATTTGACAATGAGAAGTCCAGGTACGTAGCATTACATAATTTAGAGTTGTTTAAGTTATGTTATCGTTAGAGTATAGAGAGTATCTGCCATTGTTCTTTGTTTAGTTGTGGCTTTACATAATTTAGAGTTGTTTAAGTTATGCTTTCGTTAGAGTATAGAGTGTTTAGAAGATCTGCCACTGTTCAGACAATAAATTTAAGAATGAAATGTTTTGTGTTTCAGGAAACAGAGTTGGGCAAAGGGGCTTGATGATCTTGCGAACCGATTGAGTGAAATGAACCACAAACTTACTTTGCACTGTAGCACAGTAATTTTGCAGCAGATCCCTGCTACACCTTGCAACGAATCACTTGGGGATCCTTCCATCAAGCCCAAGACACCAGAGGAATTGCTGACATTCATAAGGCAGCCAGGAATTCGAGTCATTGCTGTGTGTGGAATGGGGGGCATTGGAAAGTCTACTTTGTTGACCACATTATACTACCAAGAATTTCCAAAGGGAGCCAAGCAAGTTACAGCTTTTGTAGAGGTGGGCATGCTCCCTAATACCAGTATAATGAAAATTCAAAGCGAGATCTTGCAGCAATTGGAAAATATAAAACAGACATTCATAAGCACTCGTCAAGGTCGGAATGCATTGCACCATTGCTTGCAACGTTTAAAACAACAAGGCTTTTCCCTGTGTCTATGCATAGACAATGTTTGGAAGGTAGAAGATATAAAGGGCTTACTGCCGGGAGATGTATATCAACAACTTCCAGAGTCAAGCTGTATAATACTATCCACGCGATCCTATGAAGTAGCTAAAGGGTTTCGTGATATTTGTTATCCATCAGCATACAAACTTTTTGAGCCCAATTTACTAGAGATCGATGAAGCAGAACAATTGTTCATCCAATGCGCAAGAATTCAAGATAAGGATAAGGAGAAAGATTTGCTTAAAGAAATAGTCCCACTATGTGATGGTCTTCCTTTGGCACTCAATACATATGGCACTTATTTTAGAAGGCAGGAAAGGCGTAACGAAAGCGAATGGACGACACTCAAAAAACACATTCAGGAAGCTACTGAATCCCCATCTACTGCAGATGAGGATGGTAAGGTCCTCCAAACTTTAGAACCTAGTATTGATGCTCAAACCGATGTTGTGCAAGATGCCTTCATCGATGCTGCCCTTTTTTGGCGTGGACGACCAGTGGACGTGGCTCGGTGTGCACTGTATGTTGGAGATGAAGACATTTTGGAAGTTCTCCTAGACGAGTCCTTTTTTTTTCCCAAAGGTGACCAGTTACAATGCCATGATCTTTTTTGGAGCATTGCTCAGAAGCGTGCAAACCAGAAAAAATATAAATATGTGTCTACATCAAAGGCAAGTGCTTATCCTGTCTTAGATATCTTTAGTTTATTTATTCACGTTTCTAATCAACTTTCTTACTTGAGCGCAGATGCTAATTTCACAAGAAGACGAACAATTCGAAGAAGAATTCAAAGAAGAAGAAGAAGAAGTTTTTACGTCAAGCCACTTGGCAGCATCCCTTAAGACATCTGAAGTAGTTCGTGCAATAATGTCTCGAAAAATATTGGAATTTCAAATTTTGCAGGATTACCTATCCATTAAGTACTTAATATGTGAGGGTATTCTCAACTCTGGTACGCGTAACATCTCAGAAGGCAAAACACATGATCTCAAAGCTTTATATTTATTTCAAGATGTTGATCTGAGTCTTCTCCAGGTTTGAATTGCTTACATCCCTATGAAAAGCATGGCACATGTAAAATTAAAATAACTAACTTATCTTCAACTTTGGCACAGTATTTTCCAAACCTACAAATGATTGATGTTGGAGACCTTCAAAAATCTTTCTTAAAAGAAGAGGATGAGGAGACCGAGGAGGAAGAAGAAATTCAGGTACATCAACTTCCTTCCTCTTTTTTTAAAACCTTTAGCAATTTACGTTTTCTAAAGATAAATGGAAAAGGCAATAAACTAGATATGCTTCCAGATTCTTTTGGCCATTTAGTGCATCTACTACACCTTTCACTACTTAATTTCTCTCGCTTAAAAGTTCTTCCTGATTTTCATATTCATAAACCCTTAAAAGATTTAAAACTCCTCGACCTCTCGGGGCGCTTTTACCGCACTTTTGCCCCGGCTGCCTTTCATGGCGCCCACCTCCCGAACTCGCCTCGCGGGGGTGCGCCTAACTTCGCCCACTTTGCCGAACCACGCTCGACCCGGCTGCCCTTCCCTCTGTGACCTCGACCTCTGGAGTGCGCCAGGTAGCCGCTTGCCCAGGTTCACGCTCGGCCCATTTGCCGCCCTCATGCTCCTCGACCTCTCGGGGGCCGCCCAGCTCGCCCTTTTGCGCTTGCCTTTCGGCCGATTTGCACGCCCTCGAGCTCCTCAGCCTCCGGTGCGACCGGCTTCGCCCAGCCTTCCCGTTTCACGCTTCGTCATTTGCGGCCTGCAGCGCTCGCCTCTCGAGTGCGCCCCCGAATTCTGGCGTTTTCACGTTTCGTCTGGCTGGGTTCGGGCCAGGTAACTACCAGGCGCTTACCGCTCGGCGACGCTTCGTCACGGGCCTACCTTTCTGATCTCAACTTTGGTGTTTTACCGGGCCGCCTGATGACAAGCCAGTCGCCAGTCGCCTCTCCAAAGAATCCCTCGGGCTTTGGTAATTTTACCGGGCCATGTTTACACGCTTTACCATTCCGGCCCTACCTTCTGGAAATACCAGACGCTTTTCCCGACATCGCCGGCCACGCTCATCTACCTTCATCTTCATGGCGTTTACCAGACGCCGACACGCCGTCTGGCCGCCCATCCCCTTTAATGAACTCCGCCGGTGGCAAATTTAACTCGTGCTCGGCTCGACACGCTGCCCGCCTCTCTTCTTTGACTCGACTTTGGTGCGCTTAAGCTCGGTTCACTGGGCTCGATAAGCTCGCCTGGCTGTTCGGGCTCAAGAATCTCCGCTTCTCGTAGCGCTTCACCAGACGCTTTTCCGACACGCCGCCCGGTCAGCTCGCCTTCCTCGGTATCCTTCATGGGCGGCGCTCGCCAGACGCTTCCCGACACGCCGTCTGATGCGTCTGCTTCGCCTGAATCCGCCGGAAGTCGTACCAGACGCTCGACATGCTCGGGCTCACGTCACTGAACTCTTTGGGAAATTTCAACAAGACTTAATTGACGCTTCTACCAATACCACCGTTAACTCGACTTCTGGTGTTTCACTACTTCGTTCGACATCGCCGCTCACTGGCCAAGAATCACTTCTGGTGCATCCAAATCAAGACGCTTTCCCGACGCTTTCGTTCCACGGCTTCCGCCTCTTTCCGGGTAACTTGATTCCTCTTCAGGCGCTTCTTGGGGCCAGACGCTTTGTCGACATCGCTTCGCTCCATCGCTTACCTCGCGAACTCATTTTGTAGCCTAGCCAGACGCTTCCGACACGCTGCCCATCGCTCTGGTATCCGCTGACTTTGGTGTGCGCCTACCGCCATTGCTTCGACATCGCTTCAGCCAATCCGCCTTTGGCGCTTCAGCCATTGGCTTCGACATCGCCGGGCCTACGTCATTTAACTTCGCTTTACCAGACAGCTTTCCTGACACGCTGGTTCATGTCTGGCCTTCCATCCCCGACTTTGATGCGCCTACCAGACGTTTCCGACACGCCGTCTGGCCGTCATTTCATTTGAATCCCCTCTCGGAAGTAAGCCCATTTCGCATGCACGCGGAAGCCGCTAGGCCATTTGCCGCCCTGCAGGAACTCGCCTCTGGATGTGCCGGCTTCGCCCCTCACAATACGCTTCGGCCCGATGCTGCCCTCCGGCTCCTCGACCTCTCGGGTCGCCCGGCTTCCCACCTGCGGCCTTATTTCGGCAGCTGCCGCCCTCCGGCTCCTCGACCTCTCCGGGTCGCCCGGCTCCTTCAGCCCATTGCCCCACCCTCAATGAACCGTGGTAAACTCTTTGTTTGATATAATCGGGGCTCGGCCTCTCTCTCTCTCTCTCATCCAGCTGCCCCACCACGATTGGCCTCCCATCCACCTCCCAAACAAGCTGGCTTGCCAGTATGTAGGCATCTTTCGACCCACAACCCACTCTATAAAAGGCATAATTCTTCGTGTGTAAGCATATCGCCAAACTGATCTTAGGGTTATTAGATTCTAAGCTCAGCCCTCTACTCTAAGGTGGTCAGTCACTAGCCCTCTACTCTAAGGTGGTCAGTCACTCTGATTACACTCAACTTGCGCATCTGGGGACTAGCTACCATTCATGGAAGTACTTGACCTCTTTGAGCATGCACAAATCAATAGCTTATCCCTTCAATTTCATGGAGTAGTAACAAAATCCAATTCAGTGCGTGCATGACATGACTGGCCCAATATAATGCAAATCTTGACATGACAACATATACTTTTTAGTCTAATAAGATTTATATTGGATGGCTTCATAAGATTTTGAACCGTACCATTTTTATTCCATGTTTTAAACTTAGTCTAATAAGATTTATACTAGATGGCTTCATAAGGTTTTGAACCCGTACTGTTTTTATTCCATGTTTTAAACTTAACCAATAAAATATCTTCATGTGTTTTAGTACAAGGAGACAATTGAAACATAAATTATTTTGAGAGAAGTTGGAAGAACAACATGTCTCTCAGTTTATAAAAAAAAAAAAAAAATCTCTATAAGTCGTTGTTATCTGAATCCTTATGTTACTAATCGTTTCTTGATGTAGGATCATATTATTTGAGTGTTAACTGCAGGTGCATCCTAGTCTTGCATTTGCACCTGCTTCAGCATTGCGAATATATTCTTCATATCATCCATTCATCATGAGCTATTATTCATCCATGTGCATTATTACGTGAGCTCTCATATGTTTTATTTTCTTGCCATGTGCAGGTGCATTCTAATCTTCCGTTTTTCATTTGCTTGCTATTTTCCATCGACCTTGCAAATTATTTTGCATACTATTTCCTCATGGAGTGCTATTCATCTCTATGCACCATTACATTGTTTTTTTTCGTGCTATATTCAAAGCTTCCATTTTCCCCTTGCTTACTGTTCAAATTTTCCATCTAAGCCTTCCAAATTTATTTTCCCCATGGGCTGCTATTCATCTCTGTGCAGCATTGCAGCAACTCTCTAATGGTTTATCTTCTTGCCATGTGCAGGTGCATCCTATTCTTCCATTTTCCATTCGCTTATTGTTGTCCTATTTTCCATTTAAACCTTACAAATTGTTCTTTATACTATTCATTCCTCATGGGCTGCTATTCATCTTTGTGCACCACTACAATGTCTCTCCAATGTTTTCTTTCTTCCATGTGCACGTCCATTCTAGCTTCCGTTTTCATTTTATTATTGTTGCTCTATTTTTCACAAGCCTTACGAATTTGTTTTCCTCATTGGATGCTATTCATCATTGTGTATCACCATCACCTAGCATCTCTCTAATGTTTTCTCCTCTTACCATGTGTTGGTGCATTCTATCTTCTATTTCCACTTGATCATTGATTCTATTTCCATTTAAATCTTGCAAATCCTTTTTCGTACATACTCATTCCCCATGCAATGCTATTCATCCTTGTATGATGCCAATGATAGCATAACAAAGGTTCTACCTAAGCTAACATTTTCCATTTATTGCTTGTGAAGTATCTCATAGAGCATGAGGATAGATTTTCCACTTATTCATCTCAAGAAGACATGCTGGAAAGAAGACCCAAAGAAAGACATTGATGCAACATCAATTAGGCATCTCCTTAAGAAAAGATGGATATCAAGACCCCAAGTCAAAGTTTGAAAGATCCCAAATCAAAACTTTAAGATCTCAAGTCAAAATTTGAAGATACCAAGTCAACATTTGAAGACCCCAAGTTAAAGTCTGAAAGACCCCTTAAGTCGCATAATATTTTGCTTTGTTTCAATCCTTGATACTTTGTTCTTAAGCTAAAAGTTCATCTAGCCCTACCCCATGGAACCCTATTCTTTTGCCATTATCTATGTCATTTCTCATTCCTTGCCTAGACCATCATCATTTGAAAATCCAAACAATGTTAAGCAAAAATTTCCATAGTCAAAATACATACACCACCCTTGTGTTCCATTGCTCTAGTCATTCTCTCTTCGAAAAAAAAAAAGGGAGAGAGAGGAACATTACTCTTGAGATGCAACTTCAAGGAGAAAAGGAGAGACTAGATTGATGTTGCCAAACATCATGTTTTTTATTACCATTGAATTGACATGATCACCACCACATCATGCATGCCATCATCACATCATTACCATCACCAAAAAATTGACTAGGGAAAATTATGTTTACCATTTTTCTTGTCACCATGTCCAATATGCCATGTCCCATTCTGTTTGCCAACTCACGTCTATTCTTTCCATGTCCCTCATTTCAAATTATTTTAAACAAAAAAAGGGCTGTCTATACTGAAGTCCTATTTTTTCCCATGGGTAGCTTGCAAAAAAATATATGGGTTGGGATTTTGAAAATTTGAATTTGAGTTCATTGCGGCCTCTTATTTCTTTAATTCATGCCCTTTATATCATTTGACAAATTTACCTAATTATGCTACCCTACTCTATCTATCCTACATTTCCACCAATCCTCCCTCTCCATGTAACATCTCCAGGTGCGTGGAGTGGAACACATGGTGATTCCACACGAAGAAACCATGTCATTAAAAAAAAAAAAAGGTCTATTGCCACATTTTGGCAGGATAGAAGAGCCATGTACATGATTTACATCTTTGGCTAACATCTGGATTGACACATGTGTGCATGAGCTAATCAAGCAACAAAAATGAAGACATCCATCTTTGAAGACTCATAGAAGACATTTATGATGAAGAACCAAGGGAGGATATTGATTGGGCATCATACAAGGATTGCAAGGAGGTTAAGATTCAAGCAGAGCATATGTGAAGGATTTGAGTTTGAAGACCTCATTTGTCAAAGTTTGGAAGACTCCTCAAGGTTTATTGGCATGTGGCTACATCCAAGTTATTTTGGCATGAATTCCATTTTTCAAAGCTTTTTTCACAATTCCCTAGGTTCTACCATCTTGATTCCACTCATGAAATACCCCACACCTCGTGCTTTCGATTGGTCTCCCTGGACGATAAAAATACTATTCTATTCTTTTCTTTTCATGCACCATTACCATTTTCCCAAGCCAAAAGTTTTTGGCAAAGTTCTTTTTTTCTAGTCAAAACATATCACACACCCACTCTTGAGAAAATGCAAAAAATTCCATCAAATTTGGCCAGTCCTAAGGTCTAAGGTCATATTCTCTCTCTAGAAATAAAACTAGAGAGAAATTTATGCAAAAATTCTAATGTATATGTGCAAAAGTGCCAAATCATCCTCATCATCATCAAATGTATCCACATCATCACCAAAGTACATCCACCTCACCATACATTTGTCACCCACCTCATCACCACGTCATAAAACGTTTTGACTAGAAAAAAATTGTTTTGCCACCTTGCTTGCCACATCAGCATCCCATTGTGCCATGTCATCACTTGTTTGCCACATCACTCCCTAGCCTTGCCACATCACCAAATTAGACCTCATTATATACCCAAAAATCAAGATGTTATTTTTGCAAAAAAGATTCTTTCATCTTAAACAACATCAAAATAGATGCTATTTGGAAAAAATAAATTTTGAAGAAGACCTAGTTATGACCTTCAAATTCCATTTCTTCAGGATCATGCCATATTTGGAAAAGTAAAAAAAATTCCTAATTGGGATTGATTGAAATATTGCTATATGATGTCCTATTCAATGAAAATCCATTCTTTTGGCAAGTTCCATTACAAGCTAAAGATATCTAAGCAAAATTTGGCAAGACAATTCGACTATTGTCTCAAAACTCTCAGTTTTATAAATTTTCTTGCACTTAAACAGGTAATTACATTTCTCATTCTCAAAGGTATTGTCAAATTCCCAGTCTTAAATGATTTTTTGCTCGAAACTATTCAAACCTTGGAAGAATGCAATGCTTTAATATAACTTCGTTTAGGGGGTGCAACGGTCGGCATTGACTTAATCCAAATGGAAAAAGTGACAGTGAGGTAGCAATTCAGAACATTGGAGCTGAACGGGAAAATGGAGATTAAAAATCTGGATTTCTACACATCTTACTGCGAGTCACATCTTGGTAGAACCATATCTATGAACTTCCACCTATGTTGATTGTGTAAGTCAGGTTAGGCAAAGGTAACTGGCTGATCAGATCTGACTTATCATTACAATGTTTGAATATCATGCCCAAGTAGTGAAATGCCTGCGATTCATGCTTTTGAACTTAATGATCCAATGGTTGGGATGGTATTTTGCACAAGCAAATTATGAGCTTGGCTCAGACTAAATATAAACATGGGAAGATTTGGAAGATATGGGCCAGATTCCACTATCATATCATGGTTTTAATAATGTATTACCTTGCAGGAATGGGCATAGTCCAATATTTTTCAGGTCCATACAGAGCATGCAAACATAAATGAAATAACTGACCTCTGGTCTCTTGAATGTATGTAAGTCTTCACGCATCTTCTAAACTTATTACTTATTGCAGATGACATAAGAATTCAGGTACATCACTGCAAGCACACAGAATAGAGCGCGCAAATATTATGTATGCAACTTGAAACTGATTCAAAAGTATTTGGAAATGGATCTGAAAATGCTGTGTTTGTGAGGTATCAGGTCCAACGATTTATAATGGAAAGCTTTGTTAGAGTTAAAAGGCCAAGAATGAAGTGGCTCAATCTTTATTTCACCCTACAGTGTTGTACAAAATTCTAGCTTTACATTCTCTATTTGGCGTGTGGCAAAGAACTTTGCTGGGAAATTATCAGAATAATGTGTCAGGTTGATGCATGTTGTCTTGGTTGTTAATTGTCATTTGTCTACAGCAACATATTTATAGATGAAGCATTTGCAATTCCCATAAAGAAGGAATCGGACAAAAGGCTCTTCTTATAAGCGAATTCATTTTGAAAAGTTTTGAATTTAATTCTCCTCTTTAAATGACTATCTTTTAGATCTTGCTGAGCTGCTACTCTTAGCGTGGCAGAAATGCCATGGCATGTTGAAAAATTATGCACAAAGGAAAGCGTGGAAAGGTATTTCATAGCATGGAGCTTATTGAAAGAAAAAAAATTATTGCTTCAAGGATTGCACATCTTTTCTGGGACACATGCATGATGCAGGAAAAGGGCCACTGCAGTAAACAATCTATTTTGAATGATAATTTTATTCGCCCTTTTTGTTTTTTTTTTAGATGTTTGATTGCTAACCAGAATGGAAAACCAAGTATATACGTATGGAATGCTGTCGCTTCTACAACAAGCGACGTGATTCCAGAAGGCAGTTTTCACGCATTAGATTTGTTATGTTTATAGTATTATCTTTAAAGCATTTGCACTTGATCATGGCAGATTGATTCATAATCCAATCATCGATGATGAAGTTTTTCATGCGTTAGAGTTAATAATTATGGTTAAAGCCTAAACTAACCTTGCAAGAAGGATGGAAAACCAATACTCCAAGTTTCACTTTACCAAATCTATGCAATGCACAACATCATCTCCATAGCTAGATCAAGCAAAATACTCTGTCTCAATACACCGTCTCTCCGTTCTCCCCTCTGCTCAGATAACACAGTGATGATAATACCTCCACAATGCATATGTGCAAATATCCTGCACGCGTGCATGTGCGTATATCACTCTATATACGGTATACTATCTTCTATACCACCTCAATAGTGGTGAGTGTGGTTACTGTGATGAGTGGTGAGTGGTGACGAGTGTGGTGAGTGGTGACCACCCCAACAGTGGTGACCATAGTGGGAAAATGTGCCACTCCGTGGCGGAGAACCCACAACAAAATATACTAATATGGTCATTGGGATATATCCCCAGATGACACACTTACATGGATGTTTAGAAAGAAAATTACCCTCAAATCCAAATAACTGGTACAAAACACATTGGTCTAAAATGATAGTGACGAAACAGAGCCTCTGTAACTGTGGCAAATTTTGAAAGCTGATTTCTTGAGTTCCAGACCTCCGCTTGACCTGCACCATAGCTCGTTAGATTCGTATCGCCGAAACACATCTTTTGATGTAGGATAGATTGTGTATTATAGAATGGTCACCATCTGTTTTTGTTTTTACAGAAAAACGACCTGCTGTAACCCAAAAGTTCTCCATAAATTCTCTGTAATTGAAGCTATGCCAAATCTGAATCCCTTAGAATAGCACTTCTCTTTCAAAATAAGGCCTGGGATCCTTGCCATTTCTAGAATTAGGCAACAATTCCCTTTCTGGAGTCATCAAGTAGAAAGCCCCACCTGGTACCTCTTTATCAATCAGAAATGGGCCTTCCCATGGGCTTTGAAATTTAGATAGATGCTGCTTAGTGGTCCTGCACAACACCGCAACAAATCATCCATCCTATTATGCACTTGATTTGTAGTTGGAACTTCTCCTAAATTCTCATAATAAGGTAACTCCACAAATGAACACAAAGGAATGTCCAAATGAATAGGCATCACAGCTTGCACTCCATAAACCAATTCAAATGATCCTGTAGCCAACTTGTAAGTACACCTGAAACTCCATAAGGCACCTGTCAAAGCTTCATGCCAATTTCTTTGATTATCCTTCACTGTTTTAGCCAATATAGCTTTCAAAATTTTGTTAATAGACTCAGCTTGCCCATTTCCTTGTGGATAATAAGCAAAAGCTTGTACATATTGAACACCAATCTTTTCTGTTAACTGAGCTACTACTTTCTCCGTGAAATGAGTTCCCCGATCCGACAAAAGAATGGTTGGAACACCAAACCGAGAAATCAAATTGTGATAAAGAAAGCTTATTGTGGTATTTTCTGTAGCATGCTTTACTGGAATTGCTTCTACCCACTTCGTAAACATACATGTGGCTGCCAAAATATACTTATGACCTTTGGAAGATGGAGGATTGATAGGCCCAATGTAATCCAATCCCCACATATGAAACGGACCAACGCTCAAAATAGGATGGAATGGCATATTATTGTGGCCTATTAATTGTTTATGCCTTTGACACTTCTCACATTTGCTAACAAAGTCTCTAGTATCCTTATAAAGTGTTGGCCAATAATATCCCCAATGAAGGATCTTCCTAGCTGTGGTTCTGGCTGCAAAATGCCCCTGACAATCATGTGCTTGCTGCGACAAATCATGAGTTTGCTGACCAATAACACATCTTAATAAGAGACCTTCCATAGTCCTCTTATAAAGAATAGCCTCATGCACCACATAACCAGCTGCTTGTACTCTCAGAGTATGCTTTTGTTGCTTTGAAAATGATGAAGGATAAGTCTGATCTTTTAAATACCTATATATATTAGCATACCAAAGATCCACGGTCTCAATGAACCCTTGTAATACTCCATTATCCTGAAATACTACTTGCTGGTCTGTTTCCTCTTATATTTCAGCACCACTTCTCAAATAGGCACTTGGATTATGAGCTCCTTGAGCCATCTTAACATACTTCAACTCAAACTCTTGCATGATAAGAGCCCACCTTGTAAATTTAGGATCTTGGACCGCCTTATTGTAAATGCATGGCAACAGGTTCATATCCATATGAATGTAGACATACTGTACATTTGTTGAATTCCATTGTGAAGGAAGAAGATAATGTCTAAATTTGGTCAAGGCCCACTTCAATGCCAACCCAAGATGCTCCACATAAGTCCATTTCTACTCTTGTAGAGCTAACAACCTGCTAGCATAGTAATTCACATCATAATGCTTTTGCTGATTTTTCTGATATAGTGTGACAGCCAAAGCTTGCTCCCAAACTGTAAAGAATAAATGAAATGGCACACTCATTCTTGGAGGAATCAGCAAAGTTCTCTCCTTCAATTGTCCAAGGCACCATTCAAATGCTTCTTGAGCGTCCTCCTTCCATCTAAAATTCTGCCCTTGCTTCATACAATCCACAAGTGGCTGGGTTATTTTAGCAAAATTGTGCAAATACCTCCTACTAAAACAGAGTTGGTCATATAAGCTTCTCACTTGGGATACATTTGTAGGTGGTTTCACCTTCTCCAAGGCTGCAATCTTACCATGTTCCACTTATAACCGCTTTTCTAAAACATAATTGCCCAATAGTTTTCCTCCTCTAGTGAAGAAAATACACTTAGTAGGATTCAAACTTATGTCATACAATCGGCATCTTTCAAGAACTTTTCTGAGATGATCCAAATGATCCCTTCTTGGATTCGAAAACACTGTTAAGTCATCTATAAAGACTCTCAAAAATTCTAAAATATCATGAAGAGCATATGTCATAGCTCGCTAAAATGTGGCTGGAGCATTTGTGAGGCCAAAAGGTAATACCTTATAAGCATAGATGCGAAAAGGTGTTCGAAAAGCCGTCATTGCTTGATGTGGTGGATAGATTTGGATCTAATTATATCTTGAGTAACCATCCAAGAAAGAATAGGCCTAATTTCCTGCAACAATATCCAACAAGGTGTCTATGAATGGTGTAGGAAAATGATCTCTTTTGGTAGCTTTGTTAAGATCCCTGTAATCAATGCATACTCGGATTGAGTTATTTGGCTTTCTCACTGGTACACTAGAATTGATCCAATCTGAGTTTGGCAATGGTACAATAAATCCCACCTCCAAAAGCTTCATGACTTCAACCTTTACTTGCTCCTCTATGGCTGGACTCATTCTCCTTTGAGCTTGTTGGACTGGTTTTGATCCTTGTTTCAAATCAATGGTATGAACCACAGTCTCTGGTGGAATGCCTTTCAATTCTTTGTAATTTCTTGCCAAAACATCCATGAATTCTCTTAACAAAGATATCAAATCACGTTCCTCCTCTTGAGTAAGATCTCCTCCAATAGTAACCAATTCTTCTTGATTTCCTTGAGAAATATTGATGTTCTTGACGGAATGTGGTGATTGTGGTGCATGTGGTGATTGTGGTGAACGTGTTGACTGTGGTGAATGTGGTGAGTGTGATGAATGTGGTGCGTGTGATGACTGTGGTGACTGTAATAGATGTGATGCATGTGATGACTGTGGTGTATGTGGTGACTGTGATGACTGTGGTGAACATGAACTGATCTGATTTACCTCATCCTCCAGAATGTGTGCATGCCACCAAGTTGTTTGCACCATTGCCGATTGTGCTAAAGCATCTGCCACACAGTTTTGTTCTCTTATCACAATGCACTGCTAAAAAGAGGACTTCAAATCCATGGCTTGTTGATGTAAGGCTCTCTCAAATTAGCACTTAAAACCTGAAATTGATCCATAAGTTGTTGATACACCAACAAAGAGTCTCGAAAAATAGTCAAACAATTAACATGCTTCTTCTTTGCCAAAGTCATCCCTTGAATAAGTGCATGATATTCAGCCTCATTATTACTGCTTGCATTGCATGGCATACTCAATGTAACAATCTTCTTCTTATGCCCATATATCAGAAATACTCCTACACCTCCATAACTCTTGAGCTTAGAGAATGCACCATCAAAATACATTTGTCCTTATATAGTGGGTTGATTTCTGTTTACCCCATCCATGCTTGATAATCAACATCTCTACTTGATCTTGATCAATATCTTGCTGAAATAAAGTCTCAGCAATGGGTCTTTGAATGGACTCCTCTTGCATATTTACAAGAGTCTCTTGTAACTCACCTTCACCAATACTTTCAAGTCTTTGGATATACTTATACGCAAACTTTTCTTTGTAAATGACATATTTCTGAAATTTGGGTACCTTTTAACCACTTGTACAAAGTATTATCTTCCTTGTCACCCACTTCCAAGACATGAAAACAACTAAGACCTTGCTGCCCTGACACCATAGCATTCTCTGTGCTGATTTGTAACTGCGGGCTGCTTAAAGAAGGATTCCAAAGAAAGGTACCTTTTGCTGATTTCAGAGGATGATCTATAGTAACCTTGTGTTCTCCTTGAAAGATGTTCATTTCGCGCTTCCTCCATGAAGTCTCGGCTTGTACGTCATCTAACCATGTACGACTCAGCAACAAAGTATAAGTTTCAACGTGCATACTCTCTGGAAATTTCAAAACCATGAAATCCAAGATTGCTTCCACCTCATAAACCTTGCGTAAGACATTTCTTATGACTTCCATAGGCTGCACCTTCATTTGATTGAATGCTTTGAACATCGTAGTTGTCGATTCCATCGTTTTCAATCTAACTTGAAGCATTATGTGGTAAGGCATTACATTCACTCCGCTGTCGGTATCTATGTTGGCGTCTTTGACTAAATATCCATTAATACTTACATCACAAAGAAATGGCCCTGGATCCTTGGATTGCCGGGCTGGTGGCTATTCTACTCTTATTGGTTTCATTTGAGATGATTTGTTGGACTAAAATTTCTGATTTTGTTCTTCCCCCTAACTCTTGCAACAAATTTGGAGAATAATGCATCAACTGCTCAAGAGTAAGTGTAACTTTAGTGGCCAAAACTTGGCTGATCACATCATCTTCATTTTGAATTTCCTCATGCACCATAGGAGGTATCACTATGGGCTGATTTTCTTCTATAGACTGAAACTGTTCTCTGGGAAGCACATTGAATTGCACCTTCTTAGGTGCTGACACCTTCAAAGCCTTTGGAAAACAGGTCTTAGTCTTCTCTGCAATTGGCACTACTCTTGGTTCTTGAACCACCTTTTGTGATCTTGTAACCGCATTTACTTCTCTAATCTCTTCTTCTTGCTGAAATGGATCATTCTCCACCTCAGCAAATCCACAATTTACTACTGATTTTGCCTTCTCTTGCGTCTTAAGCTCCTCAATAAGAGCCTTAACTTGAGGATTATCAATGTACTGAACGCGAACATCATTATTAGGAAGAGGTACTGATTTAAACACTTGCTGCCTTGGTGGATACTTGTTGGTTGCCCATTCTGGTTTCCCATGGATTTTCCAACAAGTACTCTCATCATGCTTGAATTTATCACATAACTTGCAATACAAATGAGTCTTACTTGGATACCATCCCTGTTTTGGCTGCACCATTTGTGTGGAACTGATTGGAGCTTGTTGGGCAATTGGAGCTTGTGGCATTATTGGCACTTGTGGCATGATAGGTGCTGCTTGCATTGGTTGAATAGGAATAGGTGGTGCTTGTTGCATAACAGCAAATACCGCTCAAAGAATCTCTTCTTCCTACATTCTTGACCATTATGACCTTTTATTTGGCATCTTGAGCAGAATTTCAGCAATCTACATGTAGTATCAGAATGTCCAATAGACCCACAATACTCACAAGTAATAAACTAAACCTCCCTTGGCTTCCCACCAATTGTAAGCTTAGAAATCTTGATGGTAAAGTTATTCATGCCTATGTTATCAAGAGTAGTTTAGACTTAAATGTTGTTTTGGAGACTGCAATTGTTAATATGTATGGAAAATGTGGGAATGCTGAGGAGGCTCGAAGGATTTTTTGTAGGATGCATCAACGTGATGATGTTTCATGGAATACCATGATTGGCATATATGCCGAATGTGGAGATCCAAAAGGAGGTCTAGAATTAGTCAGACTAATGCCTTCAGAAGGAATACTGCCAAATAAGATCACCTTCCTTGGCATTTTAGATTCTCATTAGCATCAACCAAGGTAAAGTAATTCATGCTAGTATTTTGAGTGCTGCATATGAAAGAGATGTCATTATGGCTACATCCTTGGTTCATATGTATGATGGTAATCTGGACGATGCGGAAAAAATCTTCTGCAATATGCTTTATAGAAATGTTGTGTCATGGACTGCCATGATAGCAGTCTATGCACAGCATGGATATGGAAAGGATTCACTAAAACTCCTTGAAAAAATGCAGTTGCAAGGTATAAAGCCTAACGAGATTACCTTTATCATTTGTACTAGATGCATGCAAAGAACTTAATGGTCTTGAGATTGGTAAGTTTATACACAACTGATCTTGGAAAAGGGCTTCCACTCGGACATTGTCCCGCAAAATGCCCTTCTTCATATGTATAGCAAGTGTGGAAGTTTGGAAGATGCCGAAGTGTCTTTAAACTTTTTCATAAAAATCGTCATATCATGGAATGCCATGATAGCAACATATTCTCAAAGATGGATTTGGCATGGAAGCCCTCCAACACTTCCAGCAGATGCAGCAGAAAAAAACACAAAGCCGCACAAGGTCACCTTCGTAAGTGTCCTTTCTGCATGCAGCTTAATGGTTTTGTGGATGAGGGCTCAAATTCTTCTTGTCTATGGGAAGGAACTATGGCATAGAACGTACAGCAGAACATTATGGATGCATGATTGATCTTCTTGGGCAAGCTGGGCATTTGAGGGAAGCAGATGTTTTCATCAAAACAATGCCTTTCCAACCTGATGTTGTTGCTTGGAAGGCCTTGCTTGGTGCTTGCAGGATTTATGGAGACATGGAATGTGGAAAGCATGCAAACCAAAAAGATTACATAAATTAGATCCGTTATTGTACAGTTGCTTATGTAAATTTTGCAAATATTTGTGCCACATGATAGATGGTCCGATACCAAATTCTAATTTTAAGGACAAACTGCTACTTGAATATGAGTGTGGGGAAAGCATCATAAAAGAACCAAATGAATAGATCAAAGCAGATAGATTGATGTGCAAACACAATAAATTTCAGGAACTATTCATGGATAGATCTTACACTGGGACCAGTGATTTCCAGTTTTTAACGTATTCCGACATGGAACCAAGTTGTTAGTTGAGGCAAACTCCAGGTGTTCTTCTAGACCTCGTCATTGACGCAATGCAGGCCAACCGAGCCCTCTCAAATATTGGAGACTTCGAGCAACTATAGCCACCAGTGGATGGAGAATCTCAGTGATAACGGATCCAGCCAGGAAACTGGTTGGTAGGGTAGCTAGCTTGAGTGCTAGCTAGAAATTGGCCCATGTTTGAATTGATAGATGATAAATATTACGACGATGATTCTTAGTGTGAAGCTATGGATGGATGTTTGGTAGTCCTTTGTTGCACCTCGACTTAAAAGCTAGTAGGATTATAGATGATTCCAATAAATGCGGCCTGTGTACAAGAGCCAGTCCGGCTGTAAATGTTATGTGACGACTTAGCAGCATATAACAAGGATAGTGAGATTATGGAGGGTAGGACTTTGCTAAGCATGGCTACTGGGGTCCTTTTCAGTGAGCTAGGCTTATACCATTAGGGATTTTTTGAGTTCATAAAAGGGCCTTCTAAGAACTGCTGACTAAGCTATATGAACTACCAATCAGAAAACAGAACTGGTAATCCAGTCAGCAAAACAGTTATAACTAACTCACTGGATCACATTTTCTAGCATAAGTGCTGATAGAAAAGTCCAAATGAGCTCTTGTTTGGTGCAATAGATAGATCTCATTGAGATCTTACCAACCTTGGGTGGTTTGCATATCTTTTAGTCCCATAGGATAGTAAAAAATGCTAAAAACTCTATTGCACTAAACGAGAGCTCATTTGGACTTTTCTATCAACAGTTATGCTAGAAAATGTGATCCAGTAAGTTAATTATAACAGCTTTGCTGACTGGACCCGTCAGGCTCTGATTTTTGATTGGTTGTTCATTTATCTTCATTTGGCTTAGTTGGCATGTTTTGAAGGCCATTTTTTAATCTAAAAAAAACCCTAATGCTCGATCATTGTGTATGGGTCGGATATTATTCTGACACCACCTGGATCGCAAACATTATCTTGGGCTCTATCTTGGGCTCAATAGGATGTGGGTGAGCCCGACCTATGGATTTTTAGGGGATAAGTTGCGTACGGAGGGGTCGCCTGGTCCTATAGCTGGCATATAATCTCATTATGCTCCTGGAGGAGACGTATTCCATTCTTGCCTCATCGGACCAGAGAGACGTAACTTAGAGTAGTTCCATAGGGTGACTCCGTGGAGTTGCGTCTTCCGAAGGCTATAGTCGTATCTCAACATGTGTTAGCCTATCTGCAAAGTGTGCACAGGAGGGGCGGATGGAGTGGACTACTCTAGCCGATGTTCTATGCCAACCAACGCCATTATCATGATTTATTGTTATCTAGAGACCTTGACCATCAAGCGACCCTTTTTGAATCTGAACCCAGGGTAGAACCCTCACTTATGATGTCCTGTGTATGATATTTGTATTGATGATGGATGGGCCACCCTTCGCAGTGGCATATTATTTGTACGTATTGTTGCTAGTGGTAACACGTATGTACGCTTCCGAATATAGGATATCCCAGAGGAGGAATGGGGCCAATGACACCTTCGTGTCCTTTACTCGAATATTTGGCCATCACAAGTGGTTCGAGTTAGATGAAGGGTTTCTCTTGGTGATAGTGTTGCTGGGAAAGAGATTTTCCCGCATTGACATGATAGAAGCATCGTATAGGTTCACTGTCATATTGCAAGTCTCTTTTTTCCACCACAGTAGCAAAAAACTTTAAGACCTTAGCATTAGGTGACTGGCAAGTTCTAAAGGCCATAAGGATGCCATACTATTGCAAGAGCAAGATAAGGATGGTCTTCAAAAACTTGAAAAGAAGAGGAAGGCTGGTATGGAGAGTTGTCTTGAAAATTTGTTCAAATGCGCCTATTGGATTGCAAAAAAACTAGGCTTTCAGAAAATTGGTGAGTTTGTTGAGTTTGATGCGTGATTGTGGTGTTGAAGATTTGCCATTCATGTATGATGACAACAAGACTTGTATAAGTCTGATACTTCATTTTCATTAGGAGCGAGCATTCTTGGTCATGTAAGACGAAGTTCATGGTTTTTGCTCATGGTTGACGAGTCCACCGTTATTAGTATAATTAAGTATCCCATTCTGTATACCACATTTTTGGAAGAGAGGTGTGTGCAAACTGTATTCTTGGACATGGTGATCACAAGAGATGGAGGGCCAGAAGGGATTACAGAAAGCATTTTAGATATGTTGAATGATGGAATCTTGATATTCGGAATTTGATGGGCTTTGCTGGCCATGATGCTTCTATTATGGTTGGTGCACATACTAATATTGCTACAAGATTGAAATCACTTAATCCGTTCATGACCAACATGCATTGTTGTGCTCATCAGCAAACTTATGTGTTTAAGGAACATGCAGCCAACAATAAAAACAAGGTGAAAGTTTATTAATGAGTTGATGAATTATGTGTTAAGTTTCTAAAAGTTCCACAAGGAAGGCACGGCTATAGAAGATGCAGGAAGCACTTGATATTTTTCCTTTTGAGCGTTTTAAAGACACGATGGCTTAGCAAAAATGGAGCAATTGAGAGCATCTGCGAAGTTCATGAGACGCTCATGCAAACTTTGTAGAGATTACACTACTATTCCAAATTATGGTGGAGGAGAAGGAACGATTCATGTTTTAAGAGCGTTCGTGAAAGGAAGAAAAGGAACAAGGGCAGGAAACGCAAAGGGAGGGCCCAAAGTAGGAAGATCACTTCGCTACTATAACTATTACCTCCCAACTCTAATCCAAAGGCAGATAGTGGTATTTCATAGGGATTTCAGCCCAAGGGGAAAGAGACATTGTCACTCTCCTTAGTGCACTTACGACACATATCACATTATCCTCATTAAAAGGCCGGCAGCATTACATTTCTTTATACGAGGGCACCTGCATGATGCATCATTGCGATAGTTGCACTTACCGCACCAGAACTTCAAGTGCCTCAAATGGCTCGAGCACTAAAAGAAGGAACTTCCCGAAACATCCTCAGGAACATCAGCAAAGACCTCAGATTCAAAGACATCAAGCAATTCTTCAAGTCCAAGTGCGAACATAGGGATTAGCTTCTCTAGCCTTTTGTTATAGGCTAAATATATTTGGTTTTATGAATATATTTTGCGATAAATACTTGGTTTAAACTTATATGACTATTATATTATGAGATGCCAGCTCAGACAACAGCTCAGATAGTGGGTCAGATAGCTCCCATGGCAGACATAGGAACTGTAAGACTGAGGATTATCAGAAAAAAATAGATAGTGCCATGAGCAACATTTGGAAAACCAGTAAGTTAGGCCAGTTCTTAAGAAAAGATAGATCGGATATGGAAGTTGAGTCATGGTTGGATGAAATGGAAGAGTTTGGTAACTCATACAATATGAAGGTTAAGGACATCGGCAAAGTGGCAATTGCTAACCTCATTGGACCGACTCGCATATTGCGACTAAATGTGCTCAGAATTATGGAAAGGCATGCAGTGGACGGATCTATTGAGGGATTGAATAGTAATATTAAGACCTTACGGGAGGCAGAGAACAAGGCACTGAGCTTGGAGGAGGCACCCCCAATGCCGGCACAGAAGCAGTCTTTCAATCATAAAGGCAAAGTCATGGGTCCTATATACTAAGATAAGCAAGCCTCACGCCAACCACCCAATAGTATCAAGAGAAGGCAAATAAGAAGATATCTTTCAAGGAACCATGTGCAATCAGGATCTTTAATCAGGAAGCCAGTGAATAACTTTCTGAATAGTATTCCTAAGCAGAAGAGGTAAGAGTGCATAAGGAAAATGCTATGTTTTAGATGCTTCTACCCAGGTCACCGCACTCATGAGTGCCCCTTCATTATGCAAGCAGTATTGGCAGAGCTCAAAGGATGGGAATCTCAAATGGGATTGGACGACAACGACAAAACCTAAGACTTCATTGAAGATGAATGCAGAATTTGTGCAGCAATTGAAACAGAAAATTTGGAAAGTCAGTCAACAGTTATCTTAGCTGAGGATATCATAGATGATAGATCTTATATAGTGCTAATAGATACGGGCAGCTCCCATAATCTTGCATCTCCTAGAATGGCAGCATGAAAGTGAGCATGAAAGTGCTAAAGACTAAGACTCTTAAGTCTAAGTCGAGACCAGTCAACATGAAAGTGGGGCAATCCGCCACACTAAAGTAAGGAGGGTAAATTTTGATCTAGCCTTGACTGGAACCAACTTGAGCATGGGCACAGAAATCATGGACATCGGGAAGTATGACCCTATAGTGGGAATGGAGCTCTTGAAGCCACAGCTAAAGCAATGATCGACTATGATAAGCATGAAATTTCGATTATGACTTTGACTGGTTGTTGGTCAAAGATAAGAAAATTGGTTTCATAATGCAGTGCATGTCAGTGTATCGTGAAGGATGAAGTTGAATATATTCTTAAATTGGAGATCATCGACCCCATTAGTAGTAGTAAGAAGAAAGATGCTATCTCGAAACAATTGCTTAGGCCAATTGCAAAGCTAATCAAGAAGTTCCATGACATGTTTTTGGATCCATCCAATAGAGGCGTAGAGTGGAAAATCACTCTTGCACTAAACACAAAGCCGGCCAATAAGGCTCCTTATATAATGAGCACTCTTGAGTTAGCAGAGCTCAAAAAGCAGTTGAAGGAGTTGTTGACAGGTGTCATCGCAAGCCTAAAGCGGTCATCGGTCACCTAATTACAGCATGAATTGTTGGCTAAACATGAGGCCTAAATATCTGCCTAGATTTGTGTTCTTCGTTGTTATTTAGAGCTGAGAAATCTCAGCTCCAAGCAGTTCTTTTCTGCTCTTTGTATTCCGTTCTTTCAATCAATGTTATCACTGTTGTGATCTCCATCATCTTGTGATCCCTGAGTTCTTCATGGTATCAGAGCCAGGCGCTACTCAAGAGATGGACACCAACTCGCAACATCCTCCGGCCACCGCCGCTGCGTGATTGCACCCGCATCACCGGAATTGTTCGATCCTACAAAAGGCCTGAAAGAATTTGGGATTGAAAAATTCAAAGGAGAGAATTTCCCGATGTGGAAATATCAGATGCGGACCTTTTTTGAAGCAGCAGGATTATGGGAGATTGTCAACGGGAAAGAGACCAAACCTGAGGGAGATCCGTCTGCGGCAAAGAAATGGATGGCAAAAGATTCTCGGGCGCACTCACAGCTCATTTGCAGCGTCCATCACACCATTCTCAACCGAATCAAGGTCTCCCACAGTGCTTCTGAATGCTGGTCCAAACTGTTGCGCCTATTTGAAAGCAAGACTCTGGCCACCCAAGTCATGCTCAGGCATCAACTGTATGCCACCAAAGTACAGGATGGAGAATCCATGAGTGCGCACATTGGCAAACTCCGAAATCTGATGGATCAGTTAGAGGAGGCTGGTGAAATCAAGCTATGCTCAAATTGCTCCTGCTTCATGGAGCAGCACAATTGTCTCACGCTTCTCTCAAGCCTCCCCCCTGCATATGGAAATCTGGTGGTCGTGCTCTCTAATAATACTCATGTTCTCACATGGGAAGAAGTAAGCGCCAAGATCTTACGGGGAAGAGGTAATGCGAGCCGGCAGGGATCATCCGATCCTCGATTAGCCTTGTTCACCACCAACAAGGCCCCCAAAATCGATCGGCCGGATGGCCAGGAAAGAGGACAAAACGTCCTCGTTGCATCCTTGTCGGCCGCGGGGGCACCTCGGTGAGGGTTCTTGGAAATACTTGGCGGTAAAGCCCAGCGGCAGCCACCACCCACGATTGCAAAACCGCCGATCTCAACCGAAATGCGAGCTACACCCAACGGCGAGGCCCAATTGCGGCGGCCAGGAGCCTTCATGGCGGTAGCACATGCCATTCCCGGCACCAATACTTGGTGGATCGATAGCGCAGCATCTCACCATATGACAGGTATAAAAAGTGATTTTCTTCACTCACAGTTCCTGTCCCAGCCGATCTGCATCTCCACCAGCAATGGACATCAGCTTGTTGCCTCCCACATCGGGATTTGTTCGATCACGGGTTGGAACTTTCGACTCCGGTTTAGCCAATGTTCTTCCGGTTCCGGGTCTCGATCAAAAGCTTCTTTGTGTGGCACAATTAGCCGACTCACGGCTTCAAGGTGGATTTCAATTCTAGTGAAGCTCGCATCATTGATTCCCGCACAAGAAAGGTTATGGCTACCTGCACACGATTCGGCAATCTATACAAGCTGCACACCTTTGTTCCCGGATTTGCTTTGCATACCCAAATTACTGATGAACAGTGGCACATACGATTGGGTCACGCTGGCATCGACAGTGTTCATGAAACACTTCAATCCAATGCTGTCACAGGCCTCCCATCACAGTTATCATTCTCTCGCCTCTGCGAGATCTGCACCATGGGGAAGCAAACCAGGCTCCCCATTTCCACATGATCCTCATCGATGCACACTTCCGGGCGAAAGAGTTCACAGTGATATTTCTGGCGCACACCCTCGCTCTGTTGGAGGTTCTTTTTACTTCCTGACCTTCATAGATGATGCCACCCGTTACACCCAGGTATTCTTTCTTCATCGAAAGTCTGAAGTCTTCCATTACTTTCAAATTTATGTTGCCTGGGTACACACCCAATTGGGTCGGCCACTCCGCAGTCTCATGAGTGACAATGGAGGGGAGTATACTTCATCTATGCTGCAGCAGTTTTGCACCTCAAAAGGCATTGAGCACAGGACCTCCATTGCTGGCACATCGGAACAAAATGGTTTGGCTGAACGCATGAATCGCACCATCAAAGACATGGCTTGCCTCCTTCTTCAAGCCCGACTTCCCTTGGCTTTACGGGCTGGAAAGACACTCCGGGGTCTACAGCCGCAATCGTCTTGTTCCACAGAAATCCTCCTCCAAGCAAACTCCCTTCCAACTTTGGACAGGCCAAGTTCCGGATCTTAGCCACCTGCGCACCTTTGGTTGTCTGGCTCATGCACTCAATCTCCGCCAACCTGCCGGCAGTGCTTTTGCTTCCCGCAGTATCCCTTCCATTTTCATTGGCTATTCTTCCACCAAGAAAGGCTACAAGCTCTTTAATCCGGTCTCCAAACGCATGTACTTCAGTCGGGATGTTCAATTTTTTGAAGACAAACATGGATCTGCCCTGCTCTCTCCCACGTCCACACCTGAGTACACCACTTTTGTTATGCCCATTCAATCCCCAGACCCATCACCTCCCACTGCTGTTCACTCCCCTGCTCCAACAGAATTTCCCATTGATCCTCCCTCGCCCATCTCCTCAGACCCGCCGGTTGTTTCTCCTCCAAACACCTCGTCGCTCCCTTTCGAACTTGGAAGCCCACACCAAGATCTTTGACTTATCGGCAAGCATTCAATACTCATGACATTTCCACCCCTCAATCCCACAATCAAGCCTTGCCCCCCCCAAGCATATCGAGTGGAGGCGGGCTATGGATCAGGAGATTGCTTCACTTCACCGCAACCAAACATGGCAGCTTGTTCCTCTTCCCCTGACCCAGGAAGTTGGTTTCCTCCAAATGGATTTTCAAGATCAAGTACAAAGCTGATGGCAGCTTTGGATCGATTCAAGGCTCGGTTTGTAGCTCGTGGCTTCTCCCAAATTGGGGGGGTTGATTTTGTGGACACTTACTCTCCTGGCGTCAAGATGACCACGATCGAATCCTCCTTTCCTTTGCTCTTTGCAAATGATCTTGAAATCCAACGGATGGACGTGAGGCGGCTTTTCTCTATGGTGATCTCCGAGGACATCTATCCGGAGCAGCCAGCAGGTTATGTTCAATCCGCCGGGGAGAATCTCGCGTCTGCAAGCTCAATAAGGCTCTCTATGGCCTTCGTCAAGCACCGGGCTTGGTATCACAAAATCCATATGTTCTTTTGGCTCAAGGATTCACTAGTGGAGACTCAGACACCAACTGTACATCCAACAAGACGACTCACGGATTTACGCTTCTCGCCTATACATTGATGACGCGTTGTCCTTATCAGCAACTCTCTCTCCAAGATCAACACTATCAAGCAAGCTCTCAACACGCCTTCTCAATGCACGATCGGCGGCAACATCGAAATTTTGCCTAGGCCTCGGATCACCCATAATCGGCCTCAAGCGCTTGCTACGTATTGATCAAACTCAATATGCTCATGATGTCCTCACCAAGTTTGGTATGCCCGATTGCAATGGGCATTGCAATTCCCTTGATCCGAGGATCAAACTCTCTATGCTGCTCAATGCCCTCGGACTGATGAAGGCTGTGCCCCTTATGCAAGACATTCCTTACCTGAGTCTCCGGGATGCCTCAACTATCGATGATGTCCACACGCATACGACCTTGCCTACTATGTCGGTCTCCTCATTCGCTTCATGACCAGGCCAGGCATGCCACCACCGGGCTGGCAGCTCAAAGCGAGTTCTCGCTACACCGCAAGCCACCAAAGATGCCAGGCTTACGTATGGTTCTCCTTCCTCCTTCCCCGCCAATCACTTTATTGGATATTCGATCTTCGATCATCTTTGGAGACCACGATGAAGCCAAGTCTACTTGGGGCTTACGTTACTTACTCAATGGTGGGGGCATTTGCACGGAGTTCCAAGAAGCAATCCGTCCTTTGCACTCTCAACCACGAAGCCGAATACATAGCTGCTGTGAAGCTGCCAAAGAGGCCGAATGGCTCATCAAAGTCACCACGGATCTTCCAATGCAGCAGGAGCTTCCACTCACCATCTTCTCGTGACAACCAAAGTGCCCGCCCTTGCCAAAGACTCTCGGTTCCATCCCAAAACCAAACACATCAAAACTTCGCTTTCATTATCTTCGCGAAGAAGTCCAAGCTGGTCGCATTCGCTACCTCCTTTGTTCCCAGTCCATGGTTGCTGATATCCTCACTAAACCTCTTCCTAAACCAAAATTTGAACAAACATCGCGCGCTCTTGCTCTTCGTGTCGTCCCCGGACATCGGTTCAAGCGGGGAGACATGCCAATCACAGGTGACCTTCGCCTCGGCTCACTTTCGGACAAGCGGAGTGTTGACGGGTGTCATCGCAAGCCTAAAGCGGTCATCGGTCACCTAATTACAGCATGAATTGTTGGCTAAACATGAGGCCTAAATATCTGCCTAGATTTGTGTTCTTCGTTGTTATTTAGAGCTGAGAAATCTCAGCTCCAAGCAGTTCTTTTCTGCTCTTTGTATTCCGTTCTTTCAATCAATGTTATCACTGTTGTGATCTCCATCATCTTGTGATCCCTGAGTTCTTCAGGAGTTGCCTGAGCTTGGATTTATTCGGCGTAGTGTGTCACACTTCAGGGCATCCATCCTCTTCACAAAGAAGAAAGATGGAAGTTTGAGAATGTGTATTGTTTACTGACAATTCAAAACAAGCAGACGATTAAGAGCAAATATATGAAGCGCAACCCCCTTGGTAAACTACAGTCTTTAGTTATATGGTGTACTCTTTTTCATTGCAGAAGACTTTCTCCCTTCTTCAAGTAAGACTTGATATGGGGTTGAAAAGTGAGATCATTCAAACTGTTCACTGCTTGTTCTCGAGCAGTACGTCGGGAGAAAACAAACTCTCTAAAGTCAGTAGTCTCCTTTAGAACTCAACTATTGGTGTTTTGGAAGGCAAAAAGCCTTCGTCCTCCCAAGACGCACAGAAAATTTGTTGAACATCTGATCAAATTGATCATGAGTATGGCCTACAAGTAGAAATCCAAGCTTCACTTTTCTGAAGATCCCAAGCTCCATGAGCATGGCATAATAAGCCAAGAGTGTTTGATTTTTGTTCTTTCTAGTAGTGTTGTCAAGTTACAGGTAGATCACTGGTGGTAATTGTTGTTGTTCACATAGCACCTTGTTAGAATTTTAATTGTGAGGTTTGGGTCACCATGCAAGTTAAGATATATTAAGAAGACTTTGCACTTTAGACTTCCTTTGAGGACCATTGCCCCCACGAGGTGGACCTTCACAAAGCATTTCTCTGGTACATCTTTATGAATATTAAGAAAATGAGATAAAGTTGTTCTTTTTTGGTCTATACCATCAATCACAACAAACATCTACTGTAGTGGACATCAAGAGTTTTCTTTCTATGCTTAGCAAGGTTTCTTCTCTCGACTGCTTGTTGTTTACAGTGTCTAGTAAGGTTTTGTTGAATAATATCTGTTAAAGAACCTTATTCTTAGTAATTATCTTAGTAGAGTATGAGAAACAAAGGTAAACTTACTTCTTTCGATCTCCATCTTTGCAGCTTCTTATTTACCTGCACACCTTGAGCACATGGACATCCTATGATTGAATTCACTTTTTCAAAGTCTAGTGAAGTGTGAGTAGGAGACATGCTTAGACCCAGTGCACATCTCCTTGTATTCCTAAAAGATATCTTTCTTTGTGATGTTGTATGTTAAATGATATATATTATTTGGGCAACTTTTCACATATCTCTCTAAAGTAATTCTCCATCTGAGATATATCAACTAAGGCGTGCATTGTTATAACTCTTCCACCCGAACTGTGGTCCTTTAAGCTATGGAGCCACCGGAGCTATGGGGCTTCTGCATAAAACCGACCCAGAAGCAGAATTTTTGAACCAATCTGTGAATAACTTACTGTAATATCGATCCTGAAATTAAGCCAGATCCAAGAGTTGAAAAGTAACCACATGGCCGGTTACGCCAGATTTAACACAAAATGACAAATTATAGACCCGAATCTGATCCAAATCCACAATACCAGATTCAACTCTAAAATCCACAAAGCACGGATTAAACCCAACTCTGTCTCTTTTTCTAACCCCTGCTTGCTTGCTTCATAGCATAAATCTGGACTTAAAACCAGGATTGAATGCCTAAGTGGTAATTCAATACAGATGGCAATTGATCTAAATTACACCTGTTAGCATTTGCACATGGTTTTTGCATGAAAAAAAGAATAATAAAGGGAAAAGTAGACTAAAAGAGAACAGAGAACAGAACAGAGTTTGAGGAAAAGGGCCGACGTCGCGTTTTGGGCCGGATTTGCTGAACCCGATGTCCGTTTGTTGAAGCCGACCTTGGAATTGCTGTATGCTGCCGGATTTGGTGCTGAGGCAGATCAGAATAGGTTATTGTTTGCAATCTGATACTTTCTGTGGTAAAAGGCAGTCTATTTTCTATCTGGCAATAGTCCAGTTCTGTGTGGTATTGTAGTCCAGATCTGTGTGGTATTCTTTGTGGGCTTCTATTCGATTTGTGTAGGTAAATCCTCTGTGGATATTAAGGAGGTGTTAAGGGAGAAGATTGAGCTTGGTTTTTTTCTGGGTTCAATTCCGGGTTCATGAATCCCGCCTAGATCTTCATCTGAGCTGTCGAAATAAGCTCGGATTTCTCCATTTTTGATATGTTTGCTTCCTTCCTCCTCAAATCTGCCCTGTTTTCTGGGTTGTGATCCTTTCCCTTTTCTGAATCTTAGGAACCCTATAATCCCTGTTGATCTTTTCGCCCTTTTTGCCTCTAGATTTGACACATCTTCGACGCTGCTTCTATGCCTAATGAAGTGTAAATGAAGCAAAGAAGACCACCACGAAGAACCCTTGTTTCTTGATTCTTTTCCTCTTGTTCTGCTCCAAATCCGGCGATTCTAAGCTCCCGTTCTCTATTTTTGTCTGAATCGGATGATGCATAGAAAAATTTCCATGTGGGTTTCCTACCCAAAAATCCCACATCGCTGGTTTCGATTCTTACCGTTATGGGCGCAGGAAAGGCTGCCGCTGTTGCGCATAATCCCCATTCAAGCCGAAGGAATGAAAATGACGTTTCCATTGGTGCATACAGATACAGTCTTCGCTTTTCCAATATAAGGCTGAACCACAACACGTGTCGGCATGAAAATCATTTGCAACGAAATTAGATCAAACAAAATATGAAATGAAAAAAATGTAAATGCATTATATATGAGTGATACGTTGTACCTTTTTAGCCAACCTTTTTAGCCTACACATTGTTAAACATTACGCTATGGAAGCAACCACATGAATGCCCATCGAAGGAGGGCAATTTTCTAGTGTTATATATAAAAACCAAGTTAAAGTGTGTTTGTTCAACAAGATTTGAGAAAGCAAAAGATGGTTCTATTCCAGAATAGAGAAAAAATTCCTTTTCTTAGTCCTATTCCACAATATATTACAAGAAAGTTGAGTACATACTGTATTCTAGAATACATAGAACTAGAAATGTGTGCCCGGCGATGCCGGGCATTAGTCCTGGACGTGTGGAATGGCTATGTGGAATGGCTAGACATAATGGACTTTATAGGTGCAATAAAGAGCTACAAAATGTAATTATGCCTATAGATGTGAAGACGGATGGTATTTTTTGGGTTGCCCCTAGGGGGGCAAACCCTCGTTTATGTGGGTATGTGGGCATATTCAGGTATATGCCGGCATATGCCTAGCATATGCCGGTGGATCGCTAAAACCGGCTCGACCACGTAAATTGGCGGTGGGACATCGGCGGGCGGCCAAAGGTGGAAATCGGCTAACCGCTCCAAACCGAGCTCAGCTATGGAGGTCGATGCATGCGCTATGGAGGTCACCTGACTCTTCAATTTTGTACGATCTCTGCGGTTTTCTAATCTATCTAGCTTTAGCATTACTTCGGCTTTGTGCTTTTTTGTTGCAGGATGTTGAAGAGAGGTTTGATTTGTTGTTGGGGAGCATCTTAGCCCGTGGGAATTAGGTGAAGCGCCCAGAAGAACCCGGTCATATTTGAGGTTTGATATTGACAATGTGAGGCCTTCAATATTCTAAAGTTTACTACGTTTTGTGGTTGGAAGCCAAATTTCCTCTATTTTTAGCTTTTGCAATGGATATGCAATAGATGCTCTCTTTCTATTGCAGATTTGTTGATTCTAATGCATGATCATGCGATGAAACATGTTCTTCTAGATGTGCCATGGTTTTGCAGCCTTTGTGTTCGAAGATGACGAGTGGCGAATACATATTTACGCATTTATCAATTTAAATGCATGTCAGAGCCATTTTTTTTGTACCGGAATCCTACGTTTGCCAAATGGATTTGTTAGAAAACTATCCGTTAGGGGTATTCGTTAGGGCAAAAAACAGTTTTTGCGGGTTTGATCTGAGATTGACATGGAGTTACAATATCTCTATCGATGCGCGTGGGATTGAGTAAAGATAGCACCAAGAAATTTGAAGGTATTCATGCTCCCTGCCACAAAATTAACTCTCAAGCGTGGGGAAGAACATTTGATTCAAATTTACCTTTGTGAGGTAATCTACATATGATTCAATAGAAATGTGCAATTCATTTAAAATCTTTCAAAACCCATTTTGTAAAGATTGCCAAGACGTTATGCGGTTTATGTTGCGGTGCTTATTTCTTTGATTTTGCATATTCTAATTTCAATTAGATTTTAGAATTCTAACTCCTTTGTTGATGCAGATCTGATTTCATCGATATATGTCTCAAGTTCTTCATGCCCAAGCATTGATGTAGTAAGCGATCCGGGGAATCAAAACAAAATGTTGTCTTTATGCACAACCATTTGGTTGGGAAACATGTCGCCAAGTCTGCATTTTTTTCATCCGAGGCTCGGCAGATGAGAATGAGCCAAGTACTAATTAATGTCTTTTTCATGTCATGATTCCATCGTAGAACCTAACCCTCCTCCCAAAGGTCATCTGTTTTTTGTATATTCCTTACGAGAAGCTCTGCACCGACTAAAACACCAAACTGGCGGCCTGAGCTAGAAAAACTACGGTGAGTTGCTACCTCTATATTACCTAAGACGATAAACTCCGATATTGGGCTAATTCTATGGTTTGGCAAGCATGAATTACGGCGCATTTTGAACTGATTCTAGAACATATGGCCGGAGATAGGAGCGGATGATCTTTCCTTTGGATCTTTGAAAAAATACGAGAGATTATTCTTGAAAAAATACGTAGATTTATTCCATAACGTAAAGCAAAGCAACTTGGGGAGGACGCAGAGCCTGATTTTCCTAAGTACTCTCTCCGACCAAATGTATTGTAAATTCCCCTAAGATTGTTACCTTTCTTCTGTAAAAATTCCTTCCTGCATCTGGGTTTTTGGCTAAATTGGATTTTTAAGCTCAGTTTTAAGGATTTTTTTATGGGTTGATCGATGTATTTTTGTATTTTTAGAGTTTGCAAGGAATGGCCTACATGCGGATATAAACAAAGCGGTAGCAGCTTAGCAAGGATTTGTGTTTTGAACAAGCCGAGGGTAAAAATATTTTTGCAAGTTAAGGGAATGGTGATGAACTACACCTTATTTGTCCTATGCCGTGAATAGTCTTGATTTGTGCACCGGTGTGGCAAATGGTCGAGATTAGGGAAGGAAGCGATTTAATTGAAATGATTGAAGATCATTGTTTTTGCATGCGAGCATTCTTGAGATTATTGTTTTACCTCGGGTTGTTGGCAATGCGGCATCGGTTGTGGTTATTTGAGAGAGGTTCTTTGGATTGAAAGCTTTTTTGTTGGCGATTTGTTGCCTTTAGCTTTGAGAATACAAAGTGTCTAATTAATCTTTCTGAATATATGGATATAACTCAGGTCAGCTATGAGCTCTGTATATACAAAATGTCTAGTTATTTTTCCGGCTTGAAGCATTGCCTGTTAATATATCCCTCTTGCCGCTTTTTTTATTACAATTGTATAGACTCCATATATGTAGTTTAGTCTTTGCCTTTGTAGTTTTGCATATTAGTAGGGTAGAAGAATAGCATTTGTAAAGCATAGAATGTCTACTGGCCGTTTTTTTAATTGCATAAAATGTCCATCGCCAGTTTTAAAAGCATGTCATCGCTTGGCTTTTTGTTATTGCCACACTTGCTTCATTCTTTGGGAGCCAAGCTGTTTTCAATTATCAAGCAATGCCTGTCCTTGGGTTGCTTTTCCCGTGTGAAAATTGTTCATACATCAAAACATATTTATGGACAAATCTATATCCTTGAAATAGGTCGGATGCTTTTACTTTGTCCGTTTGTCACATTGGGTTTCCGTGATACCATTCTAATTGGCCATGCATATGGTATAATGCTTATTTATGCTTCGCTTTTGCAGTTCTTTCTTCTAGTGATTGATGATTAAATTGACCTTTATGGCAGGCTTGGCTGTAATCATTGTGATGCTATTTTTGGATCAATTGAACTTCTCTATACATCATCTCCAATGATCAAAGTTAGTGAAGGTGGTTGGGTTCCATTAGTTTTTTGGTCGTTATTTTCATGGTCGTCATGTATACATGCCACTATGGCACGACTAAAAAGTATGGATTTGATTTACAAAATAAGGTCTCCTTGAAGTGGTGCTTACACTTGGTCCTAGCCTTAGATTTCTCGAAGTTCCCGGAATTGGGCAAGTATATACAGAGCTCGTTCATTGGAGTACCCGCCATCTTTTCTCACTTTGTCACAAGTCCATAAAGATGATTTTGATTTTGAAAGTCGGCTTATTATGAGCATTGGAGAGTTTATTCAGACCGAAAGGTCAAGAACATTGAATACCTCTAGCAATGAACCATCTCTTGAAGGTAGAATGGTTGTGATTGGTACTTCAAGCAATTACGCAATGAGACTTGTCGAAGGAAAACGGTCGTGGATGGTACATCTCGCACGAGACTTGTGATCTCCTCGAGCTTGACGATTCAGAACAATGCTCTCAAAATATTGGTGCATCCGGAGCAATTTTGGATCAAGATTCAAGATTGGCGCTGATTTTCGAGCGGAAAAAAAAGCAAAAAAAAAGCGAGTTAGGTTTGAGATACCAAAAACTGTTTTGGATCCTTGATAATGTAAGAGTTGAGGGAATTAATAGAAGCGAAGAGTGCGGAGTTGCTTACATTGTTGGTCATTCTTATGTGAAAGCCAAGAAAGCGTCATCTTTTATGAGGAAATTTGTTATTGATGTGGCTTATAACTTACGAGAAAGAATTGCCGAGGTTACCAGCGATGGCCTTGAACATTCCTCACACATGTCCGATTGAAGTGGGCATGATTTATTATGTGTAAGCAAATTTTGGGAAACTTCGGTAACAGCGTGAATCGCCATCCGCAAAATATTGTATAGCTGATAAAAGAGCTTGTAGCTTACTTTTCTCGGTATTCTTGAAAAAATCTTGCCTTCTCGGTTTTGAAGCGAGCATTCTAAATGGTCATTACCTCTATTCTTTTTATTATTTTGTACTATCGTGTTTGAACAAGAAATCATGATTTATATAGCGATCATGATTTGAATCGTTTGAAAAGGACTTCTAGTTAAGCGGATGTTTAAATGAGTTGGCTAATGTGTTGGAAGTAATCTCCCAAGTCGATAATAGGACCCATTGATTGCTCAAGAAGAAAATTCTTTTGACAAAAATCGACCTCAAATGCGCGTAATTTTGTTGAGATGTGTGAAATGGTCGTTGATAATGATCGGCTTAATGAAAATGTTACAATCCGGCCGGATCGAATAAGGAAATTGCTAAAATTTTCATTCTAAGAAACAATGGCTCAAATTGTTCCACGTATCAATCTATGACATGTACAATGCACTATTTATCACATTATTTTAACCCAGTTTACCGACGGACAAAATGCAGTTCTTCGTCGGCGAAGAACGCTGTTTAGGCACTGGGAAAATCGTCGCTAGTTTGGGCGCGTAGTTTGTTTTATGGGAGCACATATAAAGTAGTTCAGGAAATAAAGATAGAAAAAGATGTTTAGGAGGCTTAACTGTCCCTAGTATCTTTTTTGTATCTTGGATCAATTGACTATCCAAATTTAAGCGGAGGTGATTGGTTATCCTCAACTAGAAAATTGGTTTCGTGTATGTCATCTCCTATGAAGTTTACGTAATGAAGTTTTTGTTGCCTTATAGGGTAGAAGAATAGCACTTTCTAAAGCATAGAATGTTTGGATCTTAATATAGTTGGAACTTGTAAGTTGCATTTTCAAATTGGCTTTTAGATAATATTTTCGGTCATGGCATTTGGAAAATCGAACTTCGTTTAGATCTTCGAGAAAATCTAAAATAACCCGTGCAATTCCATTGAATATTTTGGACCCATTCAAATTTGCTCTATTGGATTACCATGATTTACATCATCAAGCAAAGCATGTATTGTTTTACAAATCTAAAATAACTATTTTGTTGATCTGATATGCAGTGCATTCTTGGCCCAAAATAAGATGAACTTTTTACGCCAATCCTAAATGAGCTGCATTATGGCAAATGGCTATGGCTATTAAAGCCTGAGAATATAAATCATGTTAGCCTGTATGACACAAAAGATGGTACAATGGTTTGCCATATTATTTTATGTTGTGCCAATTCTCCAGTAGAATCAAAGAATTTCATAGCTAAACTCTTTGTCTTAGATGTTCCGTCAGCTATGTTGCTCAACTTATTTTGCTTTTCGTTGCTTTTACAGTTGTAAGATATCCTTAAAAAGTAGTTTACTTCAGGAAATTATAAATATGTAACTATAGCTTTGTTCTTTCTTTTGCAAAATATAATATCCCTCTTAAAATTATTTCCTTCTCTCATCAATATTTAGATGCACAAACTCCATCTAACAGGGAAACTCCTAAGCCAACTAGTGGATCTTTTGTGGGCACATATCTCATTATGCATTATTTAACGGATGACTTTTGCATATGGACTATTAAAAAGCTCTAATAGGCCAACAAAACTTGAAATCCGAAATGCTAAGTAAGGATGTTGAATGTTAGGTAAAAAGATAGAATAATTAGGTAAAAGCCAGAATGCAACATAAAAACGTTCAAGGAAACTGCCTTTAATATCCTGGAAATGAAACTGTGACACGTGGCAACGCACAATTTGAAGAAAGGGCAGAATGTGTTGTAAGTTGATTTTACGTTTCTCTTCTTCAGATGGTATAGTCCAGTAATGTGATACCTGTGTTAAATTTGAGGGATTCGTATTCTTTCTGGTATGGTTACTCCTCCAACGAAGTTCCAAAAGCTGCAAAGAGCATTGATATAATAATTGACTCGAATAACTATATTTTTTGGTATTCTGTAACATTAAATCCCCATATTCAATCAAACAAAAAACCAACAGTCCCCTTTCTGTAGCACAGATTCAAGCTTTTGAAAAAATAATCCGAATAAGTATTATGAATTAGGTGTCGACTGTGATTTTGCCATCTTGGGCAATTTGAATTCAAATATTTTACACCTCTTTAAAAATAAAGACATGTTGGAAAATCAGAACTTCGATTCTTCTTTTATAAAATCTTATTCCTATGATAAGGAAACATGTATTTCCTTATCATAATAAGGAAATACATGATAAGGACCAAAGATTTCTTCAGGCCCATCTTCATAAAGTCATGGTATCAAGTATTGTATTCTTTTGAAGTATAAATTTTGATTGATTGTGAAAACATGACTTTCAAGTATGATTTAAGCCACTTCACCCTCGGGACACGGAGGGCAACCCGTCGTGCGCAGCACCTTGTTTACATTTGGCTGTGAAGAAAGTAAACCCAAATAGCTACCATAAATTATATTTTCTTAATGGGACGGATGGTATTTTATTATAGTGTAAAAATTGTCTCTTTGACGTGAATAGATACAAATAACTTACATCCAAGCTATTTCTTCAACGACATGACTTTGGAATGCAAGCACCAACATCTATTCACTCATGCATGGGCCTTGTTGAATTGTCTAATGCAATACATGCATAATTAGTATGAAAGAATCATGACTTTTCTCCTCCAAGTTATTATTCCGGGTAGGATGGCTTCTTATTCTGACGGCATTATAAACGAAAACATAGCATGCGTCAGATAGTAACCTTGCAATGTAGTAACCTGGAAGCATCGTTTGAGCACAAAAAATGCAATGACAAACACTGGAAATATGCTATTTGCATGGGCTAATAGTTTCTGCTTCTGCAAATAGAAAAGCTTAATATCGAGAAGTCACATCCAATGTCAAACTTATGCTCAAACTTAATAGTTAAGGACATAAAAAAAAAGAGGTACAAAAATGCAAAACACAAATTTTGTTCTGGCTCATTGTCCTGTACTATATTGCAATGATATGCACTATAGTAGCAATTTTTTGACAATCTTCTAGGATTAGCTATTGGACAATTTGTAAGCCACTTCAACAAATATGCTAGATGATGCCATTACAAACATCTAGATTGATTACAAATGCACAAAAATCAAGTCTTTCTAAGACTGGATAAGGAATTAAATAATGTATGATCTTGGCATTACCTGCTTAACAACGTTTTAAGGGCCAAATCCAGATGGTGACATTGAATACAACAAAGCCAAAAAGAATAAAAGAATAAAAGTTCAAGAATTTATTGAGTAATTTACCTAGATGTCTAATATAAAAGTACTCTTTTGTCAAAGATATATCTGACTATAGGTTCTATTTTAAAATGTTAAGGACTTTGAAGTTCAAATATTCGTTAGAAAACAAAAAACAACCAACTTCTCACATTAATTTAAAGAGTGCAGAACATGCACATATGAATACACTTTAAAGAGTGCAGAACATGCACATATGGATACACTTTGTCAACCGTATTCATATTTGCTATAACTGATATGTCCCTAGACAGCTATTTCTCTTTCTGAATTTTTGGTCGGACCACCATCTGTAGAACAACAATAATATACTCTAGAACAACAATAATATACTCTAGAATTCATGGAAAGAATAAACATTGTCCTAAATCACAAAGATCTAGTCAACGAAAATGAAGCATGCAGCCATGTTACTGAATGCATCCTTAACATGTTACAGAAAATCTGTTAATTTGCTGCCTTGCTAGGTGGGACATAGTGCAGAAAGACAGATATGCTTCTGTGATACATGGGCTTATCCATTATGCAACCAAACCTCATACAATGATTTCACACAAATAAGAGACCCTCTATTATACGTATCTTGAAATCGTATTTAAAGAAATTGCACCCAAAATTAAACTATGTCCAAAAAGGCTGTGTTTAAAATCGTGCTGATTATTTTGTATTTACTAATTTTACCAATTTAAATACTACTTCGAAAACATTGAAAATTTTCTTCCTTTGATTGTTTTGCTATGAGATGTAAAGTTGGATTGGAAAGAGGCAATCCTGGGTTTTGCTTTAATATATTTATGATCATTTAGATAACTCACTGTTTTACTTCTTAGCACCAATTCATGGTTCCGCTTATAAAGCATGCACGAAAATGAGAAAAATTGATGTATGACTTTTTAAGACTGCAAAACATATCAGTGAAACCTATTTTTCGATATATAGAATCACAAAAATTGCAAAGTAAAGGATACAAAAGGATACAATGCTCCTATGTCAACATATGCAACTTTTCCATTGCATCCCCACATGCTAAAGGTGCCATTAATTGGATCTTTGTTATAAAGGGTTTATCATTTTCAAACGTACATTAAAGACCATAATATCCTATGTGGCTATACAACGTGTATGTGCTATAGTGTATGTGCTATCTGAGTTTTTCCTGTCCTGTGCATGGTTTATGGTAAAAACCCACATGAGCAACTCTAGGGGCAACCTAAAAATCAAAGTCACAAAGGAACCATTAAGCATAATCAATGCCAAGAATCTTACTAACATCCTTGCACTTGCAACAACTTGCATTATTTTGCAACAGCAATGAGATAAAAAATCCCACATGATAATACCATCTGACAGTTGAGTTCAAAGTTCCAGCTTATGAATATATGCACAAATAGTAGATTTGTTATAAACATCATGCACAGTTGGAAGAACAAACAATTATTTGACATGGAAGAGAATTCAATTCATCAGTTCACTTTGTAGTGTAGTTATCCATCTTATTAAGTCCATTCCTGCAGTAGCAACTTGTTGCCATATCACAGCCGCATAATGTCGGTCCAATTGGAGAATCGATCCAGAGAATTCGATCAATAGCAACTTGTTTCCATATCAAAGCAGCATAATGTCGGGTGCAGTTGGAGAATTCGATCAATGCAATCTCTTCTAAATGTCATATTGCCATGTTTCTTCCATGGCATGATTGAGATCAATGATTGCATATCAATGATACACATTAGATCTCCATGAATTAGTAGTTCCAAGAGGTTTAGCGGTATGGGTTCAAAGATTCCACCAGCAGGCATAGGCAGCTAGACACAGTTTGGGAACCGTTCCAAATGTATCAATGCTCTTGCAAGCTACAACTCCATCTTTTCATATTCCCCCAAATGCCACTCCGCTGCTGATGAGACTCTGATGCACAACACAGATGGCACATTTGGTCAATGCATGCTACAGCACATGCTTTCAAAGGCATCTTCCTACCTTTTCTTCAGCAGCGTGCCTTCCCCTGCTTGGCATAGGCTGCCTAGGATTGAAGAGATTTTGTTGCAAAAAGCAAGACACTTTGCACCAATGGTAAAAGGACGTTTTACCACCAATTCAGCTGTAGGATTGGATCAAGTACCTATAACACATCTGATGGAGATCCCTTTAAATCAGCAAAGGAGCAAAATACTGGAAATGGTCTAAAGAATTAATGTATCTACTGATCAAAGCATTCTATATTCTTACCTTTGTCATCTTAAAAAACAGCCAGAGGCAAGCTAAGTACACTGATGCACCTTCATGTTTCATCCATCTAGAGTAAGATAAAAAGAGAAGTGTATGAGATGAGTGACCATATCCTGCAACGAAAAAAACGATTTCACATTATATATAACAGACTTCTAAGCACAAAGCATGACGCAAGATCTTCGGCATAAACGAAGATTAGGTCTCACAACGTATATGTCCATATATATAGAACCATCATTCATTTAAATTGGATTTATGTCAGGATTTTGGACCATTTTGGCACTGCAACTTTTTCCCGGATTAGCAAATTTGCATCTAGAATGTGACTTTTTTTTTATAACAGCACAACATGATTGCATTAAAAATTAAAAATATTTACATATGCATGTCAAGTTACATATTGCCAATTACTTCTCAGAAGTGACCCCTAGAGATATCATAGCTTTCTTCCTCACTTCCCAGCATCTTGTAACCCACAGGATGACCTTTGGGGTCCATGAAAACAAAATAGTATCTAACTCAACCCAATCATCCCCTTCAATAGGGTTTCTCTTCCATCTCTTTGTCCAACAGTCTCTATACCTTTCTTCCTCCTCGCCCCTTGCATTTAAGCTGGTGTAATTGGACACCACCCTCCACACGAACTTTGTTCACATTGCAGTCACCTACTTCTTTTGCAAACCTCGAGATGGCGTAACCCATCCACCGGGGGTATATCTCTTTGCGCTCTGGTACTATAAGTGCAAATTGATGGCAAAGCAAGTCATCTTTGGGATCATAATCCTCCAGCCCGAGATATTTAGGCCTTCCTTTCCTAGGACGAACATAGTGTTTTTCAGCAGCTGGAGGAGCCATCGACTTGCGAATACTACTAACCACATCATCAACTTCCTCAGGTGTTATCAAGTCTCTCCACCTAGTCTTAGGTAGCCATCCATCTTTTAGTTCATCAGAGGATGTGTCTACTTGTCCCAATAATCCATGTACCTGTGTCCAATAATCTATCAATGCAAGGTTGGTATCATCGGGGTTATTTTTCCAATACTTGACGTATTCAGAAATGCCGTCCAATGTGTTTTGCAATGAATCCACCTCTGCAAAAGGCTTAAGAGCTTTTGGTTGACCCCTTGGAATCTTAGGTTTACCATTTTCATCTTCGTGCCATATAGGTACTCCTTCATCTGGCCTCCATTTATCATCTGAAGGTCTCATCTTCCATTGCATTATTGGCTTATTTCCCATGACCCAGAAAGTGTACTGAAGAGGTCTAGATTGACCTTCCATATCAAGAGCATAATCTTTGATAAAATTCTTCCAATCAGGTACCTCTTGTATGATCAACCCTATAGGAGAAGGTGAAATGCATTCACTAAGAACTTCCATTAGTCTAGGAAGATTGGTGACAGTTTGAGATTTCAACTGCGCACTATATTTCCCAAACAATGCATCCACATCCTCATGAGTATGTCCAGGCATTAAGAACCCTAAATTCACTCTTTCAAAGACACCTACAGCTGTTAAATAAGATAGGAATGAGAACATATACTGCTTTTTATTACGTCCAAAGACAATTGTCAAGTTGGAGGAGGAATCTTGGGGGTAGATCTCGAGGTTGGGGACGTGAACTTGAGGCTCCAACATGTTCAGAAGCACCTGACTTCCTAAACCTTGCCTTAGTAAACTTCTCTAAATTATTAGGCTTTCTATCCAACAATGCGAAGAGTGGTTGGCTACCACCTCCAAGGTTGTGGAGGTCGCGGAATAACCACTCTCATAGTTCCTCAAGCACCTCATCACACTTCCAATATGAAAATCGGGACCATCACTCCACAATTGCAAACTAAAATGGCCATAATAAATTGGCACCGAGCCATGCACTATTGCACTGTGGGAGAGACTTGCAAAGGATAAGCTCTATTGATTTGCTTGGGTATGTAACTATCTTGTGGCAAACAAGTCTTCGATTAATCCATCTTGTCATGTATAATACAAACATAGTTATTGGGTTCCAAACATGATAATGTTCTCCACATCCAATAAGTGGATCTACACCGATAGTTGGTCCGTCATGTGATCTTTCATTTGCTCCCTTATCTTAGCCCTTTGGCTTGGTTGCTTGGTCTTATCAGAATCTCTTTCAACTTAGCACACAAAGTGTTGCACTTTGCAAAGTTGTTGAAGTGTCTATAGTGACATGCTTGAAGTGCTTGCTCCATAGTTCACGGCTGGGGTTGAGATATTGCGGGGGACACGTAGTTCTCGAAGCAAAGCATTCACTTCTCCAATATGCTCTTAAGGTACAATGGGATGGCAATCTCTTCTCGACAACTATTTTTCCCTGTTGATCTTTCCTACTTTTATGTGGCATATTCGGCATTGAATTCAACATATTTTTCAAAAACCCTCCTAGCGGCCGGGATCCTAGAAGTTGGCCTCAACATGCCATTATTTCCATGTAATGCAATTTTACTCCCTTTGCATGACTTGTTTGCCAATTTTGCCAAGATGAAATTGGAATGCCATGAATATGTATCCATGCAACTTTACATATCCATGTCCCTAGCGTTGGGTATTTTTTTCTTTGGAAATTTTTTCATCTTGAAGTGCAAGCTCATGAATGGAGTACATGTAAGTCCTTTTTCATCACAAGTATACTCTTGGAAGGTGGCTCTTGCTTCCACCAATTCATCAATTTCAAACTTAGAACACAATTAGCCCAACAACATTCCATTCCCTTACCTTAGTCGAGGCTTCACGTGAACAATCACTACTTGACTTGGACCTCTTGCTAGGATAATGTTTCACCACTTTGAGTGTGCCCTCTTCTCACGAAAATGTGGTCGGCAGCTATTGGAGGTGCATTAAGAAAATCAGTGTCATCCACAACCTCTGGCTCTGGTAAAAGGAATTCTCCTATAAACTCAATGCAAGCTATAGACCATGGCATGATGCATGGAACCTCCAATTGTTTAATACAAGCAGTGCAATCCTGGTGATTTGACCCTTTTTCCTTCCATTTTTCTTCTAAACTTGTTATGGCCACACCCATTTTATCCTCTCCTAACCTTTCATCATTGACAACTTGGATAGGATCAGCTAGTATGATAGTTCCTTCACCTACTAGCTCCTTATTGCATTGGTGCTTCACTTTCACCTTCTTATTCTTCCAATCCAACCTACTGTAGAGGATAATTTGCTTAGTAGTCTCAGCCTCAACACCCTTTGGGTGGTCCACACCATTGATCTACAAGAACAATGTTTACAATGGGGTAACAATGTGATAAGAACATGTGGTAACAATGTTGAAACATGTTGGGTGGGATAGGTATTATATTTTTACCCTTTTTAGGATCCACACGCTTCACCTATATAAAGTTAAATGTTTTAATATTAGTTCGAAAAAAGGACAAAGTAATTTTGAGAATAGATTAAAGGGAACTTTAAAAAATACCAAAAAAACCATTAAATGGTGGTGATATATGTTGTAAGTGCAGCCAAAAATAGGTTGTAAGTATAGCTTAGGTGTAGGTAATTATGCAAAATTAATGATAACATAGGGTGTATGTTAGTAGTACTAATGAGGTAAGTATTGGTCGTAATTCTAGATAGGCCAAAGTAGGTTGTAAGTATAGCTGAGGTCTAGGTAATTATACAAAATTAATGACAACATAGGTTTTAAGTATAGCTGACATGTGGGTAATTCTATAGAGAATTAATGATAACCTAGGTCGTAATTAATTCAATAGAAGTAATGATAGCTAATTCGTATAGGATATAATTCATATATGATGTGATGGAATCATAATTACAACCACGCCTATACGAAACCTTGCATGTAATTAACTACTATATCTTTCATGAAATCCTCCATTCCTTCAACTGCCCATCCTCTCTTTCTTCTAGCGCCCTGCATTTTCTTCCTTACCATGGTGAGCCATGCTGCCCGGCTTCGTCCCGCTCCATCCCGCCGGACTCGCCTCCGAGAGGCGAAGAGGGAGATCAAAAAATTGATCAAGAAATCCATTCCCCCATCCCGCAGATGCCGCTGTGGCTGCCTTCCGCACCACAGCCCGGATGAATGCGAGGACTTGTTTCTTCAGGGTAAGCTTCGCCCGGGGAAAGAGTATCTCAAGACCAAAGACTAGCAGCCCGAGTCCCCCATACACCGTAAGATTCTCATGAAGAGATGGAGAAGGAGGTTGAAAAACAAGAAGAAATGGAGGAAGCAGATGAGGAGTGGCGAGAAGAATTGGAGGAAGAGAAAAAGCAGATTTTAATGGACGCCCTCTCCTCCTCGGATGATGAAGTTATTGCAGAATCCATTCTTGAAGAGATGGCAGAAGAAGAAGATGGCGAGGAGGAGGAGGAGGAGGAGGAGCTGATTTTTTTTTTTTTTTTTTTTTTTTTTTTTTTTTTTGTTATTTAGTTTTTTGTTAAGAAAAGAGAGCTGGGCATCTCCAAAAAAGGCCTCAAATGATGATTATGAATGGAGCTAGGCATCTCCTTAAACTGCCTAGAACTTTTGTAAATTTGTAACACAGAGCTGGCCAACTCTAATAAAAGGCCTTAAGTAAAGTTTTTCAATTGCAATACAAGAATTTAATGACTGCAATATGTTTCTTTAGTGTCAACTCTAACTTGAAAGCATAACTGTAATTTCTTTAGAAGATGTTTTGAATTCTGGCTCTTTCATTCTTAATTTTGAGAGAGCTGAAGTGAAATCACGCCAGGCGCGAAATATGTTTGTGTGCAAAATGTTTAAATTGTACAGCAGTCCAATACAAAGAGAGCTCTCTCAAAATCAAAATTACAGTACTACTTTAAAGTACAATACAGGATACACACATGGCGTGAATTGCATACAGTAACTAGCATTAAATGAGTTTACAATTCATAAGACTTCTGCTAATGCCAGTAGTGCATTTAAATTACAAATGAATGGTATTCGCTCATGGCGCAAAATCACTAAGTTGTTTTTTCTCTCTCTTACAGATTTATGAATTCGCGCCTGGCGCGTATTCAATCGAATAACGTCGGGCGCAGATTCAATCAAGTTCCTCCTGTGCCAGCATAGGCTACAAGCATAGGCTTATTCAATGAGTTGTGTCGTGCTCTAGAGGAGCTTGAAATGGAGAATGCTCAGCTGAGAATGAGAGTTGCAGACCTCGAAGCCATTTTGGGTAATATCCCAATAGCTGCACCATCTTATTTTGCCAGATTCTTGTGTGCCGGCTTATCTTGTTACAACAACATTTGAGACTATTCCTGGCCAAAGATTTGAGACACCGAGGAACAACACACGATGATGTGACGCCTCGAATATATCGACCCGTAGTATACATACGGGGACTTTCCCCTCCCATGGCAACCATCTCGCCATGAGCAGGGCCCTCCGTCTGACCCGGGCCATCTACGTAGAGATGCTCGAGTAACTATCAATCCATCCTTTACGAGCAAAACCATAATCAGAATATAAAGAGAACTTACCTTTACAATCAAGGGTTAGCTGCTACGAGTAAAACACAGAGAGAACAGACAAAACAACACAATAAGTGCCCAACAGGGGCGCTACCCTAGAATTCACAAGCTACACTAACCACCCACATGTATTCCTGCTAGACCCGTTATCGTTTGGTGCCTCCATCCTCCTGGGACTCGATGCTCAGCTCTGGTTACACAGGTACAGGTACTTTGGCAAGGTGGCGCTTAGCTTGTCAAAAGGTAGGCGCTCAGCTCAAGGTCGATTATGGTGGATATGGGGGTGGTGATCCACCTTAATGGTCCAAAGTAGCATTCACCATGCTGGCCAATCGAGTTTGGCCAGGTGGCGCCTTCCCAAAGGATAATTAGCTTAATTATCCTTTTTAATTAATAATTCCTTTATTATAGGTTATTATCCTTAACAATTAAATTAGCATAGCTAATTTAATCCCTTTTAGGCCAACCCCCTAGGTTACCATACCCCATGGTGGCGTATCCATACTGGGTGACGTGTCAATATATTTATACGTATACCGTATAAATACTTGGAACGTCACATTCTCCCCTCCTTAGAATTAATGTTGTCCTCAGCATTTGGTTAGATATAAATATAGGAAACACATTATGAAGGAAGATAATTCCTTAGTTGCGAAGGTAATATATTAAAACTTTAAAGTTTAAAACAGTTTAAGCACCGAGGTGCATTTCACATGATTATCATAATCAAAAAAAGTTCAAGGACTGAGGTACAATATCAACATCATAGTAATAACAAAACATGTAGACAACTTAAAACCGAAGAGTTCGGGTCATCAGGAACCCTCTAACATGGGCGGGTCACGTACTGCTCACTGGCCTGCACATGTCAGTATATCAGTATATATAATTAGATTGTGGTTGAAGGGACCACCCCCTTATAATAAATGAAAGGAAGTTCTATGTAGCAGGGAACCTATCATGTCTATGGTTTGCAATTCACTGCAGCATAGGGAATGGTGAAGTTCCCATTGTAGCCGAAATGAACGCGGCCTATCAACTATATGCTCTCCAAGCAAGTTGTGGTGATGTCAACATTGACAGTATACCACTTCCTAGAGAACACCAAGGTGATCTCATCATCGGTAACTATTATTATTTACGATGCATCTACCCCTCTAGAGCGCTACTCTTGGCAATCAAGCTTCCAAGCTTACCTCCCAACATGGGTTGATAGCATCGTTGATGGTGCGGCCTTGAGATTCCCGCATGAAGTCCGGATAGTGCTTGTCAAGGTCTATCTTCATCACCCAAGTAGCATCCTCAACTGGTAAGTGCTTCCACTTAACCAAGTATTGCAACATGTGAGTCCTTCTGGTTTGTTTATAAGCTCGATCAAGAAGAGCTTCAGGCACTATTTCCAGCTACTCCTCTGTCATTTCTAGGAGGGTTGGGGTATCCAAAACCTCCTCTGGATCAAAATCTTCAAGCGGGGCGGCAAATCCAAGCGATATGCCTGCTCTCCAACACGCTCAGTAATTTTGAACGGTCCAGCCCATCTGGGTGCCAACTTCTTGCAGTTGCCAATCTTAAGCTTGGCTTGTTTCACCTTAATCTTAAGCCAAACTGATTCACCCACCTGGAAAACGCGTGGGGTTCTGTGCTTATCAGCTACACTCTTCTGACGACTGCGTGCAGCTAATAAATAACCACGAACTTCTTCGACTAGCGCTTGCATCTCCAAGAGGAGTTGTTGAGAAACCTCCACTTTAGAAACGAGGTTATGCCATGTGTCTCGAGTAAGACATTGATAACCATAGTTTATCATAAAGGGAGACATTCTGGAAGACTCTGTTGTTTCATGTTTGTTGTAGGCAAACTCGACCGGATAAATATAGTCACCCATTGGGATTTTTACTCCACACATAACTTCTTAGCATATCCTCTATGATGCGATTTTATGCCTCTGTCGACCATCTGTTTGAGGATGATATGCCGTACTCATAGCAAGCTTGGTCTGGATGGTGGCAAAGAAATCTTTCCAGAATGCACTTACAAATTTGGGATCCCTGTCGGATATAATAACCCGTGGCATTCAGGTGTAATCGAAGATTTCCTTGGCAAATAGTAGAGCAAGATCGGAAGGTCAGATCCGCGGGTGCGGCATGGCAAGAAATGAGCCATTTTCGACAATTTGTCGACCACTACTATTAACGCATCATATCCCGAGAATGCGTGGAAGGCCCACAATGAAATCCATGATTATGACTTCCCACTTAGCGTTGGGCACCTCCAGAGGTTGCCTTCGCTGGAATCCTTAAGCGCCAGCCTTTTCGCTTGTCGACACACCGACATTGCTTAATATATCGGCAATATCCTTTTTCATAGAAGGCGAGAAATAGCTGGAGCCGAATCTTAAAGTAGGTCTTCATAAAACCGGCGTGTCCAGCTATAGGGCTATTGTGTGTGTCATGGAGAATGAGTTTACGTACTCCTGAAGTCTCAGGTACACACAACTTATCCTTGTAATATAACAAGTTGCCTTCTTTCTTATACGAACGGAAAGCTTCACGCTCTTTATCTGTGCGAGCTTCCTTAGCCAAACTATCCCAAACTTCACAGAACTCGGGATCCGTGGCCAAGGTCCGTTCTATCTGTTTCCCAAACTTACTGGTGAGTGTAGAAATTGCATTACAATGGGTTCGGGTTACCAAGAGATGGCGTGACAGTGCATCCGCAACCACATTGTGCTTGCCAGGCTTATACATAATCTCAAAATCATATTCCTCCAGAAATTCCGTCCATCGTCTTTGACGGAGTTGAGATTGGGCTGGGTGGATAAATAACGGAGGCTTTGGTGATCCGTATCCAACTGGAATCTTCTACCAAGAAGGTAGTGTCTCCATATCCACAGGGCACGGACAACGGCCAACAATTCCTGATCATGGGTAGGGTATCGCTGCTCCGTCTCGTTCATTTTCTTTGAATCATAGGCAATAACCCTCCCCTCCTGCATTAGGACTCCCCCAGTGGCAATCTTACTGGCATCCGTTGCCACTAGTTTATCCTTCTCAGGATCGGGCAATTTGAGAACTGGTGCTGACGTTAAGGCATCTTTAAGCTGCTGGAAACTTTCCTGAACCTTTGCCTTCCAGTGTTCCATCCAATCCTTCACCTTCTCATGCTTTGTAAGATTTGTAAGAGGTGTTGCAATCTTTGCAAAATCCTTTACAAAATTTCGATAGTATCCTGCTAATCCCAAGAAACTTCGGACCTCGGAGACATTTCCTGGAACAGGCCATTCCCTTACGACCTCTATCTTTGCCGGATCTGTTGCAATTCCCTCTGCAGAAATAACATGGCCCAAATAATCGACCTTTGGAGTGGCAAACTTGCACTTAAAGAACTTGGCGAAGAGCTGATGACGTCTGAGCTTTTGTAAGGCCAGCCTAAGATGTTTCTCATGCTCCACTAAGGTCTTACTGTAGATAAGAATGTCGTCAAAGAAAATAACAACAAAATCATCTAAGTACTGTCGGAAGACATCATTCATTAATCGCATGAAAGTCGTTGGGGCATTAGTTAATCCAAAAGGCATCACGGTAAACTCATAATGCCCATATCTAGTGCGAAAAGCAGATTTATGGATGTCCTCTTCTTTAATCCTTATCTGATGGTATCCGGAGCGTAGATCAATCTTTGAGAAATACTTAGCCCCTTGCAACTGATCCATGAGATCATCTGCTCTAGGCAAAGCATAGCGATTCTTGATGGTATGCTTGTTGAGTTGCCGATAATCAATACACATCCTTAAAGAGCCATCCTTTTTCTTAACAAAACGAATAGGAGCTTAAAAGGCTTAAAACACTAGGTCGAATGAAACCTAGGTTCAAAGAACTCCCGGGTTGCTTCTTAAGCTCTGCCAACTTCGGGAGGACTCATGCTGCACGGGGCCTTCTTTGGTAGGCTTAGTACCGGCTCTAAAGCTATCTCACATTCTACCCCTCTAAAAGGAGGAAGATTCTGGATCTCATCTGGGAAAAGATCACCAAATTCTCGGAGAAGATTAGCAATCCCCTGTGGCAAGGTGTCGATTACTTGCTTCTGCTTAGCATCTGACTCAATGGAGGCAAGTCTGATAACGCAGAGGAACTTTTCCTTGCGTATAGCTTTATCTAACCTGTCGATGGACATAGACTGCATGATAGGGTTGAATGGTTCACCTTTTATAGTTACGCAGCTCCATTAGTTGCGTTGAAGGTAACTTCGTTTCGCGATCTATGTTGGCCTTTGCGGATGCCAAGAATTCCATACCAACAATGAGGTCGTGATTTGCCAATATCCATCAACTTCGGCACCCAAAGCAATCGGGTGCACGGCAACCGCATCTTGAGATTGATGCGACGGCCATGAGTATGTTCGACCTTACCATCGGCTAAAGTGGCAGGGCCTCGGGACCTCAAGGTTTCAAGCTGCAAGACCTGGGCCATTCTAAGAGAAGCAAAATTATGTGTACTCTCCGTATCCATAAGAATTACAAAAGGCTTACTGTCTACTTGACTTATGGTGGAAATGACAGCAGGCTGACTTTCAGCATTGCCGGTTTCTATAGCTGCAAGGATATGAGACGCACGGTGAATGTACTCGGGAGCGTCCTCCTCGGCAGGTAGTGTTGATTCAAGATCGTCCCAATCGAGGTCGGCCATGGCGGTACCGGATCTGGGTGACATAAGGACAACCGCATGAAGTGCGGGCCTCATACACCTGTAGCATGCCTTATCTCACGGAGTTGTTCTCGGGCCTCTTTAGGAATAGACTGTAAGAGGTTCGAACTTCCTTACCGACATTATTCCCCGTTTTATTCCGCCCGAAGGTGACTTTTTTTCCCCGATGACCATAAGAGTTTCGGCCGAGAGGGCCCCGGACTTGGCGGCGGGGTTTGTACGGTGTGGATGGCCGCGGGTCGCGAGTAAGGGGCGGGACGCGGATCGGGTTCCTTGGTGTGTCCTCCTCGAGGCTCAACGCTTTAGCCTCGACCTACGCAGAATCGATTTCGGGTCTATGGCCTTAACCATTCGTTTGATTGATGGGGCCAATCCTTCAATATAGCCTTCCATCGCCCTCTTTTCATTCATACCTGGTACATACAATCTTAAGCGCATAAACTCATCCGTAGGCTGGCGAATCGACATACCCTTCGCTCTAACCTCGTAAAAGGTCCGAATCTGTTGGCATTTGTGCGACAAGGCACATAATGCGACTTAAAGGCCTTGGCAAACTTCTTAAACTTGCACCTGCTTCTATCTAGATGCTTGGCTCTAGCATAGCCCTTCCACCATCACGGGCAGCCTCTGTAAGGTTTGTGATGGCAACCTTTCCTCGTATCCTTTTCTCGTCATGCCATAGGACTTCCCAAACTCCTTCATTTCGGTCCAACCAGGACTCGCATTCAATCCGCCTCTAGATTTCCCATCAAACCTGGGCAGTTTCCTATTCTTCCATATACTAGTTATGGCTGTATCAACCGTCTTGCGGTATTCCTTATCCCTACGCTTTGCATGGTCACCGGATGATACCGACGACTCAGAAGACACAGAAGTGGCTGATTGTGAGGAGGTGGCACTGTCCCTAGAGGAACTCCGACGACGTTTAGAATGGGGTCTCCCCTCCGCGTGCATGAGGTCGGATTCGTGGGGGGATTTCTTTGCCGTAGGTGGACTAGGCGGTAGCGGTGGTAACTCCGGTCTGTCTTCTTGTACATGTTGTGGTGGGTTGGCATGCAACACATAAGCCTGTAACTCGCCTAACTGTCTTTTCATTAACATCAGTTCCTGTTCTGGTGTTAGTCTAATGGCATTTGAGGGCGTTTGCCAGGCGGCGTTGCGTGCACCGTCTATATTGAGCATAAAAAGATATAAGCGAAATTACAGCAACATCAAGTTTTACAAGCAAGATCATTTTGGGTAGTACCGAAGGAAGAGTAAATAAGAAAAGACGAAAGGAAAGATTTTAATTATAGGTCAAACAACTGTTACATGGTAGAACTTCACACTGAAGGTAGTTATCAACTTAAAGTTATATAATACATAGGTAGATCTTATACATGAGCACTTCCTTAGTCATACTGAAACATAGCAAAACAAAACTTAGGGGTCTGGACCTAGGGGTTCGCAAAAGGGTACATGATAGAATAGCGAACACTTTCACGTACAGCTCCGACGAGCTTGTAACGTGCCCAGGCCTGGACGATAACAGGTTGGTAGTCCCATGTGGGGGCTAATAATAAGGAGATTGAAAAGCCTCCTTAATGCATAGAAGATTTGCCACAAGTGGTCGTTGGCATCCTCGAAAGCTTCGTGCCTGGACATATCCCAATAGTCCCATGTGCGGCGAAGGGTCTGTTTCAGGTCGTCAAAGGCCCGTTCTCTGAGGATGTTAACTACCTCCATCCCCTTGTCTGGATCATAAGGCTCTTCTGGCTCCGCGGGTTCCTCCATCTCATAATCACCGTCTCATTCCGGGTACTCCCCATATCTTTGGCCGTAATATTGTTCAGGGGGCCCTGGATCATCCCTCCTTATCTGGTCGGTGATCCTCTCTTCGTACTCCTCGAGTGTCTCTTCTGCAAGACCATGGAAACGAATATAGAACATTGAACAATTTTGTGATACTCTAAACTCCAAGAGATAGAAGAACGCGTCATGGAAGAGAACTATTTTAATTGTATTCATTGATACAATAGTCCCAATTTATAAGAGGATAACACAACAAAACTCATAATTTGGCTAAAGAAATTGCCAACCAAAATTTCACAACTATTCTCAATGCAAAATGCATAATACAATTATCTAGGAACTAGGTCCCTCCTCTTCGTCCATAGGCTGAGGAGGTGGATGATAACGCATCAAAGTGGCACTGGGGCTAGCAGAGAGGGCGGCTCGAGCTGCTGCCTCTGGTGGCAAGCAAGTGGCCAAAGGTGCCGCCACAAGGAGGCGCATGTTAGCGCAGCCCGCCACGTCCCCCAATGCTGCTATAGCCAAATCCCTACGGACCAAAGTAATGGTGGTGGCGTGATAATCAATCTTCTTATGGCCCGCTGAAGTGGATATGGCTCTGAGCGCCCATCAAGAAGCTTCAGAAGAAGGCCCTAGGTTCTTGGAGAAGAACAATACCCTCTGCTTAAGGTCGAGAGAAAGAATCGGGGCACATGGTTGCCCATTGTTCTAATCGAGGATCTCTCGGAGGTCTCCGCTTCCTTTTCCAAGTTCACGGGGATCCTCTCCTCCTCTTCTTCTTCCTTGTCATCTCTAAGGCTGACCTTGGTGTCCCAAAGGTCTTCCTCTTCCTGATCCACCTGTCCCATGGTGATCTGCAAAGGCGGATCTGAGGAGGAGGCCTTATCCGAGCCGCAGTGCCCGGGGATTCAGATTCTTTGCGCATGGGACATGTGCATGCAAGTGGGGGGGGTTTTTTTTACCATTAAAGATTTGTATACTTACCATTAGGGGTTTTTTGCCATTATCGGGGCAAAAATATATACTTTAGGGGTTAAATTAGCTTGCTCAAGATACTAGGGATGTTTTGGGGTGTGTCCATCCTTTTATTACTAAGCAACTGTGTCACTCAATAAGAACCGAAGTGACAAAAGAGTCTCAACGGGCTCTAGTTCTTCGGGCCGATATGCCAACAAGTCCTCGACTGGTGAGGGATGCACAACCGGTGTGGTAAAGTCGATGAAGTCATCTTGGCAATACTCAGCAAGGTCATAAAGGACTTCTATCTTCTTGGCGGATCGATAATGACGCCGTAGGCCCCATATAATGTCCTCAAAATCAGGTACTCTTGATTATTCAAGAGTCTTGTAGGAAGAAGGTTTAGCCCCTTCGAGCTTGAGGGCTTTCTCGGCTGACCGGCAGGGGCTTCAGTGGCAAGGAAGAAGGTTTAGCCCTTCGAGCTTGAGGGCTTTCTGTCGGCTGGCAGGGGCTTCAGTGGCAAGTTCCTTCCACCTTACAAAATCCTGTTTCGTCGACTTCCCGTGCCTTCCGGTCGAGGTACAGCGTAGAGGAATGCTCAAAGCCGGCCGATCTCCTCGTCCTCAATATCTTGGTCCATGATGATGGCGATTGCAAATCGGCCTCAAAACAAGTTTTTCGATCTATGGTGACGATAGGGAGGTCAGTACCCCGCCTCCTTATGCCCTTGATGACATTCCGACCATGCTCGTCACTTCCTAACATCTGGTGCAGGGTGTGGAAGTCGAAATAGAGCTGCGAATCATCCTCATTGTAAACACATGCAGGTAGAATCTCTTCACAGTAGAACTGAAGAAAGGCGGCATAATCAGGATCCGCCTGCATGTTGGAGACGAGGTCTACCTGCTGGAGGAGATAAGGGTGAAGAAGGTCAAAGGGGACCGCGGGGTCCCAATGCTCTCAAGAAAGGAGAATGAAACCCTAATGGCAAAAAAAAAAGGGTTTTATACTTTTCGGCACGTTTCCCAAAATTATTATTAAAATTTATTATTTAATTAATAATTTATATTCAAAAAGATATTTTTATATTCACAACCTCCAAAAATGGGAACAGTACATAGATAAGTTACAATAATTGTACAACAGGAGGAAAAAAAAAACGATCGCCTAATCACCGAAACTCCCCTCGGATCCTTCGTGCTAGCTAGAGGTCCTTGGGCATGATGGTAACCCTCTTTGCATGAATAGCGCAGAGGTTGGCATCACTCAAAATTTCTATGAGGTAAGCCTCAGCAGCCTCTTGGAGTGCGAGGATTGCAAAGGCTTGAAACCTCAAATCGGTTTTAAAGTCTTGGGCAATTTCCCGTACAAGCCGCTGGAAGGGAAGCCGACGAATCAATGGCTCAGTAGACTTCTGATACTTATGTATCTCCCGAAGTGCTACCGTGCCCGGTCGAAATCTGTGGGGCTTCCGTGGCTTGAGGGTTGCCTTGAGCGACGGGATGGATTTCCCGCCGGTTGTTGGATGCTTTGCCCGCTGAACGATCTGCTCCCGTCTCTGAGCCGATGTCTTCTTGGCAACAGTGGCATCCTTCTACAGCAATCGGGTCTTATAGTTCCCTCCACCCTTCCGGGTTTGGTACTCTTCTCTCTTCAGCGTCCGGTTACCCCACTCCGTTGCCTTCCTATTCTTAGGGTTGCCCGAAGCTCCCGGTTGGTCCACTTTATCCCCCATGTTTTGGTCTCCCTGGGGTTCAACGTTCTGACCAACAACTTGATCCTCTGGCTGACCAACATCGGGTTACTGGCTGGCTGATCAACCTGCTGGTTGTCCCTTTGCTCCACTGTTGATTCCGCCTCTGTCCAAAATGCGGTTACGGCCATCCTCCTCTTCCCTTCACAGACCGCTCCCTCTCCCGGCATCCACTGGCCTCTTTGTCCAAATGCATTTGTATGCGCTGGCAATCTCCAGGTGTGGTAGTCTTGCATAGAAGGCCCGCGCTTTCGCATATCATCTTGCACGAGGTCCATGCGGGCTTAGTCAAAACTAGGTGGGACATTCCCGAAATATATTCTTGCAAGCATCAACCTTGTGTTGTTAGTCCAAAGTAATTGCAACATATTGACGTTAAAAGGCAAGTAATATCACAAGTAAGGACATTAGCACGGCAACACCAGGCACACGTTTACTAGTTCTGTATATTGCCTCCGTTGTGGGTCATCATATCGCTTGTATAAATTATAGAAGAATCCTTCCACCTTGACATAGAGAATATACACCATGGTAAGAATTGAAAGTGAACTAAGTTATTTTCACTTCTTGGTACCTGAGGGATCTCTCCAATAAGTTTGCCTCTGCTAGAATCAACATATCTACCACAAATCTCACCGTTCTTGATGAAAGGAAAGGTAGGAACTGAGGATCTCTCCAATAAGTTAACATTTAAGGAGTTCCTCTTTGCTTTCACTGATTGGGTTGGGGTTGGTGATGGAAATGTTGACGGTTGACAGCATGGAATCCTTGAAGGAAATAATGCTACTGCCTTAAGCTTGGGCATTTGGCACTGCTCATCAGCGAATGCTGTTGCTCAGAAAAGATATGCTTTTTATCCAAGTGCTGTTGCTCGGACAAGATATGCTCTCTATATTACATTGTAATATAGCTGCATTTGATGAGATGTGAATTCAGAGATGTAATCGTACATTGTATTGTAGCGGATGATTTGGCCTTTGCCTATCACACAGTCATTGTCCTTTGTACTAGTAAATTATATTTTGAACCATTGCCATTGCATGGGTACATGAAACTTTAAACATAGAGTGATTTACCAATCATTTCAGACCAGCTTTTGGCCAAGGTTGGACAGTATTTATCGTGTGAAACCATAAATTCAAAGTTTACTTACATCGTATGGACTTCCTCAATTTTGATGTCAAAATAAGGGAATGTATTGCGTAATTAGAACTTCTTCACATACAAACTTGTTTAACCTACTGTGCTCTTTTGAAAACTTTACACAGAGACAATTGTTCTCATCAGAAAATAAACTGCAGATGTGCTAGCAAAGTGGACAAAAGTCTGGAAGTTCAACCTAGGCAAGTGTCCCTTGCTATACAATGTTTGCATTTCTAGTCCTATAAACAAGATACCAAAGAGCCATCAATCAAATGACAGAAATTCTGCAGAAAGAATAGGCAAAGGGGGTGAATTTATTTTGATCCAAATGTATCCTAAATTTATTTTGAGCCAATGAACATAGGCTTGAAGCACAAACCTAGTTAAATTGGCCCGTCATGTCATGTCCCCATTGAAGACCACCTAAGCCTTCTAGATCTATTAAATATCTCACAACATTGTTGGCAGCATTGTTGGATGCTTTGCAAGATCTTCAGAAGTGCATAATGTAGCCACTTGTACACCTGGATCATCTGAGCCTTCCAAGGTCCACTGAAGATGTTACGATCAAGTACATCAGCTGCCTGAGCTTTCTTGGTCATCTGTCTTACCCATCCTATTAAATTTCCTGCTATGTCTTTGAATTCTATTCCTGTTGGTTCCTTCCCAGTGAGCAACTCGAGGAGAATAACACCATAACTATAAACGTCACCATAACTATAAACGTCACCCCTTGTTGTTGACCCCCTTGTGGTTTCATGAGCACTGATCAAATGTACAAGCGCAAAATCTGCAACTCTCGGTTCAAAATCTGCATCTAAAAGAATATTGCTTGCATTCATGTCCCGGTGTATTATGTGGGGAACTAAACCATGATGAAGGAATGCAAGTCTACGTGCTACACCAACTGCAATTTTTAGCCTTTTTGGCCAGTCAAGTACCTCTAGAGCATCAGCACGTTTAAGAAGCCACAAATCCAGACTTCCATTAACCATGTACTCATAAACAAACAGCTTGTCTTCGCCAAATGAGCAATATCCCAACTGTGGAACTAAATTTCTATGCTTTACCTTACCTAGTTTCCATCTCTGCTAGAAACTCTCTGTTTTCTTGTGTTCGTGCTTATCCTAGTTTCTTCACTGCAAATGTTTTTCCATCCTGGAGGACAGCCTTATACACTGTACCAAATCCACCATCTCCAATAATGTTTGTTTTGCTGAAATTGTTGGTTGCTTCTAGAATGTCATGCAATGTTAAGCACAAAGGGAGTGGTCTTTCCAACATCGCAGCATTTATACTGAGAGGCTCCTTCATTTTGCTCAAGGAGAGATCTGAATCTAATTGCTGACTCAATTTGCTTTTTTCTGATATGTTTGATAGAGTACCTTGCTTCATTACGCGCCATCAAAACAAAACGAATCAGACTGCAGAAAACCAATGTACATCCAATTGTGATGCCAAGAATTGCGCCTGTGCCAAAACCTGATTGCATCTCACATTGTGTCATAATATTGTTACCACAAAGAGCTTTGTTGGACTGGAAAGCATTTGGAGCAAAATTCTGGCATATGCCAGTTATGGAAATTTGCTCGACCAGGTAGTTAAGGTAGTTATCTGATACATTCAGAAAATTGCTTGCTTACTCTGTCAAATTGGCCCATGGATTTAATTTTTTCAATCTTTGCCCTTCTTATTCTAATAATTTGTAGGTGAATTCATCTAAATTTTTTGTAATTTGTGGAGTAATGCCTCCTAGCTTATGTTAAGGTAGCGTTGGATTTTCTAGAAGCGCTAGAAAGGGTCCACAAACCTCTGTGTGACAATGCCATTTGCATTGTCAAATGCAATTGCAAATAAATTCTTCGGAAGAAATGGAGATAGAATTCCTATTTCAACTGCAAATCCAAGCTTGCATATGGAGACCAGGGTCATGCGCATAGACAGATGCAGCAAGAACATAGGATTAGATGAATAAAATGGTATAAAATTGTTCAAATAGAACATTGATACTTGTTGTTATACCTTCCATGTTATTTGCAAAGCATGTATACTTTCTGCCAGCTTTGTTTCTCACAGAAGTCCCAAGAAAGACAAAGCATTATCATGAGATTATTCCAAGGGCCAGAAGTAAGCAGTTGAATACATACCTATAAAAACATTTATGAGATAGAGATTCACAAATAAAAAAGAAAAAGAAAATCTAAAATTTGACCTTATGCAATTGATGTCCCCAATCTAAAAAAAATTGGCCAAGAAAATCATAAAATATACAATATATGGGTTACAAAATTTGCCTTCCAAATGATCTTGTATACAATCGTGTCCTTATCTAGATTTTCTGAAAACACACTTATTCCCTGATTCATAGACAAACAAGCAAACGAAAAAATTAATCCATAAAACATGGTCAGTTGTAAAGAACCTTACTATTTCGGTGTTGTATTAGCATCTGATAGAACTCCATATCAAGCTAATAAGGGTAAAAACTGACTTACATGGATGCCATAAGAAGATGGAACTCCGATGTTGCGAGAAGGTGAGTATTTTAGATGCTACACAGTAACCTTGTAATTTACAGAAGCACCATCATGTGATCAATTGATAGGTTAACATAAAGCTATACCTCTATCTGAACCTTTGCATCCACTGGTACAACGAGATTTTCAGTTCGGAACTTGGAACTTTCTGCTACAAAAATGGGCTAAATACACAATTTTCTTGCATTCTATTGCTACCAACAAACTGCAAAAAACAAATGCAAAAGTCAAAATTCTCTTGACATCCGGTTTGTGTAGCCTTTGATGTAGATAGACCCTACCATCAAAGAAGGCCTATAAGATAAAGCTAAGGGATATCGCAAAATGACATGCAAAATTCCTTAGTGGACAAGGATCACATTGCTCATAAATCTCCTTAGGCTTTCCGAACCATCAAATTTTCAATAGCCAAAAAACTCCATAAACATTAATTTGCCGGAAATGAAGAGCTCAGTCGCGTAATTCAAGCTTTCAAATCTAAAGTAGGGCAGAATTTTTCCAGAGAATATGTGGACGAATACATAAAATGATCATTGCTCATTGTTAAATTCAAAACCCATCTATCCATTCATTGTAGAACAACCCAGAAAATCTAAATGTAAATAGTGCACACAGGGCAAGAAAAAGTCTTCGAAAACCCCCTTTAGTGCCAAAACTAATGAAGAACGGCACAATATGCAGGCTTGAAAACTTTCTTAGTAAATGCAGGCTCAAAGTAATTCCGCTTCAATTCACTGAATGCATCGATTTAAATTTTCTTCCTTGAATCTGAGGCTATTTAGATTTGGGGCAGCAATTTATGGCTTTTTTCAAGGGCCTTAGCAATACTTAAGCAATATTTGTATTACCATTTGCACCAGCACAGTTTCTACTCGATCCAATCCATTTCTTTCTATCCCTAACCCAAAGCAAATAAATTTTTCCCAACCAGAGCTAGGCATCCAATAATCATCTAACTGCATGTATTTCTATATTCAACAGGAGTTCTATATTCAACAGGAGTAAATAAGCATGTCGGAATAAAGACAGCTTTGAACAAAACAAAATTGTAAAAGAAAAAATCCTTACCTTCGCTTCGTGTTGATGAGCTCTGGCAACAGAAATCATCCTAGAACAAAGTCTGCCGATGTTCCAGATCTTAACTAACCATTTTCGAACCTTCTTATTCTTCATCGGATTGAAGCCATAGCCAAGTCCGGCGGATAATGGGGCTGGATGACCGAGCATTTACAGGCTGCAGCCAGTTTTTAGCAGTCATCAGCATATGCTAGGTATATGCCAGCATATACTTGAATATGCCCACATACCCACATAAACGAGGGTTTGCCCCCCTAGGGGCAACCCAAAAAATGGTTCAAAATTCAAATTTTAACTTTTAACTTTTTATAAAAATTTTCTTGTAAATATATATATTTTTTTAAAAAAATTTTCAAACGGGCGCGTATAAAAATACGCGCGACCGTATGGGGCGCTGCGTTACTTATACGGCCTTAACTTTTCAAACTAAACACCTCCGAGGACAGCAGTGCCCCTTTCGATTTTTCGGCGGCCTGTTGTCCTTTTGACCTCGGGAGACATGCCCCTAGGGTATTTGGGAGGTGCCCGATCCATTGGAGCCATTTTCACCTTCATCCGAGCTACCTACAAAAAGTTACAGCTCTTCCAAACTTGGGTCTTCCAGTCGCCCTAAACTTCTTAAGAACTTACATTCTATTACATTAACCTAGCACCAAACCAAACATCGAGAACTCAACAATCACACTAGCTTAAACTCTCTCCTAGCTACCGAACTAGCGAAGTTAGGGTTTTGGTCGGTGCTATGATTTCGGTAACCGAAATCACGCCCCTGATACCCCCCGTGGACGCCCTCGGAATATACGACCCGGCCGTATACATGCGGAACTTTCCCCTCCCATGGCAACCATCTCGCCATGAGCGGCCCCCTCCGCCGGACCCGGGCCATCGTACGAGATGCTCGAGTGAAGGACACGGAGGTGTCATTCGCCCACGCCGATGGGCTCCCTACGTCGCGGAAGCATGAATACAAGGGTTAGCACACAAAGATAAATCATATATAAATAACCACCACGAAGGGTGGCGCATCCATCAAATACCAGCGGCAAAAGAATATGCATCTAAACCTAAGAAAACACCCCAAACCTCGGTTCTACCCGGCTCGGACTCGATTGAGGATCGACCCCTACGGGGCCTCAAGAGATCAGCGAGACCGAGTCTTGGCATGGCGTTTATGGCATAGAACATCGGCTAGGGTTGTCCACTCCATCCGCCCCTCTGGTGCACACACTTTGCGGATGGGTCGATTCACGCTATGGCCGCTATAGCCTTGAGGGAAATTGAGACTCAAGGTATCACCCGGTCCGGTAGGCGGTCGGTGGCGTCCCCTTCGGGATCGGTGGTTCCATGGGTGAGCTAGAGAATACGTGCCGCATCGGCGACCCAGCATCCATGCGGACTTACTCACCCTAAATCTACTCAAAGTGCAAGATGCTCCATACGGATCACACCTCTACACCCGGGGGTGTCGGACCCATACCCCCCCTCACGTGGCCGGCTATCGGGCCTAGCCCCCAGTAGGAGTCTCAGGAGCCTTTTATGTTAGGTGCAAGACCCCACCCCACTTCCTGCGTGTCCCTTCTGCGGTGCTAAGCCGGACCATAAGCGTCTACGACCCGGTGGTCTCTTGTACCGCAGGCGCATTTAATGGGACTGTTACAGGGCTCTATCTAGGAGCATACTACCATACATGAGCTAAGAGGTCTCTACCCTCCCTTATTTCCCCCATTTCCAGTGTAATACTATGCAAAGAACTATCAATCCATCCTTACTGAGCAAAACCATAATCGTAATATAAAGAGAACTTACCTTTACAATCAAGGGTTAGGCGCTACGAGTAAAAACACGAGAATGCAGAACAAAACAACACAACAAGTGCCCAACGGCGCTACCCTATAATTCACAAGCTACACTAACCACCACCCACTGTATTCTTTGGACTGTTATCGTTTGGTGCCTCCATCCTCCACGGGACTCGATGCTCATTTCTGGTTACCGCAGTGCAGTGTACTTTGGCAAGGTGGCGCTTAGCTTGTCAAAAGGTAGGCGCTCAGCTCAAGGTCGATTATGGTGGATATGGGGGTGGTGATCCACCTTAATGTTCCAAAGTAGCATTCACCATGCTGGCCAATCGAGTTTGGCCAGGTGGCGCCTTCCCAAGGATAATTAGCTTAATTATCCTTTTTAATTAATAATTCCTTTATTATAGGTTATTATCCTTAACAATTAAATTAGCATAGCTAATTTAATCCCTTTTAGGCCAACCCCCTAAGTTACCATACCCCATGGTGGCGTATCCATACTGGGTGACGTGTCAATATATTTATACGTATACCGTATAAATACTTGGAACGTCACAGATGAATAACACACAGATGTAATTAAAACAATGTAAAGAGTGTCTAGTGTTTTTTAAATTCCTGAATGGTCTGGTCTGCAGGCCTTATAGTTCTGAAATTTTGAATGAATGGTCTGGTATGCAAGCGTTTTAATTTCATACATATGACAGAATCAGCTTGTGCATCTTAGTATAAGCACTCAATCTACTTTTGCTGATGTATCTTCCTCTATTTCTTCTAAGAAAATGAAACTCACCTTCTTTAAGCGAATTACTGGCCATGCAACAAAGGTTCTGATGCTTTCACCCACTGTGTCTCCATCAGGATGCCTTCTGGATAATGATTCGTCGTTGAAATGGCAACTGGTTACTAGGATCTTCACATGATCATTTCCAAGAGGAACGCCATGGCATATTGCTTCCGGATCGACTGATTCTATCTTGCAATTTTCCACCCTTCTCTTCAAATTCGTCGTCAGCATGTAACATTATTCTCCAACGCTGTTCGAATCTCGCAAGATCATTGGATTAATTTGGAGCTTGGGATCTGGAAGAGTAGATGAACTTACATGAAGGCGCTCGACATCGCTTAGGCGCCGGCTTCTTCCCAGTTCTTTCGAGTTCTTCCTGTTCTTCCCAGTTCTTTCGAGTTCGAATGACAAGAAAGGCTGGCGGCAAGATTAGGTGGTAGTTTCAAATTTTCCGTTAATTGTACTATTTTTTTACCGGCTGAGTGAAATCTAATTATGGGATTTGACAATACTTCCACGGCGTGAGAGCCATTTAATGCTCGTACAATCGCGTCCGGATCCATTAGGCCCAATCGTAAGATTCTGACCGTCGATTAAAAGTCAATCCGCGAAATTTAAATAACCGCTCGCTTCTATCGGACCGTCGATGAAGAGTCGATCCGCGAAATTTAAATAACCGCTCGCTTCTATCGGACCGTCGATCAAAAGTCGATCCGAATGAAACCCGTCGATCCAAAGCCAACCTACTCGGCTTATGGAAATCTATATAAGTTTTTGAATGTCATTTCTTGCTTTTTGATTGCCGAGACGCTCAAGAACTCCGAGGCGCTCAAGAACTCCGAGGCGCTCAAGATCGTCGCGAAGATGCCGCCCAAAGGTCGTGTTGCTCCAAACTTAGGCCGGGCCACGAGAGAAGCTGTTCAAGGTCAGTATTGTTCAAGTGTTTAGGCATCTGTTCATTGCTCTGATTAGTGTGCGATGTTTGCTTTCGTATTTCATTCGCCAATAAATCTTCTGCCTATACTCCTGTCTAGTATTTCTGTAGCAGTGACTTAAATTTCTATAGCTGCTCATACTCTTGTCTATCATTTCTATAGCTGCTCATACTCCTCCTGTCTATTAATTTTACACCAGTGACTTAAATTTGCATTTGCATAATTAATGTCCCTCCTGTGTTAAATTGTCTGTTCTGTCTATAATTTGTCCACCTATGTATAAATTGGTATGACGGTGTTTCGTTGACCTGCCTTCGAGTGTATTTTCGCCTCTTTGTAATTGTCCGCCTTTTGAGTGCATGTGCGTAATTGGCGGCGTATCTTAGGAATGAATGACCACTCGAAATCGCGCTAAGCGTGTATTGCACCCTCGTTTGCAGGGAGGAAGAGACAAAACCGATTGGTAGTTGCTACACCTCCTCCTAAGAAAGCAAGAGGCTCGGGAAGATACTCCAGCCAAGCTCAAAGCTCACGAGAAGAAGGGAAAGCCTAATGAGGAGGGCCTTGATATCCTATGCATTGTCGATGGATGATAGCGGATCCATTATCGAAGCGTTAATGAGATCCTCCATGCCGAAGAGGAGAAGATGGATGGCAGTGCGGAGTGGTATGTTGATGTAGGCAAAACAAATGGTAAGGTAGATCTTGTGTTACACTCCGGGAAGAAAGAGACCGATCTTATGAAGAAACAAGGTATTCTTATCACTTGTGAGGACCCGAGGATGACATATGTTGTCAACTCCTAGTGGAGGTTGTGAAGAACCACAAGAAAGATCTCGTCGAATTACACATGCGGGCAAAGCGCTTTCAAAGATGGTCCGATGAAGAAGGGCGTGAGTCTTTGAGTCATGTTTCAAGTATGGATGGCCTCAAAATCTTTTGCTCTCACTCTAGTGTCTATAAGTGAAGGGGTGTCTGCGGTGAGGGAGAGCTTTGCGAGGACCTTCTCCAAGTTACTACCGGAAGAGTTGAAGCATGAAAATGATATCGGGGATGTATGAAGATTCTTTGGACTTAGGAAAGGACATCCCGGTACACCTTGGTGATGGCATTTTAAGAAAATGACTCGAAAAGAAATTGCATTTGGAGGCAATGAGTAGGCTAGTCAAGTATGCAGACAACTACCCACTTGGCCAATCTTTTACACATCCCATCCATGTTGACCCGTCAGGTGAGATCACATAAGTCAAGTCTTGTTAGCGGGAGGTATGACCACAGCATGCTAGAGAAATCTTGAGGGCGATGGTGAAGAATCCAGGCCAAGTTCCTATGCCAGCAGACGTGCTTCCTTGGGATAGGAAAAAGGATGCTCCACTCCAATGGACAACACTAGAGGAGCTTACAGTGGAGAACCCTAATGTATGCTTCCTTATTATTGACGGACATCATTCTATTGAGGCTGCTTGATCCCTATCCAACCCCGGGCTAAGCAAAGCGGGACAAACAATGTATACGCTACATTACAACCACAAGAGGTGTCGGTTTTTAAGCCCTCATACCCATGCAGAGGACTTGGCAGAGATTAGTGCAACATTGAACGAAATGGGCGAAGTCTTTCTTTAGAAAAGCTTAGTATATTAGGTGGAATAGAGTCAGATATATCAAGTAGGAAAGCGATAGTAGACTAGGTCCGCGTGTGTCAGGCGTGCCAATTCGCGTCGTGCATGTATACATCTTTGCCAATTCGGCGCTGGCGTGTATTCATCTTGAGAATTGGCGCTGAATACGCCCGGGCAATTGGCGGTGTCTTTGCGTGATCAAGGCGCCGGTAGCGTATACACCGGCGTCTTGATCACGCGATACTATAGTCGGCGCTGGCGTGTATTCAGGAGAATTCGTGGATGAATACACACCCAGCGAATTGGCGGTGTAATCGCTTGATCAAGGCGCCGGGCGGCGTATTCATGCGGCCAATTCACGCCGGCGCCGAATTGGCACGCGCTGGCTTTGGCGTTTCGATTATCTGTTTGCTTGATCTAAAAGCGGTTCATTTTTGTATGCCCTGCTCATATTAGCCGACATGCTTTCTTTATTCATGCAGCCCTTATATGGAACAAGTCTGTCGCCCAAACAATGGATAGAATATGGAAGACCCCGCAAACAAAACAAGGAGGAACGAAGTCGAGGAGTTTAAGGCATTGGAAAAGACCTTGGCTCGGACTATCATCAAGATAAAGAAACCAAGGGAAAAAGGCGAGGGAAAAAAGCGGGGAGGAAGCGGCGAGGCGTCCCGAAGCATCTTCGAGGTCCCTCTGAGATGCCTACAAGATCGTCTTCGCTACTGGGGGGTCCAGGCGAAGTGGAATGAGTTACGGGATGCTTATGCTCGTAAACGACTACCGGACCCAATGGGAAGAGTGCCTCCTCAAGATACTTCAATATTTGATCGAAGACTACCGAGATGACTTGATTCTGAGACAAAATGTCCTTCATTGATTGTTGCACTCATATAAAGAACATGCGAAGTTATGAAGGTAGCGGTTGGTCAAGAACTCGAAGCTATCGGTGATGTAACATTGTACGAACTCGCACCGCTAGACAAGTATGGCGTGTCTGTTGATGACATCAAGAAATACGTCTTTTGGTCGAAGGAATTTCTGCAAAACAGGAAATCAAAGAACCAACAGCACACCACAAAACTATCAGATAAGGTGATGGGCGATTTGAGAAGAAAAGGTTGCAGATCACGAAAGATGTTGGTGGTGGCTTACCTGCACTCCAATACCTGGTCTCTACCGGCTATAAAGGTCTCCTACCCGATACAACAATAGGCCCTCGCAATATTTCTCTGTTTGTATTGGATAGCAGGACTGCAAAAGGAGAGAAGGGGATGACTCAACAGGAGTACAACAGTTTTTTTAGTAGCTGCATAGGCTTAACAACTCAGAAGCTCTTTACTATTGTCATCATATGTCCCCCAGGAGAGCCTCATATGCATGCTTTGGTGGCTTCATACGACTTGGAATGCCTAAAGGTCGTTAGGGAAGGTTCTCTTCTCTTTGAGACAAAGGATACTGATTTGAGGATGCAGTTTAAAAGCGCTTGTATAATCTTCATAATGATATCCCTTGTGCCAGATGACGACTATGAGGTAGCAAAGAGCAAAGGGGCATCAGATAAAGGTGCATGGCAGTGTTTTCTTTTGGATGAACCCAACTTGAAAAATGTCTTCTACAAAGCAGATGATGAGGATGAAGCAAATGAAAGCGAGGAATTTGATGTTCCTAACCTCTACCGGAAAGACATCACTCTGGAATTGCTGACAAAAGAAAAGGGGCCCTTGAGTAAACATGGGTTTGCAATCAATCTGACAAGCTATCTTGTTGAGGCATTTGCACCACTTGATACCACTTGCTGTGAATTACATGTTGGAGGGTATATTGGTAGAGAGGCCCTGAAGACATCAAGAAGATGTTTAAGTTTCGTCAACGATGATCAGTCCAGGGATTTCCTTGAAGTGCTTTTCGAAAAGGTACTAGCCACGGTTGATTGGGGTCCTGTCAAAGATAAAAACCGTTGGCTTTGGTACCTTTCAAAGGGCGAACTACTAGTTCACAAAAGCCTCCAAGTGCAACTCGAATGTTCAAAAGCAATGCAACCCCGAGGAGAAGGCGAAATGCTAGCGGGAAGGCGTGAGACCATGGAGAAAAATATGAAGTCCATGCTTGATAACATTGCAGCGGTAATGTCCAGCAGAGGGCATACTGCGGTAGTTCTAATACCGGCCGGGATGATCATGCAAGCTCGGATGCAACCAGCGAGGTTAGGAATCAAACCCTTGTGGTAGCTTTCATAGAAGAGAAGAATGTCCGAACTAAATGAGTGGAGTTGATGCTTCGACGATGGCTTGTCAGGGAGTGAAGTAGAGGCCTACGACTGGCTTTGGGGATGATGGCGGCGATGAAAGGTAATTCACACCGGCGCGATATGTAGCTTATTTATGAAGGACAAAAACGGCTTGGCGTGTATTGCAGACCACTTTGCATGGCTAACTCTTTGTTTTCCATGGTTGAGGGGCTCCACCGCTTGTGACAAAATCATTGTCTTCGATCTGAATGGTGTCTGTGTAAAAGCGTTTCCTAAGAAGCTTATTACTTGAGGGGATGACTTCGAGCAAGTCCCTCTAGAATCGAATACTAAGTGGATCTATCCTCGCCCACACTTAGAAGATATGATGAATGAGGCGTTCAGACTGTTTCGAGTTGCCATCTGGTCCTCAATGGAATGCAGAAATGTTGATGAAGTACTTAGCATGTTACCAGGCATGAATCGAGACTTTGTGACGATTTGGGACCAAAGTAAGTGTATAAAATTTCCACATCCAAGAGATCCGGATGGCAAACTGGTCTTCGTGAAACATCTTGGTACTATGATGGATCAGCTTGGCATTCAAAAGAAAGAGGACATCATAATAGTAGATGATGATGCTCTTAAGTGCTTTTATAATCAAGGTCAGGCTCTAAATCCACCAACTTATACTCCACAAGATTACTCAACAGATGAGTTTCTAGTCCATCATGAGTGGCTTGGCTGCTGGTAAAACAGTATCAGATGTTGTCAAAACGCATCCAGAACTAGATCGGACTAAGGAGATGGATCCCTATCTTGAGAGTTATTTGACAAAGAAAGGACTAGTCCCTCCAACACATAACAACCAACACATAACAACCATTGACATTGACAACCAACACATAACTACCAACACATAACAACCATTGACATTGACAACCAACACATAACTACCATTGACATTGACATCCAACATATAAAAATTAAATCCCCAACACATAACAACCAACACATAACAACCATTGACATTGACAACCAACACATAACTACCATTGACATTAATAACCACAACCATTGGGTCCAACACATTTAAATTAAAATCCCCCTTAAACCCCCTATGGTTTGGGTGCATATTCACACGGGGGGTGACTCCGGGCAACGAGAGTTGTTGGATAGGTATATTCACCCCTTATTCCTTAATCTACACCGTACGTAAAGTTCCTCGTTTGTGGGGTATGCAAGTACAAAATTTGCTATACTGTATAACAAGATTCGCAAAAATACTATAAGATTTCAAGCGGAATACTATATGGTGTTGATTTTATGCGTAAAAAATACAATTATGAGGGCTCATTTGCCCCTACATCACCCCGTGTGAATATGCACCCAAACCAAAGGGGGTTTAAGGGGGATTTTAATTTAAATGTGTTGGACCCAATGGTTGTGTTTATTAATGTCAATGGTAGTTATGTGTTGGTTGTTAATGTCAATGGTTGTTATGTGTTGGTTGTTATGTGTTGGGGATTTAATTTTATATGTTGGATGTTAATGGTTAATGTTGCAAAAAATTTTTTAGCCTTCGGGGCCTTAGGGACGCCTTGGGTGTGACAAAATTTTAGAATTCAAACCGAAAAAAACTAGAATTGATTTGAGGCTTTCATCACTGTAGCTTTTGAATTTCATCACAATAAAACAAATAGAACATAAGTAAAAGTTACCATAAAGATAGAGCAGATTGATCCCATTATTCTGAAAGTCATAAAGTTTGCAACACCTATACACAAACATTTTTCAACCTGGAATTTACTTGGCTGAGCCTTTGGCCTCCATGGATTCTTGTGGTGAGAAACCAAAGTGGAAAACTTTTCTGCTTGTTAGCACAAGGATCTAGAAGCCTTGGAATTTGCTTAATAACTGCCTCAAAATCTAAAAATGCATGGTAATTTTTTGCAAGCTTCATTCGAATGAGCCATAAAATAATATCCAATAAGCGCAATCAGATTAATCGCCTAGTAGGATGTGAAAGCTTATCAAACCCGGCCGAAAAATTGCTGTTTTAGCATAGATAACTTAACCAAACATATCCATATCATACACTATCAAAAAGATCTCGGAGAGAGCTTTCCAACGCAATAAAAATCATCTCAAACAGAGCTCTGGATCAAAAGTTATGATAAGAAATGTGTTGCCGGCGGGGAAACTGCACTACATGCGCCCTTCAAGCCCTTCATGTGCCCATTATGCACCACACATACAAAAGAGGGCTTTGCTTTGTGAGCCATTGGTTGTTGACCATTATACACACCACACGCAAAAAAAGGGCTTTTGTTGTGAGCCATTGGTTGTTGACCATTATACACCACACGCACAAAAAAAGGGCTTTTGTTGTGAGCCATTGGTTGTTGCCCATTATGCACCACACACACAAAAAGAGGGCTTTTGTTGTGAGCCATTGGTTGTTGACCATTATGCACCACAGGCACAAAAAAAGGGCTTTAGTTGTGAGCCATTGGTTGTTGACCATTGGAAAAAAAAAAGGCTAAAATCAATGGCTCAGAAATGGTGCACTCTAGATGTACGCATTAGTACATCCATTTGAATACATCACGAAATCATAGGAAAACCTTAGTGAAAAGCGTACAAAACACAAAGAAAACCCCCTGTTATTATGCTACATATTCAAGTGAATACAATGTAAAAAGTGTTCTGTGTATATTGATGTGTTGTTATCTACAAATGCTAATCAAACACCACATTCTTCTCACTAAAACAAGAAAATGTTAAACCACCCACTACTATAATGCAAAAATTTGCAACAATGCAAAACAGTATGTCATACAACACAACACTATATTGAACAAAGGGTATGCAAAAGTGGCGTGCTTTTAGACATAAATCCAATTTAAATGAACGATGGTTATAGGTCTTTCCCACAGATGCTAAATTCTAAATCTCTTGTCACACCTGCAAAACAGAGGTTGCCACATCAACAATACAACACAATGCTTACATTTAGAATGTTAGACCTTGCTTAACTATAAACGTCAGTTCAAGGCTTCTGCTGATATCACCGATTGGAAGGAAAAAATATTGTTGTAGTTAAGATAGTGTTAATTATGAGAAACTCGCGATGATAGCATTATCCCACCTTGTGTTTGTATATTAACCTCATCTTTAATAGAAAACATGTAGACTGCACAGAATTTGCAAAGCAACACCAAACCTAAAGATAACAAAATCATAAGTTTAGAAAGTAGTCTAGGTATCAGATTTGAAAAAAGGGAATGCCTGGACACCTACTTCAGTACATAGATAAAATTTTGGACATTTACTTTCTCCATCCAAACCACTGCCATGGCAAATACCCTGCACAACACTTGTAACTGCAAATCAGAAAAGGCATAGAGGTACAATGTATCAGCTCAAGCAAAAAAGATAAGTTGTTTTACACGTGTGTCTATTTCTAGCATGTAGACACTTATTGCCAATCCAAGCCAAGGCAAATGCAGATTCAACAACCTTTGCATTCATGACTAAAAGAACAAAATGCAAAACAACATAGCAAACTTGTCAAACAAATAATTACCTGTTTGAGAGCACCTAAACATACGGATGGAAACCTGCTGGCACATTGTGAATAATGTTAACTCTTGGCATCAAAGAAACAACTGCCTTGAATGAAGATGACAGAAATAGTGGTGGCCTACAAATGAAGAGTCTAATAAAGAACCATAAAATCTTGAAATTCTCGCAAAATTCTGAAGAGAGGAAAATCAGCTAATCCATAAGAACCTCCACGCAAAAACAGACTCTGGGTTTTAACTAACATAGTTATTCCAAGAGCCACAGTGACCCGGCTGATGGAGTCTGAACTGCTCTGCTCTAAGAAAATGTCTTGCAGCTTTTGTCACATCTAAGACAAATAAAACAGGGTTTAGGTGTTAGAGTTCTACCTGCCAGTGATTCCTTTGTAAAAAGTCGTCTGATGCTTGCGGCTATGGATCAACAGCTTCAAAGATCTTAACCGGCTATGCTCATGTGATCTTAGAAAACTGGATTCTATTAACTCAATGGACATATATCAGATTAGATTCTTACAAATAACGTACTCAAAGTTAAACAGAAGTTAAGCACGTACCTACAAAACATTCGGAAGATGCTCCTGGTCCCCTGCACAAATGAGAAGAAATATGATCAATATAATATGCATTGACCATCTCGGACTTCAAGAAAAAGCATGCACAGTTATAAAAAGAGAATGCTCAACTTGGTAAAGTATTCTCTGCGTATTTGATACATTGATATGGGAACATTTAGATTTGCTTAGACATTTGCTGACCTACAGGGGAGAGACAATGCTTAATTCAGAAAAATATAATGAATTTTACAATCTCAAACAGAGCAGATTCTGGTGGTAGAGCAAGAACCCTATGTGCAATTTATCAGATCACCTACATTACATCCTTCCAACGTTGTAGTGCAATTTTCTCTATTCATTTTTTTTTTCTAGTGCTTCATTCAAAACTCACAGCTTTCGGAGATCCAGCAAACGTGTCACAGATGTAGGAAATGGCCCAACCCTTGTGTTAACTCCCTGTAAAAGAAGACAGCGGACATGAAAAAGAAGATCTTCAAGTTTTAAAACATATCTTCAAGATAGCAATGCGGCTTCTGTACTTTCTACCTTGAGAGCCAAAGATTTATTTTCGAGAAGAGCCAGAGATTTGCTTTCCAGAAGCTCGAAATCCTGTCGAAATCCTGAAATATAACAGCATTGCAATTGACTTTGGTAAGAAAATCCTCGGATTCTTGGTGTCGTGCTAAGTTTCTTGGTGTCTTGCTGACCTATGATGATGCCGCCCAGCTGAAGAGCTCCACAGCTCCAGTGATGATCTGAACCAATGCAAGAGCCGGAGGCGCCAAATCGAGATTCGTAAGAAGAGAGCTGGTCCAAATTTCGTAGAAAGAAAGGGTTTTGGAAATTCGTCGTCATTGAATAGGGTCGGCTCGGCAACTTCGAAATATGAATTTAATGCTGGCAACCAAGATGCCGGGAGGGGGAACGCATGCGGGAAGGGAACGCCGCATGCGTCTGCACTGCGGCGTTCCAGGCACGAAGTCCAATACCTTACCAAAATAAAAAAAGAAGATATTCCATGGAAAATTCGATACCTTTAAAAGGCGAATTCGTGCGCCTCACTCTTATATTCATGTTCGTATGAATACAAGATTTACAGATTTACCAGCTCTCATGTTGTAGAATTTAACTGCGATTTTTCACTTTTCTTTGTTTTTGTCTCGGATTTTTTTAGGCATTTGCTTTGTGTATCTCTATTCCAGAATATATGTTTCTTGCTTTCTTATTGTCCTTTGTGGATGTACGTACCTCCTTTGAACCTTGCCTTATGCTTTTTCAGCTCAAACAAACAAAATCCTTGGGGCAGAAAGACTCCTCTAAAGTTAAAGAAGCCTCAACATCCACAGGCGCATAGGGACGAGTAATCCAAAAAAGATTTTATCTATATGGGTACTCTAAGGGACGTGGGTACATCGACCCCGCCATCTGGGGAGGAAGAAAGAATAAGCTATAACACTTCACAAGGAGCCCTTGTTGTTGAAATGAAGTACTTTAAAATAGCAAAAGTGCAGCCAGAATCTTTGTGAAACTTCTTCAAGCATTACATCAACAAGGAAAGCCTCATATGCCTCCTCAACAAGGTACATGCAAGTTGACATGAAGGCATGACGTAAGTTCATCTGAAGAAGAAGGAATTGAGTCTGAACACATTGAATTTGCAGTCCTGCCTTCTAGAATGTCTGGGAAAAGGCCATTGGCTGGTCAGGTTGCTGCAAAGGAGCCAAAAAATCTGTAAAGAGGAAAGCCTTGCATTTAGGCACTGGTTCAACAGCGTCTGCACCAAAGAAAGCAAGAAGCAAGGGCAAGGCCAAGGCACCTAGAGTTCCCATTAAAGATAAGAAGCTAGACAAGATCAACGAGAAATTTGAAAAGATAAACCAGATCAAAATGGTCCAAGGTGTTATATACCTCCCGGTCACTTCCATGAAAAAGCCTCCTAAAAACGAGCATGGAGAGAGGCCATTGCAAGTGATAAGGATTTATTCTGACCACTTGAGAAATTTAAAGAAAAGAATTAGAAGTAATCCTTAGGCCCACGTAGCACCCATTGTGGTGTTGGCTGATAGGAGCTAGTCTGTGAACCCAGCCGACTATGACAGGGAGCAAATAGAAATATAAGCAGACAAGGAGGACTCAAATCCTGCAATATTTGGTTAAGTGGAAAGTGGAAAGACTTACCACCAAAGGATGCAACATGGGTTCTCAAAGTGGATCTAGATAAGGCTTACCCGGACTTTATGAAGCAATGCCAAGAGCGCACCATCAACGATGGATCAACCCTGACTCCAAAAATGAGCACATCCTCTTCTGAGCGATAGATTCGACAGGGATCATAAAAGGGGTTGTTTATAGAATGCATCTTAGCAAAGGGGAGAGCATGTAGGCATCATAGAATGCATTCGTCTATAGCCATTATGGGAGTGATGCCATTCCTTATGTCGAGATGAATAGCTATCCCTAGGCATGATAGGAATCCCTATGTATATTTTAAGGTTATATGGGGCGATCCCTTTTAACCACAACATATTAAAAATTATCACAATACTAATGTCACTAAGATTCTGTAAGCCAGTAGCAGTGGGCTTCTTGCCTGCAGGTTTCACGAGAGTCCACTAAGGACCCATGACTTCGGTTTTTATGAACATACTATAGGTTCTATATGACATGTTTTGTGTGAAAGACTTATATAGAGACAACGATCGTGGTTGATCTATGTATAGTTATCTTTTATGTCAAAGTATTTTCCATGTTATAATTAAATTGTCTCTTAAATTGAGACACCCATGCTTCAATGTTGACGACAACTTTAATTCGGGGGAGGGAGACGTTCCAGTACTTTGTATGCCATTTGTGCAAATATGTGGCCGGCAACATGAATAATTAATATAGATGTTAATTATTCATTCATGTTAATGATTAACAGGATAAGGTTAGCTATGTTAAGTTAAACATAATTAATTAACAGCTAGCTATGCTAAATTGATTAATAATTAGTAATTAACTATGTTAATTTAGTTATTAAGTAATTTAGGTTAGCATTTTTCACCCAACCCAAATTGTTTGGGCAAAAGGAAGATGCTATTTTCAGGCTCACCCACCTCCAATTTGCCCCAAATCAATTCTGGGAAACTTGGAGGGGGAGGAGTAGCCATAGCCACCAGAAGATGGAGCATCTCAGAGATAACGGATCCAGCCAGGAAACTGATTGGTAGGTAACTTGAGTGTTAGTTAGGAATTGACCCATGTTTGAATTGATAGATGATAAATATTATGATGATGATTCTTAGTTTGAAGTTATGGATGGACTAGTAAAGGTGCCCAGCGTTGCTGGGCATAAGTTGGGAGCCTACAAATGTTTTGGCCGCAATGGAAAAAGCGTACAGTAATGATGGTGTCCAGAATTGTTGGGCTTTACTTTGTAGACGATACACACACACAGCTATTTTCTACACGCACACCCTTAAAACTGTGGATCTTGGCCAGCATGAAACCTTGTCCTTCGGATTGCAGCATCAAATGTCAACCGTTGGATCACTTTTGTTGAAGACACTTTGGTTGGACCAGACAACTTTATAATATACTAGTTAGGGTGCCCAGCGTTGCTGGACATAGGTTGGTCGCATGTTAATGATACAAGCAATATATCACAAAGGCATTGCAATGATCATGTTAGGAGGTTATTACATGCAGGTTAATTGCATTGTTAAGCATTCAAGATCTTAGCATATTGAAGTGCTTAATGTCTTGTTTTTATAGCTATGATTGTTAATGCATACAATCATCTAGATGCAAACAATACATTTACATCAACTTGATATAAATGTAATCCTTTTGTTAATTCCGATTTTTTTCTTCAGCTCTACAGAGAAACACATGTAATATATGTGTAAGATTCACATAAATGATGCAAAATGTATACATACTTTAGCTATCCAATTTGTATTTATAGAGCCAGGTTATTCTCCTCAACTGAACCATAACTAAGAAAAAATAAAGGGCAGATTAAATAGCATTTTCTTTCTCGTTGTGCATATTTTATGTGTGCACTCTTTTTAGACAAATTAATTACATAATTTTCAAGCTAAAGATTATCTGTATGTCATCTTGTTCTGAGTCTATTTCGTCCTCAAGTTGTATTTCAGGAGCATTCTGAGTCTATTTCGCCCTCAAGTTGTATTTCTAGAGTGAAGGCATCGGATAACTAATAAAGTTGTGAAATTCATTCTTAGCACCTTAGTGCCTCCTTTGATTAAACACCTTGTAGCCACCATGTCATTCTTCCCTCTCAGACCATGAGTAGGAAATTCCATCTGTATCATACATCAAGCATTTCCCCAAATCCAGAGCTAAAGAACTGGCCATCTTTCCTTTTTGTAATACAAAATTATGAAGGCAAAAGCCCGGGAAAAATGTAAAAGCAAAGGTACCTTACAATACGTCAGGGTTCATAAAGTTACATTTAGAAACAAATGTCGTCTAAAAAGGACTGCCAGCACATACGAAGAACCGAAATAAAGTAGACATTTCATAATGGACAATAGAAATCAAGGACATAAATCAGGGAAAAATCTCCCTCAAGGGGTTTCCTGGTCTGTAACTCTTTGGCCGGCCCTCCATGGCGAGGAAAATCGAGCAAGTAATCTTTGATGCCTCCACAAAATGCAAAACCCTACTCCAGAAGTATCCTGCATTGCTCTGCAACTTGATGTTTCGTAAGAAAAAACAGAGTGAAAATAGCCAACGCAATCTTTTTTTTCCTTTGGCTTTTGGCCAAACAAATAATAGCCTTTGCATCTAGGGCGCGATGCACTACTTACACCAAAACATTATAATATAAGATGTTTGGTAGTTCTTTGTTGCACCTCTTGTGGTTGCGGGAGAAAACGGGGTAGCGACCTAAAAGCTAGTAAAATTGTAGATGATCCTAGCTAGAACCCTGTAAATCCCAATAAATGCGGCCTGTGTACAAGAGCCCTCTGGTTCTAGATGTTATGTAACGACTTTGCACCAAATAACAGGGATAATGAGATTATGGAGGGGACTGGGGTGCTTTTCAGCAAGCTCGACTTATAGTCGACCATCGTGTATGGGCCAGGTATGATTCTGATGCCACCTGGGTCACAAACATTATCTTGGGCTCGATAGGATGCGGGTGAGCCCAACCTATGGATTCTGGCGGGGAAGTTGGGTATGGAGGGTGCGCCTAGTCCTCTAGCTCACCCATAATCTCATTATGCTCCTGAAAGAGACTTATTCCATTCCTACCTCATCGACCAGAGAGACATAACCTAGAGTAGTTCCATAGTGTGACTCCGTGGAGTTGCGTCTTCAGAATGCTATAGTCGTATCTCAGCACATGTCAGCCTATCTACAAAGTGTGCACAGGAGGAGCAGATGGAGTGGACTACCCTAGCCAATGTTCTATGCCAGCCTCAATGCCATTGTCATGATTCCGTCTGTTGTTATCTAGAGACCTTGACCATCAGTCGACCCTTTTTGAATCTGAACCTGGGGTAGAACCCTCACTTATGGTGCCTTGTGTATGTTATATTGATATTCGTATTGATGATGGATGGGCCACCCTTCTTGGTGGTATATTATTTATACGTATTGCTCCCAAATATAGGACATCCCAAAAGAGGAATGGGGCCAATGACGCCTTTGTGTCCTTCACTCGAATACTTGGCCCCATCACAAGTGGTCCGAGTTAGATGGAGGGTCTTTCTTGGTGGTAGTATTGCTAGGAAAGGGATTTCCCACTTTTATAAGATAGGAGCATCGTATAGGTTCAAGGAATGTCATATTGCATGTCTCTTTTTGCCAGCACAGGAGCAAAAGACTTTAAGATCTTAACATTAGGTTAGGTGATGGCGCAACTTCTAAAGCCCATAAGGATGCCATACTATTGCAAGAGCAAGATAAAGATGGTCTTCAAAAACTTGAAAAGAAGGAAGGCTGGTATGGAGAATTGTCTTAAAAATTTGCTCAAGTGCACATATTGGATTGCAAAAGAAGACTTGGCTTTTAGAAAATATGCAAGTTTTATACTTCATTTTTCTAAGTCATTGGGAGAGAGCATTCTTAGTCTTGTAAGACAAAGTTCATGGTTTGGGCTCATGGTTGACGAGTCAACCAATATCAGTGTAATTAAGTGTCATGGTTGACGAGTCCACCAATATCAGTGTAATTAAGTATCATGGTTGACGAGTCCAACAATATCAGTGCAATTAAGTATCCCATTTTGTATGCCACATTTTTAGAAGAGGCATGTTCAAATTGTTCCCTATGGGTTTTTGTTTTTTTGTTAATCACACTCACACAGTATTGTAACATTAATAACCTTACATTTTTTACTCATTTATGACCTTCAACACTGCTGACCTATCCAGTCAGATGGCCTACTTATAGGTGCTTCTATGCATGTGTAATAAAGGATTGAGGCTCTTTTGATTGTGGACCTTCACACTGATGGTCAATGTACTGGGTAGAGCCAGACACTAGTTCCCTTTGCCACCAATTCCACTTCACAAAAATCTCCCATGTGGCCTCGCTTCTAAATTTTCTGAAAAATCCTTTATATTTGTAGGTGATACTGGGTTCAAGTTTTGGAAGACTTGAACCGAGACCAAGCTTGACGTTCACATTATTTTGAACTCGCACAAATTTGACAAAAAGAGAAATGTTGGCCGCCATAAATTTCTTGTACCAAGTTGGATTTGGAATATGGGGCTAGAATTTTGCCTTTGCAGTTGCAAATGGAATATTATATTGCTAAGATATTTGTATGGCGGGACCAGGTCGAAGGGATCATGGGGACCAGATCGAAGGGATATGGAAGTGAACAAGATCGCCCAAAACCATAGTTAGATCCGATGACGGATCTATTACCCACTTATAAAAATCATTCCCTAAATTGTTCTTCTGCTTTAGCAGCTTTAAATTACCCTTCCGGCTTCGAAAATAAAAAATTGGCCATTTGTTTGGGACTCAGAAAACATACGGTCTTTTCAAAAATCAGGTAAGCAAGCCATAAATTAGAGCTTTGGATCTACGTATTGAATTTTGATTTTTTATGGGTTTCTTCCTTCTTGCAGGAAATGGAGGGGAGTACAAAGAGCAGTGATAAATGACACGGGGCCAGATTATTCTGATACTAAAGCTACCAGAGGATGGGAGAAACCTTTCATCCAACTTGAGAAGGCGTTTAACACAGCTGCAACTGTAATTTGTTTTCTCTCTCAGTTGATTTCTACTTAATTCGTTTCAAAAATCTGTTACACATAGCGCGATAAAATTTAAAATGTCAGATTCACTTGGCGGAGGTTTTTATATAGAGTAACGACATTAATCTTAGCGCCTGGGGACATGATATGGACCTAAGGCGTAGAACCACATTTTGACCTTCTCTGACTATGGATCTGTCTCAAATCAACTCCAAATTACTAATAATTTGGCCAACCAAGTTGTTAAAATAATTATGCACCACATGGAAACGTATTAGCAGTCTGTACTTTTTAAAAAGTATGCCATCCTTTTATTAAATCTGAAGCCTAGCATTGTTTATGAATAAGAAATGACTGAATTATCTTGATTCATTTACATAATAGGATGCCATTATTGCCATATTGGATGGCTTATATGCTGATAGACATTATGCAAGATTCTATGTCTTGGAGACAATCGCAAGAGTGCCATACTTTGGTAAGAAACCATCTCAACGAAATGCATTCTGAAAATACACATGCAAAGCATTGAGCTGAGCATCTAATAGGACTGCAAAGATATCAATGTTGATTTTGTGCTGCAGCCTTTTCATTTTGTTTAATGGTATAATTGCAGCTTTTGTCTCTGTGCTGCATATGTATGAAACTTTTGGATGGTGGAGAAGAGCTGATTATTTAAAGGTGCATTTTGCTGAGAGCTGGAACGAGCTTCATCATTTACTCGTAATGGAGGTATCCATTGTACACTGTCCTGAAATGTATCTAGTGCAGAAGTAATTAGTGATGACAAAATTGTCGATTGTGTTTCAGGCTCTGGGTGGAGATGAGAGATGGTTTGATAGATTTTTAGCACAACATCTGGCTGTTGGCTATTATTTTTTGACAGTTGTCATGTATATGATAAGCCCTCGTATGGCATGTAAGTACTTTATTGGTTTGAACAAATCTTAAGTCTATTATAGTAAACGTCATGACAAATTAAACTTTTCTAGACAATTTTTTCTGAGTCGTGGAGAAACATGCATATTCAACATATGACAAATTTCTGACTGTACATGGAGGTTTGTTATTCTTTAAATGCATTTTAGTTTTAGTTGTTTAGTGAATATCTTGTCACTGTGCAGAAGAATTGAGGAAGCTACCTCCTCCAGAAGTTGCTGTCAACTATTACACAGAAGGAGATTTATACATGTTTGGTACGTGTCAAGAAATATGAAGGCCTTTTACCATTTTCTCTTTCTTTAGAATCTATCTTGCCTAAAGTGTACCTTCTTTCAGATGAGTTCCAAACAGGCCGATGTCCTGAATCACGAAGGCCCAAAGTTGGTGAGTTGATCGTATTTTCCTACACACTTCATTCTATCCAGTATTTTGCTTGGTTGCCAAAATAAATTCCTTGCTTGCTGTTGATCTATGTGATTCTTTGTGTGCGAATAATTGAAGTCTTCTTGAGATTTATGCTCCTTTTTCTTAAAGCTGTTGGCATGCAGAGAGAGGGATGTTATGTTTTCCATGCAATGTATCAGGTTTAATATAACAACTGGATAAAACAATTTAACTTTTTTTAGCTACCATAAAGGTTAATGTTGTTTTTCAGTCACTATTCGGTGCTAGACATCTGTAATGCAAGGAAGCTGAAGGCGTAGAGTAATTACTAGTGTGGAATGGCAATTTTTAAATTTGGAGGTTTAGATAATGGTGTATTCTAGCTAAATATTAGGCCAGTAGTTATTTGTATCTTGTAAGCCTTCATGTCTAATATCCTATTGAAGAATTTGAAATAATTTGCAGAAAATCTGTATGATGTTTTCTTCAACATAAGGGAAGATGAAGCAGAACATTGTAAAACCATGAGGGCTTGCCAAGTCTCTGGTAATCTGCGCTCCCCTCATGCATCTACTACGATAGATTGTGACAAGAATGACGAGGCACAGACCTTACCTACGGCAGAATGTGCAGGAATAATAGATTGTGCAATTAAAGCAAGAAGGAAGGTTGGAACCCATTGATTATTCGTGGCCCATTAAATTTTGTTGTACATTACATTCTTTTTATATACATTTTTTTATTCATTTTTGCTGCTACAATTCTTATTGAAGATCATGGAAGAAGAGCATTTTAGGCAGAATGGTAAATGAATAAATGTCCAAGACAAGTATCAATTGATTCTGGATCTGGTTAAGCAGGTTCGGGCTTCCAGTTAGCTTTGGCTTTAACAAAAGTTAGGAGTATGCAGAAAATTGAATGGCTTTGCTACATCACCAGGGTACCAGATTCTAGTATTTTCCATCATCCTGGGCATCAAGTAACTCGTATGAATGCGTTATATTTACAGATCTCCTTTGACAAGCAGAGAGTGTACTAGATTTAAGCACTTTATATTAGCATTTGAGCTTCGAGCTTTTCTTTGGCTTTGGAATTTCTGGAGCAACCTGGATCCAAAGGATGCGACATGCCCAGTTGGTTCAAGCATGGGCAACAGTTGGCTTAAGCATTTTTATGTTCCTTGAATCTTCGGCTGTCGAGCTTGCCTAAAGCTGATAAATAGATTCACTGTAGATATCGAGGAAGATCCAATTAGAAACAGCTGATTGGATATGAATGTAGCAGACGAGGTCTAAAGCTTGCAACATTATTTAAAGGTGGAAAAGAACAGCATGTATAATAAAATAACCTATAGTCTTGCAATTTGACACATAGATATCCAGGGTTTATGATTCATGAAATATTAGCATATTGTAGACATTGGAATGCAACAGTTCCCTCCTCAACAGAAGGAGACTTAATTCTAATGTGTTAGGAAATAACTCTGGACCAGCTCCATGACAAGTTTTGGCACTAGCTTATCTTGAGATGGCACACAAATGTCATGTGGGATAAGCAGCATGTTGGAACTAAGTGTTGCATTACTGTTCCTTAAAGGCCAGGCATCATAATTTATGCTAGGGAGAAATACCAAAATACTATCAAAGTTTGAAAAAACTGCCATTCCTATTTTTTTAATTACCAAAAAGCCATTGACACACCATTATAATATGGGGAAAGTACCATAAAGCCATTAAAGTTTGGGGATAATTGTGTTTAACTTCATTTTTTAAGTCTTGACATGATTAGGTTCAGAGATCTGCAATCATTCTTCCACACAGGTTTAAATTTTGGAATTCCAAAAAAGCCCTGGCCGTTGATTTTTTCATTGGTTGTGTTGCTTTTTTTTTTTACTTTACATTGAGCGACAGAAGCAGGCCACATGAAGATGGAGCCTGATCTGCACATGGGTTTGTAAATTTGCTGGAGGGGATGGCAAACTATATCTTCCAGTTCCTTTCTTGGCTTTGCTGGTCGGCGCCTCATGCGATCCTGCCCGCCACAGCTCTTTCAGATTTCCAAGGAAATTTAGATGGATCTGCCATTTAGATAAGGCTGGAAGGAAATTCAGATGGGTCTGCCATTTAGATAAGGTAAGGCTAGTTGTTTGTGCTGGATTGCTCTGGAAGACACCGTCATAGGCATTATGGAGTTTGTCTTGTTATGTTTCCAAGCCACGAGTTGAAGACGGAGCAGGCGGAGTTGAAGACGGAGCAGGATTCCAAGAACAAAGGGCCAGCTGGAGTAAAGCCTCTTGCTTGTTTGCTTATGTTGCTTGCTCGCGCCTCTCGGATGTCACCTCTGTCCTCCTAATTTAGGTTTTGCCACGTGTACGATGAGCAGACCCATGTGCATGATACTATTTGGGAAATTTGATATCAACAACTCATAGCTTTTTTAGAACTTTTTTTATGAACCCATTAGAGTTAAGAACAAGCCTGCCCTACTGCTAGTTATGAGGCATATGCTTTGTTTGATGTAAAAACCAGGCAGACAAGAGAAGATGACGTGGCGATCCACGTCGGACCGATAAAAAGCAACTGTGAGAGGTGGTGCGCCTCCTCCTTCAAATATGCACAGAATGAGGAACTTTAATTACCATATTGCGCACATTCATAAAATCTGAATAGCAGGGCTTGGGTTTATGGCATCATGGCACACGCCTAAGCTGCATATTGATGGCTACTTATGGATTGAGGACTCGCAGAAATCGGGTAAGGATAAATCATTCACTCACGGCAGATGAATAACTGCTTCGATCCGGCTAATTAGGTCATTGCATTGCGTATTTACATTTTAAATCTTACCTCTGTTTTGTTTGACATCTATTGCAAAGCAGAGTGCAGCAGTGGAACGTCGGATCCATTGGACCTATTGCCAAAATGTTCTAATCCGGATAGTTCGGTTCCAAACTGCTGTGGCTGCGAGTCTATTGGTGTTTTTTCTTATCTGTGTTTCATTTTGGCATGGTAAACGTAAGCAAAAGGTTACAAAACTACCTGTTCCATATGTTTTGAGCTTGCTGATTGTTGGAGATTGGGGACGGGATGGCGAATATAATCAATCAGCTGTTTCCACCCAGGTTATTGTTGTTCTTTTATAGTATTATCTGCTTGCCGTGAATCAGAATGCAACTGGTTTAACTGTTTAAGTTAATGTCAAATGCTAGACGAAGAAGAGTTTTGTTGAGGGTATAGACAACCTTTTAAATAACATTAACTTAAAGCTTTAACATGGTCGTCCTATGCATTCTTTCATACAACTATACCCCTCTTATTCTTGTTGCAAGACAAAGCGTTTGCTTGAGTATTCTATGATGTTATCTTACGACTGCTGGCATATCAAAGTCTATGGTGCATGTTATGACCATTCATTGATTCTAGGCAGTGTTCCTTGTTTTTACCGTTCATATGATGGAAAATTCAACTGTTTTTCATTTTCTCAGATGGGCAAAATTGGTGAGGAACTTAATATTGACTTTGTTATATCCGTGGGTGACAATTTTTACGAGACTGGATTGCATGGAGTTGATGACCCAAAATTTACAACTTCATTCACAAATGTCTATACAGCCCCTAGTCTCCAGACAACCTGGTATGCAGGTACATGCTTATGCCGAATCTTTTCATTTTTCTTTCAAAGAAACCTCCAATCTAGATAATGGACCCTTCTTGCAGTCTTAGGTAACCATGACTATAAAGGAGATGTCGGGGCACAACTGGATGAGGCTTTGACCTATCGTGATCCTCGTTGGTTTTGTCGGCGTCAGTTTCAATTAAAGCGGTTCTTATGCAGCCCAGAGGACAAAGGTGACAAAGAAGAATATAAATAAATAGCTTGGCCAATGTAACTCAATTCCAGGACCCTGTCTAAATAGGCTACATCGCTGCTTTCCAAATGCTCCAACAGGCCTGCTATGATTTGGATGGATTGTCCAAGAAATTGGTCCTATGTTGGAGTGACAGTATTCTATTAAACATTCTTGCTCTCAGATCAGTAACGTTTGGGTTTCATACAGCCTATTAAGCATGTAGCAATTTCCGCATAGGTGCTGACGGAAGAGGGAAAGCCTTTGTCTGGGTAGTGGTTGAAATTGAATCATACCACTTGATTTTTGTTGAATTTTGCACTCTGACACTCTTTGGTTGACGTAGTTCAGGTTCAAAAACTAACCAAGTAATTTCTACGCAGTGTATTTCCACCATTGAAGGTTCTTTTTGCAAGCCTTTGGGTACGAGAACTCATCTTGCATTAGCAACGTTGCAGTATTGTAAAGATCTTAGTATATTACTAGTAATAACTGGATGGTACGGTAAAGTAAGGTTGTCAATACTTCTTGTTCGTGTTTATGTTCATGTTCATGCATTTTATGTTGCAATTTTCTCTTAATCAGATGGCATATGCCCATTCTAACGGCCACAAGCTTTCTAAGCGAGTTTCCATATGCTGGATTCCTGCCAACTTGTTCACACACGTGGCTATAAAACATTTCATTTAAGTTCTACTTTAATACATACTGACTAGTCACGGGGCTGAGCTCATGGTAGATTATCTGATTCTTGCGGTATGAGCATGCTGCTTTGTTATACAATCCTTCTGCGAGGGAAGAAATTGCTCATTTGAAGCGAAGAACTTTCTGTCACTTGAGATCAAGAATAAAGTTGTTATTTAAGATCCAACTGCTTTTAGGAAGGATGCCAAAATGGAAGCCTAATTGCTTTCTTTCCATCTAATAATTCAGCCATTAAATGTTGTGTTGCTTTTCTTTGCAAATAACTTTATGGAGAGTGTATCTTTCCACTTTGTTTCACTCTTTATCAATGAAGGCAAATGAAGAAGTTTCTGTTTGCTTTAGTCCTCTTGGGCTGATGTTGTTTCCTTCATTTCTGAGCAAATTCATGAATAAATGAAGATAAACATTTTTTCGGTCATTGCACATTATAAGCTGCTGTAAGGATCACCTCTGCCTAGATAAGTTGAAAAACGTAAACTGTTTTCTGACTTTGAAGAAGATAACAGCACTATTGGGGCAGGTGGAAAGAATTTGACAGGAGTGAATTCCATCTACATGGGGCTTGCAAACCAGTAAGGAGGAGCAAGTCTCTAAATTCGATTGGCATTAAAATACAGAAAAATAGGTGACTTTGGTCTGACAAGAGCCTTAATTATCTATCGTTTCGTTTGCCTGTTGGCACCAAAAGCTGTGATTTGTATTTTATGAATGTCGACATTCTTGCCTTTGTGATTTGACACACACCCTGGTTCCAACCACTTTAATTCTTATGTGGAAGTTCACCTGAGTTTCAGAGAACGGTGCAGGCATTTGATCTGCTAAACTAATCGACAAGATATTTTATGTTGCCTTTCTTTAACTTTTATGGTTCCTTGAGGTTGCGTCAATGTGATCAAATCATGTTTCAGGTCCTTGCAGAGCCATAGTGGAATTTTTTTTCATTGATACAACTCCTTTTATAGATGAGTACTGGAAGCCAGGTTCTGACTCAATTTATGATTGGAGAGGGTTGGCTCCTAGGGAACAACAGCTTCAGTGGCAATTGGAGGTCTTGTTTATTTACCACTCATTTAAAGCTACTTTTTGCCTCATAAAATTGTCATTTATTTGTTTCCCTTCTAACGAAGTGAGAACTTCATACAGAGTCTTAACCAGTCCCTGAGAAACTCCATGGCAACTTGGAAAGTGGTCGTTGGACACCATCCAATTTTTAGCTTTTGTTATCATGGCAATTCAAATGAGCTAATTCAACATGTGCTCCCTATTATTGAGGTACGTGTATGTGGGTTCTTATAGGCAACCGTGTGAGTCTAAGATAGTCTTAACAACGAGATGCGTTATGCTGTTATACCTGTATGGTTCTAAAAACATATAACACCTTCGATCCAAAGCTTTCTCAAACCATGTGGTCAGGAAGTATGAAAAGCATTTACACTTTAGAAACACAGGGTATTAACAAACCCAGTTGTCGGTTGATTTATATTTCACTTAACTGATTGATTGGGAGCTTCTTGACATGCATGCATTATAAAATGTTGTTTGTGTATATGTTGCAGGCACACAAGGTCGATGTTTATGTCAATGGCCATGATCATTGCCTTGAACATATCAAACCGCATAACAGGTATGCAACCAATGCGCACAGTTCAGGAGACTAAGTAATTCAATCTAATTTGTAGAATCTGTTTTGGCCAGTGGCATTCATTTCATTACTTCGGGAGCAGGCTCCCAAGCTTTTCAAGGAATCAAAGAAGCACCAAAAGCCGCTGGGTTACGGTTTGCCTATGATAGACAAGGTTTTGTTGCAATGTCTGTGAGCGAGTTGTTTTTGCATATTGACTTTTATGACGTGTTTGGAAACACTATACATTTTACACACTTAATACATTATTGACTATTTTCAAAAATGTGAGTTTCTTGTATTAGATCTGTGGTTTGAACCTCAAATCACAATCAAATTTACTCTACTTTGGTTTCTACAATCTTGCATGTTACGTTATGGAGGCGGATTCTCCATAGGAGACAGATTCTCTGGAAGAACATATTACATATTCACCCATGCAGTGGATGTCTGATGCATATCCAAACGCAGTTATATTAATTATAGTCCAAGGCCAAGCATCTTCTCTCACGCCAGAAAGGCTACTTGTATTATCTGCTACATGGGAGATAAGGTTTTACCAAAGACAATTATCTCGAACGTGCTAATGAGCACCTAATTTCCAATGGAGAAGGCATGTCTAGGAATATTCTGTGATCTGCAGCCAGAATCCGAGACAAAGGGAGATGCAGCCAACTCTTGTCTGACAATCAAATACAAAAAAGAATTTACAAGTATCCATTGTCTGTTTAAGTCAGGGCTATATGAATTACAATTGAGACAACGTGCATAAATAGTATAAAACCACAATACCATTGAAGTTTTGGGAAAATTACCAAAAAAGAAGCATGCGTACTTTTTTTTGGCTATCTATTTGGTGCTTGGAGATTCCCACTAAAAAGTGGATTGGCATCAATTCCACCATGTTCTTCGCCAATATTCTAAGATTGAGTTGCCAATATTCTAAGATTGAGTTGAAAAATGATTTGACAACTTCGATGAATTTGTTCAAAACAAATGTATACCTATTCAAAAGTAAAAGCAAACAAAACATTTCTCTTCACCAAAGCGGGAACTTGGTTTAAAATTTGTGGTCATAACTCTAATGGGTCATCTAGAACATAAAATAGAGAGACTAATCATCCATCATATGAGTGAAAGGCAATTTACAGGAGGAGGGTGGAACACAACTATGGAACATAGCTGCACCCCGATGCTAAGACAATGCTAAGCAAATATTGGATGAAGTTCCAAATTAGCCAAAATACTGGACGAAGGTCAAAAAAAGCCATTAAGCACAATCATATCATAAGATTGGCCATGGAGTCTTAACCTTTATTTGATACCCTAAGAAAATTATCCTTGTATTAAGCCAAGCTAATCTCCTTGATAATATCCCAGTCCAAAAATAGCAGTTTCTAAAAGGCCAACTTCAAAAGGTCATATCTCAGCGACTTATAAGTCGGATTATTACAAGTTGGATTATTACGATCCGGGCTCATTGGAAAGCTTTTCAGTGAGTTTAGGATTAGAGTGCCCATTCACTAACTCCTTGTGGATGTTAGATATCAGCGTAAAGAGTGGCGTGGGTGGAGGTTGGATTAGAGCCCATTCGCTAACTCCTTGTGGATGCGTGAGATATCGCAAAAAGAGTGGTAGGTGGGAATTGGGTACCACCTGACCAAAGACAACAAAGATTCTGTTCTTGCCTCACGAACTCTGTTGCTTTCATAAACTTTATCTTCATCCCTAAACCTTCCCTCACGGGTGCATATCGGTGAGATAGCGATTTCTCGGTTCAGCGGATACTTGATTTCGGACTCGGGATAGCGGTTTCTGAAAGGACCGGTTGGGTGGTGAGCTACCTCCTCTAATCTTTTTTGCTCTAATGACTTTATTATGATCGCGAGGGGTTGAAGTGATCCGAATTCTTTGAGGTAACCTAACCTAAAGAACACAAATTCAGGTTAGTTACCTCAAAGAATTGATCACTTCAACATCATAAATAAACTCATTAGAGCAAAAAAGATTAGAGGAGGTAGCTCACCACCCAACCGGTCCTTCAGAAACCGCTATCCCGAGCCCCGAAATCGCTATCCGTGGAACTGAAATCGCTATCTCAGCCTGATATGCACTCCAGAGGGAAGGTTTAGGGATGAAGATAAAGTTTATGAAAGCAACAGGAGTTCAGGAGGCAAGAACAGGAATCTTGGCTGTCTTGGCTGTGCAGTCCAGTCTGACCCACGGCCACTCTTTTGGCGATATCTCACGATCCACAAGGAGTTAGCGAATGAGCGACCCTAATCCAGAAACTAGACTCTGAGCGCTTTCCAATGAGCTCTGGATCGTAATAATCCGACTTATATTCGCTGAGATATGACCTTTTGAAGTTGGCCTTTTAAAAACTGCTATTTTTGGACTGGGATATTATCAAGGAGATTAGCTTGGCTTAATACAAGGATAATTTTCTTAGGGTATCAAATAAAGGTTAAGACTTCATAATAAGGTTATTTTGAGTCCATAACAGTGGACCACACCCCCGAGCTACTAGCGAAAAACCATCATATCAAAGTCCTCCCCTTTTAAAGATGCTTGACCTCAAGCATTAGTGTTGGCCTCTAGGTTTGTCAGAGGACCATTTTACGCCTGGCAACCTCAATCGTTAGAGGACCATTTTACACCATATGGAAACCACGGTTTGTCAGTGGACTTTTACTCCCAAGGGAACCTCAACGGTTAGAGGATCTTTTACCCCAAACATTTATCAAGCATTAGATAAGTGATCTCAGTCATTAAGTATATAGGTAAGGTAAAGGTTAGGTTTTTAAGCTTAAGGTATAAAGAAGGTATAAAAGTTTATCTCAAAAGAATTTCAATTATAAGGTAAAGCAAGCAATGGACAATTAACTGTTGTTAACTTGCTCTTCCTGGTGAAGAGAAGTTTCATCACTCTGTAAAATATCTGGATACTCAAGAAGCTGCTGTGCACTGAACCAAACTGCATCACTGGCTGGGTGAAACTTAAACTTCACTAGATACCTGCGGTATGATACCAATTGATATGGAATGCACAAAAGAACACAAATTCAGATTAGTTACCTCAAAGAATTCGATCACTTCGACCCTGCATCATAATAAACTCATTAGAGCAAAGAGATTAGAGGAGGTAGCTCACCACCCAACCGGGTCCTTCAGGAAACCGTTATCCTGAGCCTGGAAATCGTTATCCAGGGAACTGAGAAATCGTTATCTCAGCCTGATATGCACTCCAGAGGGAGGGTTTAGGGATGAAGATAAAGTTTATGAAAGCAACAGGGGTTCAGGAGGAAAGAACATGAATCTTGGTCATGCAAGTCGGTCGACCCACTACCACTTTTGGCGATATCTCACGATCCACAAGGAGTTAGCGAATGGGCGACCCCAATCCAAAACTAGACTCTGAGTGCTTTCCAATGAGCCCTAGATCGTAATAATCCGACTTATATTCGCTGAGATATTACCTTTTGAAGTTGGCCATTTAGAAACTGCTATTTTTGGACTGGGATATTATCAAGGAGATTAGCTTGGCTTAATACAAGGATAATTTTCTTAGGGTATCAAATAAAGGTTAAGACTCCATAATAAGGTTATTTTGAGTGCATAACAGTGGACCACACCCCCGAGCTACTAGGGAAAAACCATCATATCAAGTCCTCCCCTTTTAAAGATGCTTGACCTCAAGCATTAGTGTTGGCAACCTCGGTTTGTCAGAAGACCATTTTACGCCTGGCAACCTCAATCGTTAGAGGACCATTTTAGACCATATGGAAACCACGATTTGTCAGTGGACCTTTACTCCCACGGGAACCTCAACCGTTAGAGGATCTTTTACCCCAAACATTTATCAATCGTTAGATCTCAGTCAGTAGGTACATAGGTAAGGTAAAGGTTAGGTTTTTAAGCTTAAAGTATAAAGAAGGTATAAAATTTTATCTCAAAAGAATTTCAATTATAAGGTAAAGCAAGCAATGGACAATTAACTGTTGTTAACTTGCTCTTCCTGGTGAAGAGAAGTTTCGTAACTCTGTAAAATATCTGGATACTCAAGAAGTTGTTGTGCACTGAACCAAACTGCATCACTGGCTGGGTGAAACTTAAACTTCACTAGATACCTGCGGTATGTTGACCTTCTTGTCTGATGATCCTGGTGAGCTAGTATTTTCTCTGGCTCCAAAATTTCTTCCTCCCCCTTAATAATTGGAGGATCAGAATTCTCCATTTGTTGCAATACTTCAGGTGCAATTTCCTTGCCCTTGTAAGGCTTAACAAAACCACATTAAAACAGGATGCAAAGAAGTCCATTTCCCATATAAGCGCAATTTATAAGCATTTTCTCCAACTTTAGTTTCCACTTGGAAACTAAAGTTGTCTATATGTGTTAATGTCTATATGTGTTAATGTTTTTTTGTGTCCATTAGATGAAGGTATGATGTCTAGAATATGCCAGATCAAGGGCAAGGCATTTTATACCTCACACCCCCGTATAGCACAACGCTCCCCATACACCGTATACAGGTATAAAAATACATCTGCGAATCAGAAATACAGTGCCATCAACCATTGGCAAGGCACAATCTACCTGAAGCACAATGTACCCGAAGCTGCACAATCTACCTGAAGCTGAAGCAATCCAGCAGACCTAAGCACCAGGAACGAAGTGCCAAAGATGATATAAGAGGGCCCAACCCTAAAACTGCAAGCAAAAGGGGCTTCTACATGACGCAAGGAAGAAAACGGCAGAATTGAAATGCTTGAAGGTGGAGCTGGCCTCCAAAATCAGAATAGAATAGAATAGAATAGAATAGAATAGAAGCAAGAAGAATCAGAAGCAAGCAGAATGAAGCAAGAAGCAGCAAGAAGCAAGAATCAAAATCAGAAGCAGGCCGATTTGCACAGAGGCACCGATTTGCATCTGAAGCCCGAGACTTAGTGGCTGCTACTCCCAAACACCAAGAAATACACAGAACACAACAAAACCCTACTCCAAAGAATACCCAAGAAGCCAATCCACTGATATTTTGTGGACGCAATTTAGTAAGCTGAGCCCTTCCAGTTCAGAACAAGCCGAATCGGACAGCAATCTCATGCTTCACCTGCATCACAAAATCACCTGGAAAATAACCTAATTAGATGCCGGTTCTGGCAAGGCACAGGGAGCCAAATCTCTACACCCCATCCATCCGGCTCCATCGCCTCCTCCATCCGTCGGGCTGGTCCGGCCGCCTCCTTCGGGCTGCTCTTAGCAGCTCCCCTGAACAGGAGCCCTGCTATTTCCGACCATGCAACCCGCTCATGCCATAACAAAAAAAAAAAGCACCCCCTTTTCCCGGCTAACCTACGGCAAAAATTATAGGAAAGTGATATTTTGGGGACGTAATGAAGCACTATAATATATGGCTTCTATTTCATATAATTTAAAATGTTCGATCCATAGCTCACATTAGCGTTGTGTAAGGCAATCATTTCTCGTGCTACTAAAATACCACTTTGTTTTCTAAAATAAATAAATTTGCTTAGTTAAAGGGTCAGTTTTTTGTTGGTCATTTGTTCAAGGACATTAGATGTGAGTAAATCAGTTTCCCGAGAAAGCAATGTATGTGGTGGATATTTTTGAATAAATACCAAGAGGATTAAAGAGAGTTTATTCTTGAATTCTTCATAGAAGTTCATATAGCAACTAAAATATTGTGCCATCCCGCTCCAACAAATTTATAAACCCATGTGTGATCGGGCTCCATCTAAAGGGGGCCCGCATACGTAAGCCCATAAATGTAAAGTAAAACAAAAAAGCAACACAACCAATGAAAAAATCACCGGCCAGGGCTTTTTTGGAATTCCAAAATTTAAACCTGTGTGGAAGAATGATTGCAGAACTCTAATTGCGTGGTGGACTTGTAAAAAAGAAGGCCACCTAGGCATATATAGACTTTTATCATCCCCAGGAAAATGTTTTCACAAGGTGTACTAAGTTTTCCACGTCGCCAACAACAGCAAACATGTATGATTGAAGAGTTGGGTCTATTTTCTTGGATCCTCTACGAAAGGGCTTGGGCGACGTATGTTGCATATTCCAACATTTACCATATTGATTTATCATGTAAAATGATGCAAAAATAACTTGCTTTAGACATTCCGTTCTTTCTAGAGCAAAAGAAACCATATGGTACACTTGCACTATTATTAGAGTTTTATTATTAGAGTCGTGCATTTTTCCTATATTTTTCCACTGTTGCTTGAAATATTCCACCAGAGTTACCATGCATTGCGTTGTTGACCTTTATCAGAGCATTTAGAGCATTTTGACCTGCTTTTACTTTGGTGCTGAGTTTGTACCATCTCAACTTCAAACGTTGGCATAGATATTTGGCATTGATGTGTCTGAGGCAGCATTCTTTACATTTGCAATAGGCAACAAAAACATCTAAATCCTAGCTGTATATCCCCATATGTTTCGAATGCACTAGTGCAACCTTGATGGGCGTTTCATGGCCATTGTCCAAGGCCTGAAAAGTAGCACAAAGTAGTCATATGCCCATAATAGTGAGATTCCTTTACAAATGAAAACTTAGGCTTTGAATTATGTACACTTCTGCAAGAACTTGCAAATGCCCTGGTTGTTGCAACAACTTGTGGTTGCAACCTTTGCTCATCTATTCCATTCTGGCATTCAAAGGCGGCCTCCAGCCTAGATGTATTTCAGTTTCTCGATATAGAAGCATATACTACTAATCTCTTACGTTATAGTTTGAGTTCTGTAACATAGTCCAAATCAGAGACCAGAGATTTCACGTTACTCCTGACATGTAAACAACTCACCTTCAGCTAAACGGTACAGACCAGATATTGTTTACAATATGTTGTTGCTGCTGCTGAAAGTTTCTGGTTCCGCTAAAAAAAATGGTCCTAAAATATCCGCCAATTCTTCAAGCCTTCACACATCCTTTTTCCATGTTAGAAAATGCTGACTCTTCTAGACCATTCAGGACATAAGTATAGGATATATCTCAATATATTAGTATTTTACAGACATGACAATGGTCTAAGAGAAGTTCAGTTCATCAGACAAACTATATAGTCTGCTTCCAAAAGCTGCTTCGACTAACATGTAATTGTGAGGGAACTGTCCATGTTTCCATTCTAAGTTCAATATATTCCCATCACGGGCGTTATCCCTCCTCAGCACAATGCCCATGTCCGGGACAATATATTATCTACTTCGTTGAGCATCAGAGATATACAATATAGACACCACCTATATTGCAGCTAAAACTTGGGATCACAAAGTTCAAGACTCAATTGTACATGGCAATCAGTTGCCACCTTACAGATATATATTTATGGTCCTTAAATTTCCGCATTTAACTACATGGGAATGGTAATAATCCCTCCAGTCTCAACGTAGTATTGTTTCTGTAGACAACATTGATACAATTTTTGAAAATTGACAAAAATGGTGCATAATTTAATATGGGAATGAATTAAGATCAAAACATGATCAATATGCAATGAAGATTGAATTTTTATAGCCAGCACAATGGTCCATATAATACAATTGTATTATGCAATGTATTGCTAATGACCTGAGTTAGTTACAGAAGACGCATCCATGATCGCATTCCCTAGCAAGAAATTCTTTACATGTCGATGTTGTACTCCCTCTTGCCCTCATATTTGAATCAAAATGCCCATTAAACTGCTACATGGAAAACAAGTAATAAGCAACTAAGTAAATAAGGTAAATTAGAGTATTTTAGAAACTACGTTCATTCACAGGTTTTATAAATGATTAGTATAGTACAAATGAACATTCGGCCATTTAAAAAAAACATTTAAATAAACAATACCAAATAAGCATACGTCTCTAATTTTTCAGTATTTCGCAGTTGCCTTTGCACTTATAGGTTTTGATAACACCTGCAACCACAGTCTACCTCATAGCATAAACAACAACCTACCAAATGGAGGATAGAGTGAATGTTTCTACCTTAACAAAACTTAACTGTCGCATGCGAGAGGCAGTTGTTGTTTCAGCACAATGCAAATATCCTTCCGCATTGATCTTCCAGTCTAAGCTTACATACTAGCCCATTTTAATAAAGAAGATGAGTGCCCGGCATTGCCGGGCAAAAATACATTATATAATACTTTGCAAAGTTTGGAAGATGGCCAAGAGAGAAATGCAAGAAAGCACCTCTATTTTTCTGACACTCTTCAATGGTTGCACCTAAGAATGTATCACAAAATCAAGACATGCCTCATATGCATGCAAGCTCGAGGGCCTTCGAGTTAGTGTTTTTGGAAAGCCTCTTATCTAGATGCGTCTAGTTCTGCATCGGGACAAACCATCCAGGCCATATGCCAAATCCAGCCTCTCAGCTACGCCAGCAAATCAGGTTTTCTTCTATTCATATTCATCTCTATTGGAATCCGGCTTCTATTCATCTCTGAAAGTTTTGGCTGCGACTGAGTTTTGGGGAGTTGGCCAAAGCATCGAAGTAGTAAGTCTAGGGTTTTCTTCGACCGAATTGGATGGACCTTCTTATGTGAAGTTGTTGTGAGCATTCTATGTAGAGTTCAAACCTTGTTAAGAAGGTATCGCCTTTAAAAATTGTTGGATCATTTGTAGTATTCATGAGAGAATATGATCATTATACTTTTTGATATTCAATTTATAGATGATTCATAACATATCAAACGTCAACTAGTCAATTGGAGTTCTCAACTACAGAAATGGAAAACAAATGCAATAGTCTCAAGTCATTGAACACCAATAGCATAGAAATGCAAAACATTCACAACAAAAACCAAGCACAAATTATGCTTTGCCATCATTCTAGAAATGCACTTCCTGCTTTTAAGCAGCACCTACTATTGTCTTATGTATAGACCTTGATCATATTTTTCCATGGCATAACTTCTTAACTCTTTTTACCTTAGATCCAAGTTTATAAGCATCAATGGAAGGCAAAAAAGGAGGTATCCATGGCATTCCAATAATCATGTCAGGTTCTTCTGCTTGTTCCAGAGATCTACGGAGCGACCAGATTTTCTTATATATGCGGTTGGAATTCCTAGGCAGGAGAAAAAGGGCAAAAAATAAAACCCAAGCCCAACACTGCTATTTCACCCGACTATTAAGGTCTAATCCCTTCAAATTTGTCTTATGGATTTGAATTTTTCTAACATAAGCTTTGTATTGTCTTTGAATAATATTTGACAAAGCGTTGCTAGTAGGCATAAGGTGGTTGCCTATGAAGTTGGTTACATGTAAAATCATGCATTAGCTATGAGCTATATGTGCCCTCTTTATTCATCTTATTTTCCTCCCCTTTTTTCTTGATAATTTTTAAAGTGCAAAGGTGATCTTGGCCTTCACAACAAAAAGAAAAAGATGTTTAACAAATGGGGTCGAAAAAAATTTGTTTTCCTTTTGTTACACAAAATTTTGATAGGAGGGTGCGCTTGTGTAGAGATAAACTATTGCCATTATGCCCATTTGCGTATATGAATGTCCATACCCCATAAGTTCTAATCTGAAACGAATCTTCATAAGTGTAGGCCGCATTGGAGTCAAATTATTCTATTTAATGGTGCCCAACATTGTTGGGCAAACATTGGGAACCTGACAACGATAGCTATAGGTGGTCTTTATTGACATGAGGTCTTTTCTCACACATGCAAACTTATTAAAGATTTGTTATGACCAAATGCATGCTAAAGCAAAAAGAGCATAAGTAGGTGTGTCTTTATGTACTTATAGAAATGGTGCACAGCATTATTGGATAGTTTTTCTAGCATTATCAATAAGCATGTTTCGAACTCTAAAAAGCATATTCTAAGTCTTCAAGAATTAGAAAACCATTCTTATATTTTTAGTAGCAAGATTCATGGCATTCCACTTTTGATCTGATTTTCCTACACCCTTATAATGCACCCTTATAATGTCTTATCCCTATATGAATTATGTTAATATAAAGATAGGCAATTCAGAACCAAGGAAGCTTTAATACCGTTAAGCAATCCTGAGCTTGTGCTTGCCATCTACCGCAAGATAAACATGATGCAAGACGAAAAACAATTGAAAGAAAAAGATAAATATTTAACAAAACAGTGGGTTGATTAAAATTACAACAGCTAAGTACAAATGTTCATCAATCACTCTACATGCTTCTTTCGATTTGTTCGGCTATAATCAATATCCATTACAACAGAGACATGATCTTTGTGAATACATGTAGCTAACTTCAACCCTCTCATATCATAAATATAGCATTTACAATCCTCATATGCTTCTGTGAAATTGAAGGCTGCATTATTCCTTGTCTTCATAATCATCTTCTGTTCATTCGTAGATCATAAATGCAAATGCTGCAGTCAGTGGCAGTAGTAGCAAAAAAAACATCTGGCACTGCTAGATTGAGTGACACAGAAATAACTATACAGAATCTTTGGAAAAGCTATTGATGGATTTAAGAAAAGCTATTGATGGGTTCAAGAATAATCGATAGGCCACTTGTCTGTGCTTTTGAAGTTTCATCTGATCATATCCTTCCTTCAACAGGTTTTATGTGCTTTGCCGCAATAGGTATTCCAGTTGACAAACAATCTTCAGTTGCAATTGAAGATTGGAGCGCACAAGTGGTTGCATAGAATTCACATGCTTCTTCTTCTTTTTCTGATCAATGAAGATGCCACTTGCCATTGAAGATTTAACAGTTGCTTCACCCTTCATACCTTTTGGTGATCCAATTGTTGCAACATGAGATTTCTAAATGGGTTAAAATCAATTTTAGTCTTATTCAGCCTTTCTGCAGAAATAGCTTTAAGCTGCAAAATGGACTAAGTTGAAACTGGTAGTCTGTTGTGCCGTTGTACCTGATCTACATGATAAGTTTTTGCATTATTCTGTGTCACTTTAGAACTCTCTACTTCAAGCCCTTTCTTTGCTAATGCATCCTTTAAAGCAGATATCTATAATTTCAACAAACCTGATAAGCCTTGTGATAAGATCAGAGCTCTCATACACAGGTCTTGTGGTAATAAAGATGTTGATAAATAACCCGAAATGCATTTTTCCTGCAAATAATCCTGCCCCTAACAAAATAGCTGCCTTTTATTTGTCTCTTTTGCTTCATCCTCTTGCAATTTTGAAACTGCTAAAATAAGAATGCATCTGATCACCTATGCTCCATGGGCATGTTCACCTATGTTTGACATTATATCTCTGTATCTGTAACAGAAAGCTCAACATCTTAATAAGATTAAACTCAAATTTGCACTGACTTGTTAGTTGAAATAATTACCTACTTCTTGCAGAGTATTATAACGGAAACATTCTAGGTTGTGGTCATTGCATCCTAATCTGTTTCACGTCAGCCAAAGATCACTAATATTTAGAAGTGGCTCACCAAAAACTATAACTGTAAGAAGCAATGATTAATATAAAACTCAGTTATAAAAGAAGAGTCAAGCAAGTAGCTCAGAAAATAATCTTACCAAGAGAAAGAGTTAATATATTTGCAGAATTTAAGCCTTTATTTGTGCAGAAAGGATGCTTTATAAAATAAGTTGCCTAATGCAAATCCAGTTGCCAGATTTCCATCCGATCTTGCACTGCCTCTTCCAATCCCATAACCTCTGGAACCTTTGTCCCCAGACTCAGGGCCTTTATCACAACATCCCTTACGACCATCCAAAGACTGTATATGAAACATCTAAAAAATTGTGCTTGCGAAGTTAAGAGTATGGCAGCTATCGTCAGAACAATACCAATCACCGGGTCTTACGTCCCTGCTGCCAAAGCTAAAACTTCCGCCATAGTTACATCCAGAGCCATTTGCGATAGTTGATGATCCATAGCCATATCCACCTCCGCGGCTAAAGTAGACATACAAAAATCCTTGACCTTTTTCAGTTGAATCCTGACCGTCCAGCTACGTCAATCAATTCTTGGCTGTTGGATTTAGGGCTAGATTGAACAGTGGATAACATTATAATATAGGATATATATGATTAGTAGGAACTAGTCAAAAGCACGTTTGGTTACTTCGCTTAGGAATTTAGTTGGTACAATAATTTGAGTGTTTCAGCAATGCAAGAGGAAAAGTATAATTATTTTGGTCTAGAAATACGACTAACCATATAGTAGCTTATCTAGACAACTATCTACCTATCTATCTATTATTTGGGACTCAAGCGTACGCAAACTATTCTTACTAATAAAGACATGCATAGATGCTATATGGGTCCAAAGAATCATCACTGCTCTGCTTGCAGCAACATACTTAACAATTAGAAAATTGTCAAACCATTAATTATAATTGATCAGCTTGTAACAAGCACCACTGATGTCTTCAAATTGATGCCGTACGATAACCAACAACCCAACTGGAATTTCCTTGAATTTTCACAGCACTAGATGATATCGGACGCTTGTAGGTGATCCACGTGAACAAAAGTCCTAGCTGGCAGCAACGTGGATACTCTAAAATTGCTTCAAAGTCTCATTTCATAGTATCATTGCCACGAACCCTGCCTCTCCTTGTTGTCCAAACTAAAGAAAAAGAGAAATATTATTCGTGATAGCAAGACAACCTACATAAAAACCAAGACAATTTGCATATTCACCAAGGCAACCTGCATATGAATAGAATATGCATATAAGTAGAACATGCTTTTTTTGCTCCCTACATACCCAAATATAACTAGATCAATAACTATAAAAAGAATTTCCAGTAGGCACAATAATTTGCAACTATACACCATAACCCATAGCCCTTCAAGCCAGCGTACCCATTAGATCACATTTACTTGCATAGTCATATAACCCATAGCCCTTCAACCCAAAGTACTCATTAGATCACATTTACTTCTATAATCATATAGAGAATTGTGTTCTTATCACAATGTCATAAAAAAAAACGTGTCATTCCGTCTTTAAATTTCATATAGTTCAAAACTCTATATAATAAAACTTGTAGAAGCATTTGTCGTTGCTTAGTACACTTGATACATACAATTTCCTTACAACAAAAAGGTTCTTGTGTTCTCACTATGTGGTTGCATTTTTCAAAAGGCATAGAGCCACATAGTATCATAGAAACCAAGGAGCAACTTTCGTCTAGTATATAACCAATGGAATATGCCAACAGAACTCATATAACTTGACATCTGCAAAAGCTGGAATACAATCATCTAGAGACAAGCTGGGATACAATCATCTAGAGACGGCCAAATAAAATTGAGGCACAGGCCCATAAGAGTGATGCCCAATAATTGCCCCAGTGAGTGACCCAACTTAGTTAAATGGGTATCTATCTGTAGAGAATGTAGAGAAAAACGGAAAGACAACCATACTCACAAGCATAACTTCTGAAGGTTCATGGGACCAAAATGTGGCTGGTATTCTTGGAAGATTTCCAATTAACAAGCAGGCTTCACTAAGACGAGACCATGAAGGTTGTCTTATCAATGCAAACGGTTTTCTATCAAACCTCATTATCCCAAAATACAAATATCTTTGGTCTTGTTCTTCGAGATAGATAATGACTAGAAAAATGCAGAAACAATTATCCAATCTTTGAAGAATGTCCATTCCATAAAGTTGTAAAGGTCGAGAGAGGCATTAGGATATTCTCTTCTGTTGTTGCATTAGTGTTTAAATCGAGTTAATCATCTTCAGAAAAAACAAGGATGAAACATTAGAGAATGATTTCTTCTCTATAGACCGATCAAGCGTTTATGCTCAATACATGTCAAACATATGGAAACCCATCACGTTTTTCGCTTTTAAATCTTGGGATCCATAGTCCATAATGCTAAGATCCGGGTCCATGACTTCTTAAAGTGCCAAAGCGTGGCCATAAGTAAACATTTCTAGATGCTACTTCCTTGATACTATTTTGCAACCTCGTAAAAATGGGTGGTCCTGAGACCCTCTTGCGTGGCTATTTGATAGATGTTCAAGCTCCTTAGAAATTTGTCCGAGGCGCCAATACCTTCACTTTTCTTTTTTCCCGGGAGCTAGTGTAAGATTTGTAGTATAGTGCACCAAATACTACCAAGCTGCGAGAAAATGAACATGTGTCTGGGTCCCCTTGTATAACCTATATAGGGATCTAAAAGGAGGAACACATATCACATTGACCATTGTTGCCAATGCAACGAATGACCAAACCATAGGCAAGAGAAAAGGATACTAATCAACCGCAAAACCACGTAATCAGTTTATCTTTTATAAGAACAAAATGTTCCAAAAGTTGTACCAACCACTTGCCGCGGTGGTCATGACAATTGCAAAAGACCGGGGCTCCAAATGTTACGATTGTGTATGAAATAAAGAACCGAAACTTGCAAAGTGGCAGCACTGTAATAGAAATATTGACATTAGTAAATTATGTTTAGCATTCACAAAAGAAGCTAAGTTACCAAAGACAGCAAACTATATGGGTAAAAAGGTCTTTTATGATTAAGACTAAGTATGTTGCGAGGAACCAATGTCCTTGAAGAAACAATCCCGAAAGACCACATTATTTAGTCGTAATTACCATCATTACATTTTCTCATGTATCGCTTGACTAAAAGGTCCCCGCTAGCTCAGAGATACTAAGCATACCTATGGTACTGAGTAGACAGGACCAGAGAGTGACATATAACACTTGATTGAGAATTTCCATGTTGTAACCCTTAAATAACTTATCCTGGAATGTGCTTGTAAACCCATCAAACCTGCCATAGAAGTTTAGAAATAAATAGAACTGTCTGAAAGATACAAAAGTCATGCAATGATATTTTGGAAGCTGATCCCAAGGCAGGAATTTAGAAGAAAGATGCAGAGGATGAGGTAAGCTTAGGTAACTGCATTCATCAATGTGAAGAGAAATGGCATAAGACATCATATGTGGATAAATCAAGGTGAAGCTGCCGGTGCATAATCCAAAAATGATTTACAAAGTAGCAATGAGAATTTAAGAATATACTCCACGAAAGACATCTTTTAAACAAGCATGACTAAGTCATTTTTAGGTATAACATGCAGGAAGTGTTTCCCATAGGTAGATGGTATACAAGCAAAACATTGCAATGAGCATAGATTTCTTTGTTCTCTGTTTACACTCAGGGATCCAACCATCGGACTATGACTTGAAGGAAGGGGCGTTGAAGTAAGGGAGCCGGAAGAAGGGGGCATATGGCTTCAACTGGGCACAGATTGTTGGACTTTCAGGGCTTCTGCAGAGCAGCTTGGAAACAAAGGGTCGATTTTTGCTATCCCTTGGAGCTGCTTTAGATAAAAGCAAGATCATCTGAAACATAAAATTCAGAAGAAACAACATGCATCTGATTACCTCAAAATTTAACTGGACGTTTTTCTGTTGCCTAAGTCCTTTGTCAAACTCTTCAACCCTAAACTGGATTTAAACTCCCTTTCCCTAATCATGGAAGGAGGAAAAGATACCGCTCCATGATCTCCATAATCTTCGCTGCCAGCAACCAGAGAAAAAGGGTTTCATCTCAGCTACGAAAATTTAACTCAAGAAAGGACGTATTGCTGGGGCGTGGCGTTTGAGAGAGGGATTTGCTGCTGTCGAGGCACAAGGCCAGGAACACTCCTCCGCAAGATATCCTGGCGCAGCCATAACTGCCTCTGACTTGGAATTTCCATGAATTTTTGAAGCCGTAGATGAAATCAAACGATTTTAAAAAGCTTGCCCACCGCACAAAAGTCTCACTGGCGAGCGTGGACACTCTAGAATTGCTTCAAAGTGTCCACTTGCGTTTGTGCAAACGTGCTAAAAAAAAAAAAAAAAGAAATTTTCCGGCAAATCCAAAAAATAAATATTTCAGGCGAGAAAATTTTCAAATGTAACATTTCGAACCGGAAGCTTTGTTAATATCTGAGGATGTCGTGTTGCTCAAGCTCATATGTGAGAAAAAGGCAAGCCCGTTACTGCATTTAAATCCTTCTAACTTGGCCGACCAAGCTACTTGTGGCTCGATTGAAGAACCTAATTTGGTCTATCTTGCCTGCGATGAAGTAATACGTGGAATTTTTGCTTTTAGCACAAGCTAAGCGGCCTAATTATGGGTAGGTGCGTACCAAGGCTTTAGGACCTTGGCTCCAGGCTATCCATCAAATCCGCTCCTCTTCTGTTTAATCCGGTGCTCTTCTGTTTAATCCGGTGAAATGCTCTTTCCATTTGAAGTTCTCAATTGTTTAGAATAGCGCCAATTCTGGCACGAATTCATGCCCTGAATTCATTTCTTTTTGCAGTGCAAACCCACTCGCCTTCAAGTTTGTTTGATTGTTCTAGAATTATCCGATTTGCACGACGTGGTGGGTCGAAGGGATTAATTGCAGTAAATTCATCAATGAGTAATGAACGGGAGGTTCAAATTACGCCATTATTCTTCCTATATTATAACGTGGAAAAATATCCGTCTTTTGCGGAGTGGCGCCGCCACGAGCATCATCCGCTGCATCTGATCATCCGCTTCTACCTAGTGGCTAAGTACCTAGTTTTTTCAAGTTTTGTTTGTTGCAGATGTGTTTTTTCAAGTTCTGTTTGTTCCGACCTGTATCCTGTTGTAACCAGCGAGATTTGCAGAGTTTGCTCTGTGAACGGTTTTGCAAAGCTCTCTCGGAAATGCGAAACATGGGTTTTGTCTATTGAAGAAAGTCGGCAGCTTAATCGTCGTCTTTCTTAAGTGTTTTAAAGAAGAATAGAGCAAAGAAAGAAGAATGATCTTGAAGCTTCATACTGTTGTTGGATTCTACCGTTTTTTTAGCCATAGCCAAGATAGGATCCATAGGAGAAGGAAGCGGTGTTTACGTGTGTGCAGACGAAGAGGACGCCCTTTTTTCCGTCGGGTTTCTTCTTTGATGGAGGTATGGCCCTTTGATGGAGGTATGGAGGTTTCTCCATAGCAGCGCCAGTAGGACCGGAACAGAGCAGTCACCAGAACAGAGCATGGGAGGGGGTAATTTGAACCTCCCGTCCATTACGCACGGGAAAATACCCCCTCGGGTTTCTGGGGGCAATTTGCTCGGCCCGCCGCCGTGGCGGGCCCGACTCGCGGCTCCGCCCGCAGGCGCCGCCACCATCGGGCGGCGCCTATAAATTACCCCGGAAAACCCTCGGGGGTATTTTCCCTTATACATCATGAGTGATGGATCTCTGCGGAGCTTCCTCTGCAAACATTCATTTTGTTTGCATATTTGAATTGCTTGGCATGCATAGGCTCCTGAATTGTTTGCCCACCAATGAATACAAAGTCGGTCTGGCCCTGCATGCCCTTGTGATCTAGCTCATTTTTTATGCCGATTTCCACCACCATGATCCACGACTTTAAAAAACTATATTCTTGTTTCCAAATGCAGAGGACCTTATCCATACACCATGGTGCATATCATCGAGATAAAAGTTGCGCAAAACAGCCCGACCCAAAGCTTCGATCTCAGAAGCCTTAACTTCGCCATGCAACTGGGGATAAAATTAGCCGCAGCACAGCTCTGATTAAACCTCTGATTTCAAAAACAACCAGCATTCGAAGATAGAGACCCAGTCGAAGCTGATTGCGGAGGAATTAGCGAAGTTTCCAGATGTTTTACCGATCATATGTAGAGTATGCTAATGGCATGCAAAGCGCAATGAATTCTGGACAAGGTAAGATATATGACTACGTGAGAATGAGTGTGCAAGAACCAGGGCCTAAAAATCCAATAAAAATCCAATTTTCATTCATGGGAAAGCTGGAACAGGAAAGGCATTTTTTTTGAATGCCATATATCTTCTTATTAGAAATGCCTCGTGGCGTTCCAAGGAATATCGCCATAAACACAGAGATATTCTCGGACCGTCACCATACAAGTCTACCTAGGTAGCCTTGTATGCCTTGGATAAGTGGCAAGGGGTGCACATCTAAGTTAATTGCTTAACTTAGATAACCTTAGGATAAGGCCCATTTTCACATGGCCTTATCCTATTGAACAACCGCCATACGGCCTCATCTTAGTGGTGCCGCGTGGCATCCCCGTGGACCCACACCTATATTAGCCCTAACCCTAACCTAGACCCTTTTCCCCCGACCTAGCACACGAGCTCTCATCCCCGTGCCCGAAACCCCGTTTTCGAAAGCAATGTCATCATAGTCTAGCCGGAGCAAAGTGACCCACGGAGGGGTGTGTATGATCGTAGAGGGAGCAAGCCGAACCACGTCGAGGAGCATGGAGGCGCCCGGGGGATGGGAGGAAGCTTACGGAGGAGGTAGGTTGAGTAGAGTTCATGTTAGTTCACCGGGGAGTTAGCATCGAGGTGGGTTAGTATTTTTGTGTCTAGAGTAGAGCCACCTAGATCCATTGTTGAACATCTTGAACCCTAATCAAAGGAACCCTAACCGATAGTTAGATATGTATGATTAGGTTAAGATGTTCATATGATATTGTTCATGATGATTATGTGATGATGGTTGATCATGTTGTTCCTCTTGTGTTGGGAAGGGGGTAGAGACCTAGGGCCATGTGTAGTATGCTCCTAGTGTAGATCCCTTAGTTCCTATTAGTTGCGCCGCGGCATAGGAACCCACCGCTATGGAGGCTATGATGTGACTTCGGCACTACACAACGGGCTAGAGGCAATGCGGAGGGAGGATCCCGCTGAAAGTGGGGGCTACTGGGGGATCCCATAGTGGGCTAGGCTTATGGTCGGTCACTTCCGTGTGGGCGAGCATGGGTCCGACACCTCCCCGGGCGATGGTGTCGCCCGCCTCAAGAGTTGCAAGTGTCAGCTTGGCTCTTGTTTTGGGGGTTTGGTCAGCACTTAATCGGGTGTCGCCACGCGATTCTCTAGTGGCCCAAGAGCCTCTAGACCCGGGAAGGGGAGATGCAACCCTTCCTGCCTCAACGGACCCGGGAGATGCAACCCGGAGTAGTCAGATGGGTGATGCCATGGGATTACGATCCAGGAAGGCTAGAGTCATGCCAGAGCCCGATTGAGCCCATCACGCAAAGTATGCCTGGGAGGGGCGGATGGAGTGGTCAACCCTAGCCATTGTCTTATGCCAGCCCCGCCATTGTTATGATTGATTCGCTCTATCTTGAGGCCTATCCGGTCATTCGACTTCCTTTTCGCCCGACCCACGGGTAGGATCTCTCATGTTTTATGGCATATGATTATGTTCTTTGCATCTATGGATATATGATTGAGCTACCCTCGAGGTAGCATATTGTATTGTATTGCTAGTTTCGGACGTGTTATGCTTCATTTGTGATAGGAGCCCCTAGGGGAAGGGGCATAAAGACACCTTTACAGTGTCCCCTTCACTACTGAGGATTCCGGCGCGGGATAGGCGGAGGGCCTGTCGCGGTTGATGAGCCGGGACGGGGATTTCTGCGAAAGTGTACGGTGGCCAGTATGTTTAGCGAGGGCGTCACAATGGTATCAGAGCGATGTTCTTGGTTGACCAAGAACTAGCACCCACCATAACCATGAAAGTAGTCTAACGCAGGCCTATAGGGGTGTGAAATAAAAATTTCCACCATCGAACCTCGAAATAGGGGAAAAATTTTTCTCCTAGGTAGTGGGTCCGAAATTAGGTTAAGAAGCAAATGAGTCAAATTCACCTTCTAGTAAAATTGGAGTGAAAATTATGCATCCGCATCAAATTTCACCTAAAATGGGTCAAGAATCATGCCAATCTGAGACTGGGTGAAAAATGGTGCAAATCTATAATTAATACTTCAAACTATTAGGAAATTTGAAATTCTTAAGGTATAATACGGAATTTAGTATATGTATTAGAAATTAAACATATATTAATAATAAGGGTACTATGGGGTAATTAATAAGGGGGGCTAATAAGTAGGCCTATTAATGGTAGGAGAATATTCGGGGACCCTTCCTTTTTAAATAGTCTTGCCACCTCATTTTCCCTCCAAACTTTCCCTCCACCTTATCTCCTTTGATCACCTTTACGCCAATCGCTTTTTGACCGGCCAAGTATGGCACCTAACGGCTGCATGCCTGTGAAGGCTGGGCGAAATGATTTACGCCTCGATGGCCCAAGCAAAAGCGAAGGTCGACATAATGAAGAGGATCCCGAGCACCTTCACCCAAGAAGGGGGAAGAGCAGCCTCCCTCCAAAGCAGCGCCAGCTAAAACCTACCACGATGCCGAGGGAGACGCCACCCAACAAGAGCAGCTCTTCGTGCGGGTACCCGTGAGAACCGACGAAGTCCCCACGCATTTTGACCGCACTGCATAACGGAAGTGGAAGAGCGTGTGGAAGAGCAAGTCAAGAGCAGGTGGAAGAGGCGGCCCTTCAAAGGCCGAAGAAGAAGGGCAAGGAGAAGGTTGGCCGAAAGTGGCCGTAAGAGAGGGCCGCTAGGAAGAAGAGGGAACGGAGCCGGAGTTGCGGGCAAAGAAGAGAGAAGAACCAAGAGGAGGAACGATCGCCCCGAGGACCGTGAGGTAATTGAAGAGCCTCCCCGCATGAGGAAGACGAGGGGAAGAAGGGGGAGGCGACGCAGGAAGAGGAGCAAAGGAGGACGCCGATCCAAGGCCACCTTTATCCAAAGTGGCCCGAGCCACCTAAGGTGCGTAAGAGGCTGTAGGCCGGGCGAAGCGCACCGCCGGCCCGGCGAGGAGCTTCTTCGACCAAGGCAATGATCAAGAATACCTCCAAAGGGAGGAGGTATAACGACCGGGTACTGCCGGCAAAACGCCCAACGCATCAGCGGAGGGGCCGCCACCAAAGAAGAAGCAGCCCGCCACGAACACCCGAAGCCAAAGAAGGTCCACCATGGGCCTAACCCCCGCGACTCGGCTTTTTCTGGGAGATTAAGCACTTCCAATGCTGCACTAATCTCCCCGACAGGGAAGGCACCATTCGAGCTCACGCGGAGGTGATGCAGAGTTCGGCCACCACTGGGGAAGACGCCGCCACAACTTCGGGTGCTGCAGGTGGCCGAGGCCCAGCTCACCCGGTTGTTCGAGGAAGGGAACCTCTGCGATCCACGCCAAGAGGGTGACCTTGATGCCCAAGGACATACACTTGGCGCGTCGCATCCGCAAGGAATACCCTTGAAGATGCAGTTTTGTCTAAAATTAATGTAATTATTAAGTTTTTTTCCATAAATACAAAATTTTGTGGTAAACTGACCTTAATTCTTGTATGAAAATGTGTTTAAGTAGCTCAAATTTTACTTTAGTTTTGACCATTGAAATTGGAGTGTTGAAAGAAAAATTAATTAGTTAGAAACCCTAGCTTAATTAGTCAAAAAATTGCCAAACCTGGGCGAAACCGGTCGCATCGCTGAAAAACCTGTCTAGCCCTCGATGCAGAGAGCTATTTCTCGACGCCACCGATTTCGCATTTTGATACTAAGACGTGTCCAAATTAAGTAAGAAAAGTTGCTAGTTAGGATAGAAGCATGCTGAAAAGTCATGTTAGGATGTTTAAATTCCCAAAAACCTTTCATAGGAATAGAAATGACCCGAAACCGGGTCGCATCGCGAAAAACCTGTCTGCGCCCTCGACGCAGAGCTATTTCTCGTGACGCCACCCGATTTCGCCCAAATTTGCCCAGATTGACCAATTTTGATCCAACAAACTGTCATGTAGTGTTTCTTGCTTTGCTTTGCTTAGAATTGCACTTCATGGTAGTTCATTTGGACACCCATGGCCATAGATTTGAGGTCTTCTCTCATCAAGAACCTTTGTGCACGGAACCCGAGGCACCCCCTAGTCTATAAAAAGGGCCCTCATTTGTCATTTTCTCCCCATCAGAACTGCTCTCAGCCCCTTTGGCGATTTTCTAGTCCTTTGCTCATTCCCATCAACCATTTTTTATAGCCATCTTTGTTCAATGGCGCCATCAAGCTTTGTTAGATGGTACAATGACTCCAATCACATCCGTGAATTCCCTGCTGAGCAAGCCTTTCATCTCTTTGATCATCTCTTTGATCTTCATGCCACCTTAACGGAACCCCTTACTACACATCATCATCCGCCAATATGATCAGAACATTCTACCCTGGGAAGTTAGCTTGCCACCTAGGGAAGGGAAATGGGTTTCCTTAGACACTCTTACCCAAGCCATAGGTGGGGGATCCAGGGGCAAGAGTAGGCTGTGGGATAGAACCAGAAACATGCCAGACTACATGACCTGTAAGCATCATAGGCATAGGTACGTCTCAAACCAAGCAGCCTTAGCTTTGTTCATGCAGTATAGGGCAGTCAACCAACCAGGGGAGCCGTCAATTCAACCTTTGGATTTGGCACCTCTCGACACTCGGGCAGCCCAGATAAGCATCCATGAGATCGAGACTACGGCATACGAGCATTACGGCTCCACATCAGAAGCACCTATGTTGCAGATTGAGCAGGATTACGAAGAGGAGGAGGAAGAGAACCCAAGTTGGGAGATGAGGGAGGCAAGAAGGATGGAGAGGCGTCTAGCTCGACAACAGGAAGCACTAAGGCGGGATTTCGAGCCATCAATGGGTATCGGCCCTCACCCCGGTGATCATCGACGGGCGAGGAGTATATATTCGCCAACCGATATCCTCAATCTTCCCTATTGTCGAGAGGAGGGCCTCAGGATCAATGAGCTCCTAAGCCTTATGGCACAAGAGCAGGGTAGTGACTTCATCGACTACTCCTACCAAGAGATTCCGGGGAGGTAGCCGAGCGACACTCCTATGCGAGGGAAACTATGTCGGACATCCGGTATCAACAGATTAGGTACATGTTTCAGCAGAAAGGAACCCATCATCCCTTAAGAAGAGTTCGAAATCCAAAGCAAGGTTGGTACAAGCAGGAAGAGGCCCAAGCTCCGCCGAGGCCGGTCGCTCGGGAGCATCGCGTGAATCATCTAGCAAAGATCAATTTGGAGAATGCAACAACTATGTGGAGAGACCACTCTAAGATCTTACCGCAATAGATGTGTTGTTGAGGCGGCTCAAAGGAAGAGTACACGGGAGCCACGGGGCGCCGCGGTGTAAATCACTTTCGGTACTATCTTAGGCCCCTTAGCCAAGGGCGGATGATAGTCTTCCACAAGGAGTTCAGCCCAAGGGTTGAAGAATCCGTGGCGCTCCTCATAGCACTCTCAGGCTTTGGACACCACGCCAGGATAGATTTCGGGATGGACCATGTGATTCTCTTCAAAAGATCTGTAGCCCTTCATGCCCTCGACTTTGCAAGGGGCCACCTCAGGGATGCGCACTTGTCAGTAGTGGCGGCAACTGCACCAGAACTCCCAGCACCACAGATGGCAAGAGCATTGGAGGGAGGATCGGCGGCAAGAATCCTACAGAACATGGGCAAGGGCATAGGATTCAAGAAAATCAAGAACTTCTTCAAGCGACATCGTTGATGGAAGCCTTGTTTTGTTAATTAATTAAAGTGTATTATAACTCTCTTTCCACTATTATCATGTAATTCATGAAATGTATTTCTAAATACTAATGAATGTCTTACCATGATCTTGACTTGTAAGTGGAATTTTCATATGATTTCTTTTGTATCTAACAACAATTCAATTCTAAGCAAGAACAATTAGAGTGTAACTTAAATAACAAGCATTGATGATTAATCCTTGCAGCAAGGAATACAGCCTCAGGTTCTCAAGGCCGACATCACTAGTGGGTACCCAGGAACCTATTTGGACGTGATCAGGATGACAACAACGACGAAATGGCCTTGGAAGCAATCAACGCAAGGCTCGTCCGGATGAGGAACCGGATGCATCACCGATCCTTTGGGCCACCCCATTGATGAATGCCCAAGAATATGCACTGCTCCACCACCACCTCCACCGCTACCTCGGCAAGGCATCGAGGAAGGTCCACAGCCAGGAGGGGCGGGACAATCAAGGGAATGTCGAGGAGCGGGAAGAGGAAAAGGAGAAATAGAAGGAGTCCAACACCACCTAGCTCCGGCTCATCGGACACTTGAGGACGGTCATGGCGGTTCTAGCTCGGAAAGTGAGTCCAGACCTCCACAGGTAAGAGCCGGGGCAAGGAAGGAAGATGATTATCAAAAGAAAGTTGCGGTGCTATGAGCAATGTGTGGAAGACTAGGAAGTTGGGTCGAGTTCTCGGGGAAGGACAGATCGGTATGGAGGCGAAGCTTTGGCTTGACGAGATGGAAGAGTTCGGCAACTCTTATGGCATGAAGGATAAGGACATAGGGAAGGTTGCTACAGCAAACTTGATAGGGGCAGCTAGAATCCGGTGGAAAGGCTATCACGAAGTCCAACAAGCTCAAAAGGAGCGATTTGAGATTCAAGACCTTCGGCAAAGGCTTTTCATGAGACATTATGTGCCTAGGTCACATATTAGCAAAGTGCAGATCCAAAGAGTTCTATAGATTGAACCAGGGGTACATTGTCGGTTGCAAAGTATACTGAGAGGAATTTATGCGACTTAGACTCCATGTTCCCCGGAGTGCCGGAAAGGCAAGCGCCGAGACTTACATTGAGGGATTGAACGGCAATATCAAAAGGCTAGTCCGGAAAGCAATCAACCCTAAGTCATTGGCGGCCGAGGATAAAGCCATAAGTTTGGAAGAAGCCCCAGCAACGCGGGTGAGAGACAATCGGCCTTCAAAGGAAAGTCAACGGGGACGCATACCAAGGGCAGAACAGAGTAAGCAATCAAAGAACACGCCATCGGGGAGGCCAAAGCATGGAAGAGCTCGGGGTAAGAACTTTGGGGACCGTGAAGTTTGAGAATGCATCGAGGGGCAGCATATTAAAGCCGTATTCTAGACAGCCCTGACGAAAGAGAAGAGACGGGAATGTATTGAGAAGAAGCTTTGTTTCACGGCTTCCGGCCCGTGGCATCGAACCCATGATTGCCCATTCGTCATGCAGGCAGCCTTGGCGAGCTTATGGATTGGGATTCACCAATGTAAGCGGATGAAGACGACGACCAACATGAGGCCCGGGACTTCATAGATGGTGAGTGCCATATCTGCGGCAAACGTTGGAGTCGATGACATTGAAAGTCACCAACGGTCATTATGGCCGAGGGATCATAGATAGCAGATCCATATCTAGTATTGATATATACTGGTAGCTCTCATAACTTTGCTTCTCCTAGGCTGGCTGCCCTAATGAAGAACAAGGTATTGAAGTCTAAGCCAAGGCCGGTTGCTATAAAAGCGGTAGCCATTCTAAGACACTAAGGGGAGGAGGATCTCATTCGACATAGACCTTAGTGGAAGTAAGTGGCCGATGGGGGCAGAGGTTATGGAGATTGGAAGGTATGACCTTATAGTAGGGATGGAGTTCCTAAAGCCAAAATAAAGCCATGATCGATGCCGACCTTGAATGAAGTCGCCATGACAAAGACCGGACGGCACCAAATTCATAGTGAGAGGTAAGAAGGCGACTTCTTCTATGCGGTGTATTTCTTTGAAGCGACTAAGGAAAAGTATAGAAAGAAATAAGGTGGATTACATTTTGAGATTGGAGGCAATTGGGCCCAATAAGTAGGATGGACACGATCAAAGGGGAAAGCGGTTGCCCAAGCGGTAGCAAGGCTTATTTCTGAATTCAATGATGTATTTCCGGATGAAATCCGGCTACCACCTTATAGGGGTGTGGAGTGTGAGATCACATTAGCACCGGATGCTAAGCCTACCACAAGCAAGGCACCATGGGATGAGCACACGGAGTTGATTGAGCTCAAGAAGCAACTCCGTGAATTGCTTGAGCTTGGTTTTATTAGAGCAAGTGTGTCTCCTTTTGGAGCACCCATACTCTTCGTGAAAGAAGAAAGATGGCGGTTTAAGAATGTGAGATAGACTATCGCCCACTCAACAAGCGAGACGATAAAGAACAAGTATGCATTGCCAAGGGCGAGATGATTTAATGGACCAGCTCCAAGGAGCAAAGGTATTCTCTAAGATTGATTTGAGGTCAGTGGGTACCACCAAATAAGAATAAAAAGAAGAGGATATCCATAAGACCTTGAACGCGGGCGGTATGGTCACTTTGAGTTTCTGATGAATGCCCTTTTGATTGTCGAACGCTCCAGCAACTTTTATCGCCTCATGAGCGACGTCTTGAGGATTTTCTAGACGAAGTTTGTCATTGTCTTCTTCGACGACATTCTAGTCTACAAACAAGTCTATTGAAGATCATAGTCGCGATTTGAGAAGGGTATTAGAAAAGTTGAGGCGGCATCGTTTGTATGGAAAGCTCTCCAAATGCCACTTTGCTCTTGAAAGAGTGGAGTACTTGGGCCATGTCATATCGGGCGGAAGGAATCTCCACCGACCCCATAAAAGATTGAAGCGGTAGTAGATTGGCCACCCAAAGAATGTGGCGGAAGTAAGAAGCTTTCTAGGTCCGGCGAGGTTATTACTGGAAAGTTCGTGAAGGACTTCGCTAAGTGGGCATCCCTTTGACGGACCTCACTAAGAGTGTTAAGGTGAAAGATTGGAGAACACATTGGTTAGAAAAATGTTCAAGCTTCATTTGAAAAGCTTAAGGAGGCCTTAACAATAGCACCGGTGCTAGTTTACTTGAGATCCGCACAAGGACAAGATAGTAGCAACAGATGCAAGTAAGATAGCAACGGTGGAGTCCTTATGCAAGAAGGAAGAGTAATAGCTTATGATTCCAAGAAGTTGAAGCGGCACCGAAATGCTATCCAACCCATGATCAGGAACTTCTAGCTATTGTCAGAGCTCTTCGTATTTGGAGGCATTATTTGCTTGGGAGGAAGTTTCAGTTAGATACTGATCACCAGAGCCTCCAATACATCTTTACCCAACCACTCCTGAATCTAAGACAAAGGAGGTGGATGGAATTCCAAGAAGAGTATGACTTTGAGATTGCTTATAAGCCAGGTAAGTTGAATGTGGTCGCCGATGCTCTTTCTAGAAGACCTCTTGAAACCAGAATTCATTGTAATGCTATATCAACTCTTTCGAGCGGGTATGGCAAGAAAATTGAGGAGACTTTACCATCCGATGGTGATTTCAAGGAGGTATGGGAAAGCCTTTCTAGAGAGGCTAGAACAGATAAGGAACGAGAAGCCTTCAAGCATTATAAGAAGGAAGGCAACTTGTTGTATCATAAGCATAAGTTGTGTGTGCCCGAATCATCAGGGGTAAGGAAGCTAATTCTCCATGACACACACAACAGCCCAATAGCAGGGCATGCAGGGTTTATGAAGACCTACTTCAAGATTCGAAGTAGCTACTTCCGCCGGAATGAAGAAGCGAGATAGCAAGATATATTCAAGGAGTGTCGGTTGTGCCAGCAAACCAAAGCGGAGCAGCTTCGAATTCCAGGAGCCTTGGAACCTCTAACAGTGCCGAATGCGAAGTGGGAAGTGGTAAGTATGGATTTTATCACAGGACTTCCCAAGACTCTTCGAGGCAAGGATGCATTGATGGTCGTAGTAGACAAATTATCTAAGATGGCACATTTTGTGCCTTGTAGAACTACCGACACAGCATTAGATACTGCCAAGCTATTTGTGAAGGAGATTTTTAGGCTCCATGGCATGCCTCGGGAGATAATATCTGATAGAGATTCCAAGTTTATGAGTGCTTTTTGGCGGGATCTCTTCAAAGACCATTAGAGACGAAGCTCTCCATGAGCACGACTTATCATCCCCAAACGGATGGTGGGACGGAGAGGACGAATCGAATCATTGAAGATATGCTTAGAAGCTTTGTGTGGAATAAGCAGTCCAAGTGGGATGAGTACATCCACTTGGTGGAATTCGCCTACAATAGTGCCAAACAGGAATCATCTCAGATGTCTCCTTTCATGGTAAATTACGGGTACCAGTGCTTAACCCCGGACACTTGGCACAATCCCGTGTCAAAGGTTGAGGTGTCCCAACAAATGCTAGGAGATATCGCCAGCTTGGTGGAAGAAGTGAGGGGTTACCTCCTAGCGACAAGAAGAAGTGTGAATAAGAGTGTAGCCGACAAGCACCGGGGCAAGTAAGAGAGTTCAAAGTAGGCGATAGCGTGTGGTTGAAGATCAAGGTCAAGCAAGCTAAGCTTCGGATTGGGAGTTGCAAGAAGCTTGCCCCTAGGTGGGCTGGTCCGTTCAAGATTTTGGAGAGAGTGGGCTCCCAAGCCTACAAGTTGGATCTTCCGGCCCATCTCAAAGTTCACAAGGTTTTCCACGTAAGTTTATTAAAAGGCACAATCCTAACCCCGAGGAGGTCTTGGATACTCCAACTTTGTTGGAAATGGACGGAAGAGCAAGTGGAAATTGTGCCACGAGTTACTTCTTGATAAGTCATTCAAGAAGACTAGGAGGTCCCGGTTCCTCAGAGATTTGGTCAAGTGGAAGCACTTGCCCGTGGAAGACATAACTTGGGTATTGAAGCAAGATTTGGAGAAGCAATACCGGAGTTTATGAGGGAGTTTGATGGGCGAGTCATTCTCAGGCTTGGTGGACCCCGACTTCGCCGGGGAGGTTAGCTTAGTATGCTTCTTAGTTAGCCTCTAGCTCGCGGATGTATTCTAGTTAGTGGAATACATATGCGTAATCTTGGAACATGTGGGCTGATGATGGGATAAGCCTTTAAAGCGTTCCCTAGGCAACATGCACCAAGGCGCGCGCATGACCAATAGGGTCATGCGAGAGAGAGGAAAGGCATGGTGCGATGATGGGACATCGATTCGGATGCTCTCTATGCCACGATGTGGGGTCGTACACCGCCATAGGGGGTCGCGGTGAAGGTCAAAGTGATCATAAAAGCGATGATGGGATCGTGAGACGCGTTCCCTAGCTTAAAACCCCTTGAGGCATGATGCACTAGGGAAATTTCAAGACCGGCAAAACCGAGTACAAAGGTAGCACTTGATCATGGGCGATGATGGGATCATCTTAAATGGTCCTTAAGCTCAAATCAGAAAGGGCCATGATCGAAAGTGCAAGGTATGGTAAGGGGGTGGTCCCCTAAAACCACAAACTTATTAATTAAACTAACGTAATGTGCTCCATGCAAAGGCAAGTGAGAAGGAGCTTGAGGTGGGGCGACATGAGAAGATGGGGAACCATAATTTAGATTATGAACCCTAATAACTCTTATAATAATGTTTTGAATTATTGTAAGAAATAACCTTATTAAGGCTATATAATTTTGTATAAGTACAAATATAGCCTAAATTTTGACACTTAACTTTAATAGCAAGTTGATCGTTTAAATTAAACTTGTGTGTATGATCTTATGTTGTTTTGCAGGATAGATAGGCTCGTCACCTTAGCGCAATGCTGAGGACAGCATCGTCCTAAGGGGGGGAGAATGTGACGTTCCAAGGGAATATACGCCATAAATACGTATATTCCTGGACCCGTCACCATACAAGTCTACCTAGGTAGCCTTGTATGCCTTGGATAAGTGGCAAGGGGTGCACATCTAAGTTAATTGCTTAACTTAGATAACCTTAGGATAAGGCCCATTTTCACATGGCCTTATCCTATTGGGCAACTGCCACACGGCCTCATCTTAGTGGTGCCACGTGGCATCCCACGTGGACCCACACCTATATTAGCCCTAACCCTAACCCTAGACCCTTTTCCCTGACCTAGCACTCGAGCTTTCATCCACGCGTTCAAAACCCCGTTTCGAGCAACCGTCATCATAGTCTAGCACGGAGCAAAGCAGCCCCCGGAGGGTGTGTATGATCGTAGAGGGAGCAAGCCTCGAACCACGCCGAGGAGCATGGAGACGCCGAGGGGATGGGAGGAAGCGCTGGAGGAGGTAGGTTGAGTAGAGTTCATGTTAGTTCACCTGGGAGTTAGCATTCCAGGTGGGTTAGTATTTTGTGTCTAGAGTAGAGCCACCCTAGATCCATTGTTGAACATCTTGAACCCTAATCAAGGAACCCTAACTGATAGTTAGATATGTATGATTAGGTTAAGATGTTCATATGATATTGTTCATGATGATTATGTGATGATGGTTGATCATGTTGTTCCTCTTGTGTTGGGAAGGGGGTAGAGACCTAGGACCATGTGTAGTATGCTCCTAGTGTAGATCCCTTAGTTCCTATTAGTTGCGGCCATGCATAGGAACCCACCGGGCTATGGAGGCTATGATGTGACTCAGCACTACACAACGGGGCTAGAGGCAATGCGGAGGGAGGATCCCTGCTGAAAGTGGGGGCTACTGAGGGATCCCATAGTGGGCTAGGCTTATGGTCGGTCACTTCGTGTGGGGTCGAGCATGGGTCCGGCACCTCCCGGGCGATGGTGTCAGCCCTGCCTCTCAAGAGTTGCAAGTGTCGCCTTGGCTCTTGTTTTGGGAGGTTCGGTCGGGGTACTAATCGTGTGTCGCCCGCGATTCTCTAGTCACCAAGAGAGCCTCTAGACCCGGGGAAGGGGAGATGCAACCCTTCCTGCCTCAACGGACCAGGGAGATGCAACTGGAGTAGTCCCAGATGGGTGATGCCATGGGATTACGATCCAGGAAGGCTAGAGTCATGCCGTGAGCCTGATTGAGCCCATCAAAGTATGCAAGTGTGGAGGGGCGGATGGAGTGGTCAACCCTAGCCATTGTCTTATGCCAGCCCCGCCATTGTTATGATTCGGTCGCTTCTATCTTGAGGCCTATCCGGTCGGCCGACTTCCTTTAGTGGTCGGTTTACGGGTAGGATCTCTCATGTTTTATGGCATATGATTATGTTCTTTGCATCTATGGATATGCGATTGAGCTACCCTCGAGGTAGCATATTGTATTGTATTGCTAGTTCTGACGTGTTATGCTTCCGCTGTGATAGGAGCCCCTAGGGGAAGGGCGCGCAAGACACCTTTCGTTAATGTCCCTTCCCGCACTCACGGAGGATTCGAAGTCGCGGGATAGACGGAGGGCCTGTGCGGTTGATGAGCCGGACGGGGGTTTTCCTGCCGAGTGTACGGCCGGGCGCCGTATGTTTAGCAGGGAGCGTCACAGGCACCAAATTATATTGCCTTGTGCAACCAAAGCCTCATTAGCATCATTATACCCTTTTGGAAGATCTGCAGAGTCGTCGTTTCAAATTCCTACAATCGATTACAATATTCTTGTATAATTATAACTATAACTACAAGAAATTTATCGCGGCGGCCAAGGCCGCCGCGCAACATTTCCCTTTTTTCGCACCTTATATCTAGAGAAGCAAATCACTCTTTCTATATTAATATTGATCATCCTCATGTATATTGCATCAAGATTGATCATGGGGATGGCATTTTATGACCTTGTGTTCTACCGCTTGAACAATAGATAGAAAGATAATGATCCTAATGACAAAAGATCCCGTAGATACAAACTTGGTGTCACACATTTTTTAATATTTCTTTTTAGCAGGGTTGCCTAACCCCCCCTGCCCACTTTCCTGCGTTCTTAGCTATGCCACGTGCCCAGCACGTCATCTGTAATCTTTTTGGGCCGTCCGATTATGTAATTTCGGATCGTAGGGCCAGGGAAATTAGAAAACCTGAGAAATTCTCTGCCCGGAGTTTGGCGCTCGATCTCGATCTTGGCACTCGCCTTGGCTATGACGGCCCGTCCTAGCCGGCTATGGAGGCTTTTTTTTTTGGGGGTATACCTGTTCTCCAGAGATCGAGGAACCCATGGTCAATTTTCGTCCCGGCCTATTTTGGCAAATCTGAACCGGCTCGATAGCATTTTTGGTGAGTTTGTAATACCAAACCGCAATACATGAGTAGAATGATCGAAAATGGGGATTCTATTGGTCTATTCGCCATGAACTGTTGGTGGTGTTGTTGGTCCGTTGCAGCGATCGATTCGCTCGATATTCAAGAGCTTTGAGATGGAGTTTTACATATGATATTCAATGGCTAGAGATGTTGCTCTAGTGAAAGAGTGAGTATAGGTATGCAGATCACAACTAGAATTTTGTACTCTATGCAACATTCAATAGAACAACTAGATCACAACTAGAACACTATGAATGATGCAATGGACTTCGTTTATGTTTCCATTGTTTTGTAAATGTATGCTTATGATTCTACAATATTCTTTTACATGTGCATATCCGCTAGGATTCTACATACCGATGGAATAAATTCACATTTAATTACCTATGTGTGAATAATTGTCGTACACATCCGCTGGTTCCCATGTGAGCTTATTAAGGTGATTTCGACGAGGCCAAGTCTACCAATCTCTAAAGGTCATGTTGTAGCAAAGTCGTGTAACAAGTTTAAGATCCCGATGATGGTTTTAAACCAACAACCGCAAAGTTCGTATTAATCGTTAGTTGTAAAAGATGCTTTTTCCGGATGATTAATTAATTAGGTTGGTTTGCAGTTTCTAGAAATCTTCAAATGACTTTAACATCTTAGCATCAAGTCTCACGGCTGACAGAAGGGTCTTAGACTACATTGGTTATCTTGAGAAGTGCGATTCCACCAAAGGTGTGTTGCAATGTGATTAATTTATTTCAAATCATGCTTCGTATAGATGCACACTGCTGATTGTAGGGTTGGGATTTTGCGAGAATCTTCCCTTCGAGATGGGCCGCTGTCCAATGGAGTTTCTGAGCCAAAGCTGAGCACATCCACGCATGAAATATTAGGTGATTCTTTAAGGTACATGCCATGCAGAAGTAGACTACATTTGAACAGATATTAAAAGCAAGGAATAGTAATGTGTACAAAATAAGTTTTTTTCCCTTCTTAAGTAGATGTATAATGACCCTTGTCTATGTTGAACTGATCTAAAATGCATCTTTGGTTAGATGGTACTATCGTGTGCATGCATGCATCTTTGTTCTATTACTGAAATGCTATGCATTTATGCTTTCATTAAATAAATCACGTTTTGTCTGTTTAAACATGAATATGATTTCGAACATGAACATGATTTCGTTAAGATATCCACAAATTCATAACTATAGCTCTGTTTTTGGAGCGGGATAGAGAAATTGGGTATCTGATCCACCGAGAAAATTCATTGGAATTCATCCTAGCGGAGACAAAGGATATGGCGTGCGGATGGGTAACTGAAGCACAAGTTGGCACATGGTTCCATCAAATAGTGCTTTTTATGCTAGGTTTAATCCTCTGTGATGTTCCCAGTGAGCGTGTCCACAGTGCAGTGCAAACCAACATAGCGCTGCACGGCCGGGATGGCGGTTTGGGCCAAGCGACCCGGCGTTCCACCAGATACCTCACGTCGCCGTGGGATGCAGGGCCGTAATCATCACCCACATCGACATACCGGGAGAAGTAGTCAACGGAACGACATGAGCGATCGCGTGCGTGAGACCAATTGGCGAGCCGGGAGGCGATAGGCATCACGGTCGCATCGGCGACTCCCTCCACCACATGCGTCGGCGAGCGGCGGTCGAAAGTCTGAGCACCAAGGGCCCAGGACCATCTTCAAGAAGACGTTCCCGCTCGCGCTCGCGTACGCCATGACGGGGCACAAGAGCCAGAGCTCCACGATAGAAGACAACGCAATCATGGTCGTGAGGAGGGCGTTCATGCCCGGGCTGCTGTATGTGATGCTCTCGCAAATCAAGGACATGAAGCAACTGTCGATCGTGTCACCGATCACGACGGCGGACTTCCAGCTGAACAAGACGTTGCTAATGTAGCCGGTTCAAAACCTGTCGCAATCAAAAGGTCAATAATTTAGAGCTTTGCTTCAGTCATGTTAATCATGTCCAGATGCTATAATTCGGTTAATCAACACACGCAATAAGAAACCTGTGATATCTCTCCTATTGAAAATTAGGTGTGCCACTTATAATGTCGTGATACTTGTTACATTCGTTTGGAGGATGAAGTTTGTTACATCTGCTGCATGTTTATCCAGCAGATGTTGGGCAGTAGTTGCTTATTGAGAAAGCCCAAAATGTATATATTTATTACTGCTGCTATTGCAACCACTGCACCCATGTAAAATATGGAGGCTGGTAAAATACAAACTACCAGAGGCATGTAAAATATGACATTTGATGGAAGGTTGAAAAGCTGCATCACCTTCAAATCCATATTACATTAACTCAACTAACAATGAATATATATTGTCCCAACCCATATGATGCATTGTATTTTATTGAGAATAAAATTGGATTCAAGCATGTATAAGCTTTCTAGAAGATCCTTCCGCCGATCTTCGAATTACCACGGACGAAAAACCAACGCGAGCCAAACTGCCTAGCCTTCTTCCCCAACCCTGCAGTTCTGCTAGTTCACACATTAAATTCAATATTTATTTGGAATATAAGTAAGTTAAAATGCTGAAACTTGATCACTTTTAAGGCAAGAATATTAACCACGTTTAAGGAACCGATACCTACTCCAACACCTAAGGCAATGCTTGCCCAACGAGTAATAGGCTCCAGAATAGCAAAATGCCTGCAGGATTAGCAATATCTACAGCATTAAACTTGAATAATGCAATTTTTCTTCTGCTTATAAATTTCCACGAAATTTGGAGGGATCATGATTGAACTTAGTTATATGAATGTCCAATGGCCAAGTTCATAACTCATGCGACTTGTGGCCAAAGAAATCGTCAAAATTAGTTATTCATGGTGACATCTGATGATCGAGCTTACTAGCAGGCGTAACCATAGCCTATTTGTATCCCAAAAGAAAAGCTCCACATAGAGTAGTGGTAATGGACGCAGACAACAAACAATTTTAGAACATAACAATCGATATCTTTTCCATTTGAATTTTAATGATCCTCCATTCTTTCTCTGTTTATTGTTTATGACATTTAGGATTTTCTTTTCCTTCAATCATTCCTCTGCTTTTGTTGAATTGTGTATGTTGTAGACTTGGCAACCATTGTAACAAAATCCACAAGTCTGTCCACACGAAATACTGAATTTGAGTGCCACATTTCATAATCTTCTGAGCATGTCACAAACACTATCAAGAGGGCTGCCCACAATACTCAACAGATTTACATGATCATATAACGTATTAATCCAGTACCCCTACCACAGATTTGAATTATAACGTCTAGCTACATGGAAGGGCCATGAGGAATGCCTATAGTCTTACAATTTGCAATCACGTAATTACCGCTTTGGACATGTGAAAAAAGATACACACCATAGCGAAACCTCTACTTCCTATAACTTGACCAATATAAAAACATCATTAAAGCCAAATTCATGGTGATGTTCCTATTTGCAAAAGGATGCGAAGATAAGATGTTCATGATGCCAAGATAAGATCCATTTGCTCTTGCATGTACGAGAATGGCTAAATGAATGTAGAGAACAAAATGAAATAAGAAAATATCAAATATGTTCTTTGCCAAGAATGATCTGTTGTTGTTACGCTTTGTTACGCCAAGAACCAAACTAAGGAGCATTTGAGCATCAAACAAAAGATCCCACGAACCGCGGTGGCCTTGCAAAATAATAACTTGTTTTGAATCCACCATCTCTAACAAATAGCAGATGTTGGCTTCCTTCGGTTATTGAATTCGACCGAGCAATGCAATGCGAAAAGGGTACCAAATTTTTTCCCACATGGTGCTACTCCTCTTGCGAAGAATATCAACAAAAAAATGCCCCTGTTCTAGAAATTCTAACAAATCCAAAGGTCCGTGTATGAATCGGGTTTACGAGAATTAAAAATGGTAAGAAAATACCTCCAAGAGCGTGGTTTTTTTTGTGAGGAATGAAGCTTATCAAAGCGCCAATATCTTATATTTGTCTCAAATTTAGTTATGATTCGATTGCAAAAGTGTAAATCATTTTAGGTCAAAGCTTGCAAAAGACAACTTGGAATGATCCATTTTCTTGCCTTATATCTCTAGAACAATAGTATCATACTCCCACGATAGACCTTAATCAATGCACATCAAACTCCAAATCGATTGTGCAATTCTTTAGGAACAGGAAGCACAAATAGCGAGGAACACTTGGCGGTATATAGTCAAGTTTATAGAGTCCTCCAGAATAAATATCAAACACTAAATATACCTCTTACTAAAAGGGTTGAAAGCTAAGATTCAAAAACTTTGAAGACCAAATTTAAAAAAATCGAGAATAGCCTAAAGAACAAAATGGAAGGGAACGGAAGCCCTAACCTTATCTAATCGATTTCCCTAATCATCTCCTTACGCTTTGTCGGTTGCAAAGATTGAAGTACCCAATCATGGAATATTACAATTTGCAACAATAGAATTTGTTGATCTGACAGAAAAACTTGCAAATGGAATTTGCCGATTTTGAGAAAACTTGCAACCAAACTGCTCCCATGGACGCCATGAATGGAAAAAATTGGCATCTCTGTGTAAGCATTAGGTTTAGGGCCGAGTAGCATGAAGAGGAAAGGGAGGCATTTCAATTTCGACCACCGCACCTTTAACAATTCAATTTACTTGATTTATCTCGCTAGAACCGGTTGCCAATTCAAGGAAAATTTGAGAAATTTCGCAAAGCTCTTATTCCAAGCTTTCGTTTTGCCCAAATATCCTCTTCTTAAAACCGCCCAGCCCTAATATTGCCATTTGATCCAGAATATCGAAAGATGCTTTTGTGCAAATTATCATATGAACTTCTTGAGACAATTTGGTTAAGTTACATTGCTCCGGATCGAGGAAAAATCTGCGGAATGAGAAGATAAAGCATAAAACAATATATCAACAGAGTCGGATTACGGGCTTATTCTAAAAGCGATGCATGCTATGGGAGTGAGGGCGAAAAGGCGGTATTTCTGAGAGAAAGCATCTGCGAGGCGGGGAATAGGCTAAGCATATCATGCTAGAAAAAATATAATTTCAGATAGAACAGCAGTATCGCCATAATTCGGGTGTCGGAAGAAGGTAGCGGAGATCAAGGGAGCAAATCCAAGCAACATTCTAATATAAAAAACAAAACACAAAAAAACATAGAGATTCAAAAGAACTTACAGTTGGATTGATCACGAGAGTAAATTCGAGCACATCCGAGCACAGTTTTAGAATTTATCAGAGTTAAAGCCCTTCTTATATAGGTGCACCGCAGACTATCCACCGCCATAGCTTGTGGACAGAGATTATACACCGCCATAGCTTAGCTTGTGGACACCATAACGACAGCCTAGTCGGACTTCGATGGATTTGTCAGAACGTGGCAACAAACAAAAAATCGATTGCGGCTAAAAAAATGTCCTAAAAAAATGTCCAGGAAAAACAATCGTGACTTTAGAAGGCATAGATTACTGCCACGTGGGCATCCCTATCGGACATTATGCATTATATATGTGTAGATTATTTATTGATCACGCCATTTTTGAGACCCAACAAGGATCTATATGGCAATATGTACATATCATACATCATAAGCATTTTCGAACACAATTAACATTTATGAGCTACTTCCATCTCCTGCATATAATCATAAAATGCAATTATCTCTGTTCTTTCCTTATATACTTTTTTGATGTAGGCACTCAGTTTCCTTGGTTGAACTTCCATAAGCTCTCGCAAGCTACTGCATGTAATTCTAAAGTCCCCCCGAATATTCTCATATGCAGGACATTCAATGAAAGCATGTATCTCATTCTCAAATTGTACCAAACAGCATGGACAAAGGCGGTATTCCCGTGGAATACGATGCCACCTACCTACTTCAATGGCCAAATGATGTAATGACAGTCTCAATTACGAAATCAATTGCCGCTCTTTAACACTAAGTCTGCTTGCATGTATGATTGCTCAGAGTCCCCTACAATAGCATTAAACTCAGATCTATAAAATCTCGCTTTTATCTCTTCTCCGGGTGTCAAACACTACAAGAGGATAGGGTTTTTGCGTCAACCCCTGCGTCACTACCTTCTAAGGTTTGTCAGATTTGTGTCAGAAGCTTGAAAGTGACACAAATCAATTTGATTGCGTCAAAACTTGTGTCAATACAGTTGTGTCAATAGCAACGTCATTCTTATGGCACATGTGTGTCAAAATTTTGGAATTTTTTCGTTAGATTTTATAATGATGATTACATCATTTATTACAACAAGATTGTGATAGAATTTAAGTCAAGTGTAGCAATAGATTTGTTTCCACTACAACATCGCTAGTTCTAAAGTTTTGGGTCGATTTTGTTACGCATTTGTGTCACCTTTTATGATAGCTTCTTGGCACCTTTTGTAAAACATTTGTGTCATTTTCTAGTATCAAATATAACGGCAATTTTACGTCAATGTTTTGTCATAGATTGTGGCACTTTTGTCTTGTTAGTGTGTCAATAAAGTGTCAATATAATGACATTATGGAGAAGAAATACATAGATTTTTTGACGCAAAAAGGGCTACGTTTGACGCAAAAGTGCCACTAGCTAGTATGAGGGAAACAACCTTGCAAATAAACATTTTATAGTATTTAATTAGGCTAGCATGGTTTTAATGATAATATGATAAACGTATAAATAAGATTAGAAGTATTACATAAACATTATAACCAATATTTATGTGTTCATGCATGTATGTTCTTAGGTCTTGTATAACTAATCAAATTGCATGAAAATAAACTTAGAGCAAACTTTTATAAAACATTCAATGTAAATTGTCATAAAGCATTGAATTGGTCTTCAATATCATGCTCAATGTCATCCAACTCATCATCATCCAAATGTAAGCGCAAATTTGTAAGCAAATTAAAACGTGAACCAATGTTTGGAACTTCTTCATCTTCAATATAGTCATCACTAATGCCATCGTCACTTAGTTGCCCACTACTTCCAATCTCATCTCGTCGAGGAGAGATCATCATTGGAGATCGCAAAATGAAATCAGTATCTCCTTCATTGATATGATCATTAACATCTTGAGGTAATGCAGCACTTGTACCTTCATGATGTCGTATAGGTGTAATATCGCCTTCGTCAATAGTATCAAAGTGTGTTACATCAACTTCCCTTTCTATTACAGGTGTAAACTCCTCTGCTATATGCTCTGATTGCCGATCTTCATCATCATCTGCTGGCTCAATGTTGTCTTCAGGTGCAATATTTTCAATCACACGACGAGATCTAGGCTGAGAATGTATAACAATCCACCAATCGTTATTGTCAGGATCTGGATGAAAGAAGACTTGCTCAACTTGATTTGGAAAAACAAATGGCTCATCCATATCCGCTAGCACTTTCGTGGAGTCAATCTCCATAAATCCAGAAGCATGTGTTTTTATTGTTCTTCCGCGACCTCTATAAACAACTCTGAACCATTTTGCTTTCAAGACATTTACACAAAATGTTCGATAGTTTAACTCAATGATGTTGGAGATGGTTCCAACATAGTATAATTCATCATCAATAAGGTTACGATCCCTACTGCTCGCTTGACTTTTTTGCTCAAAGTGTGACATGATTCCAGAGTCAAAAGTAACTCTATGTTTATCAACATTACTAATACGAAAGTGTTGTCCGTAAGCCCACATAGATGTATGAAATCGTGCCTAAACAACAAAAGTATAATTAGTAAAATCAAAATTTCTAAACTTATTATATTTTCCAATTCTTAATTCCAAAGAAATCATATGTTGTTGAATTTTTCATGAAAGGAAAGGAATAATTTCATTTCATACCTTTCTATTGCATCCAATAGCAATCTCATAATCATCATCTGGAACGACTTGTCCACTATCTCTTGCTTCATCCATACGAGCTAATAACCAATCATTGGTCATGGTGTCTGCCAAAGCACATAGGTCAGTTGTTGAACCACGTCTGCGTGAACCATTCCTTCGCGCTTCTTCCTTTGCAAGTTCATACATGTCTCGCCAAGGTTGCAAAGTTGCTGTGTTATTTATGATGAAGGCATTTACAGAACGAAACATTTCATCTGTTAGATTCTGCTCCACACCATTGCCTTGCAAGACTTCTGATGTAATCTCATCTGCCTCTTTTTCCTCCCACATTTTAAGGCCTTCCGGATTGCATGCAATGGTCACATCATTCAAGAAAAAAAGTGCTTCTTGTATGAGATGACCTTCGGCCATACACCCTTCTGGCTTAGCCATTTGGCGTACAAATCCTTTGAGCACTTTCATGTAACGCTCGAGGAAGAACATCCATCGTGCTGGGGCAGGTCCAGCCAATTTAATCTCATTTGGAATGTGTATCAATAGGTGCACCTACCTCAATGTCATCATCTCATTTCATTAGTTAGCGAAGTATATGCATGCCAACATGGAAAAAAATGGATGTAAGGATAAGGTCATACTTGTAGATCTAAGAAGCTAGTAGGAAACTCCTTTTCAATATCACATAACAGTAAAATAGCTTCTTCCTCCATCTTTGTAATCTCAGAGACATCAATTTCCTTTGAGGATACCCATCTCACGAATTTTCCTAATCGGTATATGATACTCCTTATTGCTGGTGTTAAGTAGTTTCCAATGACGCATGGAAGAATATGCTACAACAACAAACAATAGTTCAACAAACAATAAACAAACAATAGTTCAACAATTGCAACTATGTAAATCAAATCATTAAAAGTTGAAGAATAAATTACCTGAAGAAATTTGTGCCAATCATGTGTTTTCAACCCACTAAGATCTCCATCTTTCGTAAATGCTTTTCTTAGAGATGCACCATATCCAGTTGGTGTTCGACTTTTTTGTATTCTCTTATGCACTACTGCAAGTTGTTGTTTCTCTAACACCCAAGGTCCCTTTTTCCATGTGGTTCCTCCGCCAGCCCTCTCGGTTGGCCATAAATCTCTTCTTATTCCTCTTTCCTTAAGGTCCTCTCTAGCTCCGAATGTCTCCCATTCACCAGTTAGATGCCTCCAAAGAGAGTGTGCAATGTTCTTGAATATATGCATAGGATCCAGTAAATGTACGACTTCCAAGTCTGCCCAGTACTCCAATCGATAAAATATAGATAAACGTTTCATTCCAGGTGGGAGTTTTGTATTGCCTTCTCCGACATTGACCAAGTAATCCAAATCTGGGTTTGCATTCTTCCAAGCACCCAGCCAATCCCTATTTGTCCAACGTTTCGGTGGAGGCATCACCTCACGCCCACGTGCATGATGCTCTTCAGGCAAATATTTCTTGTGACCATAGTATATTTGCTTCTTGAGATATTTGGATCTATACGATGTTAGGCTAGTTCCACATGAAGAACAACCACATGCTCCACTCGTTTGTAGACCTGTTGTGTTACAAATAACAAATTGTATACTATGATTTTTGAACAATCCAAAGATTTCTAAACTATGCTATTTGTAAATGGAACTTACCAGATGCCACAGAAAAGCCTGGATAGTCGTGAATACTGAAACATAGCATACCATGTAGTGTGAAATCATGTGGCTCTCTTGAAATATCATACATATGAATCCCCTTCCATAACAATTCCAATTCCTCTATCAAAGGTTCCATATAGACATCCATATTTTTAACTTGATATTTTCCTACAAAATGCATACACATTTATTGGCAAATTTTTCTCCAACAAAGCCCCTTATTCAGAGAATTTATCCGGCCAACTATGGGGAGTAATCCCCCAAGCTGCTGCCCATTCCAACACCTTTTGGTACCAGCCACCTTCCTTGAGCATTGACATATGTAAAGCTTTGTTTAGGGGGAGTCTATCGAGTCCATATTCAAAGACTCTATTTAAATAATGCAGGTGTTTGACTAAGTGCCCGGCTTCTATGGGCATAAACCCGACCTCACCAACATCATTTTGTATGGTGTCGGATTTTAATACCAAGCTCGAATGCCGTAAATTGTTTTGCACCCTTTCAATGCAAGCCCATCCCGATTTTGGCGATACTCGAGCCCAAACCGGGCAGCCATACAACATGACCAGCTTCACCAAGACACCAAATAGCAATTTCTTAAGATTCCAGTGTTCAAAATTCCTTTTCTTACAGATACGCATCATGCCATACAATGCTCGGAATCCACCAACATGCCTTTTGGTAGCGGCCAAATTCCATTTATAATTGCCACTTACCTCAACTCCTAGATACTTATATGCTTTCACTACCTCCAAAGGTTCTCCATCTAGCACACATATAGGAGATTCTGTAGTCCCAAAACCTATTACTTTGGTCTTCTCCTTGTTAATACACATGCCACGAGCTGTGCAAAATGCTTGCAAGGTATCCAGGTGCGTTTGTAGACCTTCTATTGTTCTTGATATGCGAACAATATCATCAGCAAAAAGGAGCAACTGAACAATATATCCATGAAGATCTATACCAATGCCTCCATCGGAATATAACCACTGCTCTACCTCATCTATAAATAATCCAAACAACAACGGGGAGCATGGGCAGCCTTGTTTTACCCCGACCGTGCTATGGATCTTATGCTTTTTATCAAATGGGAAGGAAAGCTCCACAAGGACACACTGATACAAACATGTTACTGCCTCTTGTAACTCTGTTGGAACTCCCAAGAATTCCATTCTATCTTGTAACTTTCCTCTTTCCACCCTGTCAAAGGCTTTAGTAAGGTCAACAAAGAACGAGAATACCTTGTTTCCTCGCCCTTTGCGGATTTCGGTTATGATCGCAGAAGTTACCGTGTGATTTATGGTAGAGTAGCACCCCACGAAATCCCGGCTTGACACGTTGTTCCTCACATTTTTTTGATCAGCCCAGCGTGAAATTTTTCTTTCCACCATAGATGCAAAAATACCAAGACTGTTCTATAGTTGCTAACCATATTTCTATCACCAGTTTTGTAGATTGGAACTACCCTGCTGATGGTCCATGATTCAGGAAAAGTTCCTTCGATCAGCGCCAAATTACAAACCTTGTGCAATTTTCTCATAGAGCTCCTCATTACCCCATTTGCATAACTCAGTCACGAGCCCCAAATTGTCTGGTGCCTTACCATTTTTCATGTTTTTGAGAGCATCTTCAACATCCCCTCTGCTAAAAATGCCTTCCTGAACTGTCCCAGCTTTAGCCATTGATCTGCAACCATCTACAGTATATAACTTTTTCACTAGTCCCAAAAGGTATTGCTCTGAGAAGTCTCCAATGATAGGATGCTGCTTAGTTTGGTGCCAGAATGTTCTTGGGTCTAGTTCCAAATCAGAAATGAGTTTTCGGGTGTGTACTTTTTGCCATTCCCTTTTCGGGGTCACTCTCCGATAATACTTTGCGGGGTCACTCTCCGATATATAGTCAGCAATGGATGTAAACTCAGATGAAGCTATGCTCCTCAGAAACTCACAAGCTATCGTTTGGAATGAATATCCTAAGAGCAACAAAGTGATGATCAGATCTGCAGACATACTTTTGCAAGAGATCTGCAATAATAAGTATCCGTTTGGGGGAAAATGTTTTATAGCGTGTTGGCACTGGGGTTGAACGTGTGTCACTTTTCGGAACAACAAATGTTTGTTTCTATTTCTATATAATGCAGTGTTGATGACCAACAAATTTTCTGACAGGAATATAAGTTTTGGTTTCGTACGTCGGAGATCATAGTTGTTAGATAACGCGTTAGCCCCAAAAAAATAACGAGTTAGACATTATTTAAAAAATCTTATATTATAATGTTTTGGTGTAAGTAGTGGATCGTGCCCTAAATTGGGCGGTCCAGATTTGGTCTAGAAGTTGGACGGCCCAGACATACTCCCGTTCTTTTTCCTGTGACCCCGCTATCTTCACAATCCATTTTAATCGGCTGCAGGGCATCAGGGTTTTTCTTCTTTCTGTCTGATCAATTTAGGGCTTTTTGCAAACTGAGGCCCTTCTGGAATCGGCAATGGTTCAAGCGTAGTCTCCAGTGCCACCTCTGCTACTGGCCGAAACCTATCTACATGCAAAAGGTTAGTCATTAAAAGATATAGTGGACTTTCATTTTCTGATTTCTTTCTTTGCATACGTATGGCTAGCACAACATTTCAGACAAGAACACGATTCTTTGAAAATGGTGCTGAACGCAAGAATTTCAAGCAGGGGATACGACTTCTCATTCCAGAAGTTCTACAGATAAGTTTCGATCTTGCAATTTTAAGCAACATTTTACTCAAATTTAAGTCATGCATTTTGATTGCAGCCTGGGTATATCTCAAAATTGTTTGTCTAAAACAGCAACCATCTAAGAGTTGTGCAAGAGCTTTTGATTGGCATCAGAGCAGAAGGTCGCCTGAATCATGCCTCTCCTGAAGTGCTCTGCCGTTCAACTTTATGATCCGATGTTGTTCCGATGTTTTCAATAATGTGCATGCCCTGTTGCAGGTTAATCGGGACCGTTTTGAGGCCCTATGTGGCAGATTTGATGAAGCTAGGTATTATGGGACATTTTCCTTCTGATTTGATATGCTGACAAAGTTGGTTATTTGACTTCATAGTTTATTTTCTAATTCTCAGCTTTAAAAAATCGTATAGTTTTCTTTATGAGGAGCAGCTACCAGCAGAAAAGGAAGTATGTGTACTTTTCATTTTTGGTCCCTTAATTTGTAGACACACTCTAAACTTACTATGTCATCTAATAAACTTTGAGGATGCCTAGATCATATAAGTTAGGCCTTCTCCCCCTTGATCTATAGCATCCAAGAAATGCTAAGATCGTACAATAGGATCCTCACTACTATATATATATATATATTATTTCATCTTCTAGACACTCTAGACTACTTGGAAGATTGCACATATTTGCGTATATAATTTTCCCAACAAACATTGGCTTTCGTCATGACAAGAATTTCCTTCTTTCAAAATAAATCCTTTATACTTGTCATTATTTTCCACGTCATACCGGTGAACATCATATCGATGAATACGGGCATGGCCTTCTCTCAACGATGGTGGTTTCATGTGCCCTTCTGCATGCATCGATTTTTTATCTTCTTCTTCTACAAAAGATTCGCCAGTGAATTTTCCAACGGCCATGTCTGCAATCTTTTCTTCATAAGAAATATTTTCTCTGGTCATTTGTCTTCATTTTGTCCAGCAGAGTAATTTGTGGCTTTGGAGATACCTGCTCCATTTGCAATAATTCCTTATAGCCCATAATGATTCATCTAATGTGGCAAATTCAGGCTTTAGAGAGGCCAACGAAATTGGGGCTTCATACTCCACTCTAATGACTTCATTATCAGACAATTTATCAGCAATGATTATGGCCTTTCCTAATTCTAAGTCTTGGGCATCAATTTTCTGGGCAAAGGAATTATCCACTCGAAGAGAGTCTTCTACAGATCCTTCTTCATTAAGAGTTGGATCTTCGCTCTGGCCATCTTCTTCCTGGACACCTCTATTTAGGAATTTTAAATTTGCTGGCCCATCTTGCTCCTGAATCACGTCCCCAACCGAGCATGCTTGGGCAACTCTAGCCTCTATTTGTAGAGGCCAATTCATCTTCACGCCCTTCCATTCAATTTGACCATTGTCCACAGTTTTGGCCTTATCTCTAATTTCGGCCTCTGATTCTTCTCTAAGTATTCGAGCGTTTGCAATGAAATTGCATGCCACAATCCTTTCTTCTTCCAAAATACATGCGGGAATAGAAAAACAGGCGGTTAGATTAGTTTTTGTTTTTAAACTGAGTACTTTCCATGTTTTCTTCAATTCAGTAAGCCTTCCTCTTTCCAGATTTCTTCACTCGGGGGGGAGCCTCCCCTACTTCATTCTTCATAGTTTCTTCTTCCAGGATCAGATTAAGCGCATGCAGGCTCTGATACCATGTAAAGTTCCAGAATGGTGAAGAATAGGTAGATGAGATTGAATAATGTATGAATGAGCCAAACGTGGCATACAAAATATATATAGACACACCTTTACATCTAAGGATACGACTCCTCATATTACTAGGATTGCCACCTCAGCGTTGTCACATGGTTCGCCATGTGATCAATCCTTGATCTATATGATCATCATAACCTATATTCTAACACCATGGTGGTAATTATAGGGAGGTTTTTACAGATCTTTGCTAGATATGGCCTTACCTCCAAGACCCAGTTCCGCGAGCTGTCCCAATTTTAATTCTCTTCATGGCTCTACTAGACACTGTAGTGATGCATCATGTTTGTTTGGGAACAAGGATGATGTCCAAGGACCAAGTTTTAGGCTTCAATTGGCCAATATGTAGCACAGATTGGCCAATATATAGATGATTCAGCAGGGGATGTAAGCTCAAAAATCAATTATCTGGTTCAAGTGCTTGCACTCAGGGATTGGAAATGCAAATGCAAATGCCTGCACTCAGAGAATTATCTAGTGCATTCAGGCAGTCAGGGAATGGAAATGGCACAAATAATACTGTCTTTATTGTTGTGGATCCAGCAATTGCAGCCAAAGTAGAGCCACATTGAGATGCCATGATCTATTGTTGTGGATCCAGCCGTTGCAACCAAAGCAGTTGTGACTCTGGAGTTTTAAAAATCCATCTGCTTCTATTTCTTCCCAAAATTCTTCCTTATGCATGAAAGCCTTCTCGTCTGCCATAGCTTCTGCCCTCTACCATTGCTAGACCTACTTCTCCAGCTACCGTGAGAACGACCCAAAAGTTGAAAAGTTGAATGAGAAAAAAAAATCTTATCAAATTTCTTGCTTATCTTGCTATAACTTTCAAGGTAGAGTAATTGCAATTCGTAGTAATTTCTTTGATTTGAAGATGTTCTTCATTTGGATGTCTTTGGCCATATAGATTGAGAGTCGATTGTGAGATGTTGTCATCATTTATTTCTAGTCCTTTTTCTAGGTATATCTGGAGTTGCAAATTTGTTGGAGTGTTCCAACATGTTTGAAAATAACATATTTGGAATAGAAGGTATTGCAATGCTGAATATTTTTTTTTTGTCATTTCTTTTCTCAGGTATGTTAATTTCCTTCCCATGTACTTTCTAAGGTTTATTGTGAGATGCACCATCATTTATTGTTGTTTCATTTTCTAGGGTTGAAGGTCTTATAATATATTTGGAATATGCAGCTGGCTGACTGGAGATTAGATGGCATCAGCCATACTATTCTCTTCATATAGACCTTGAGATTCTAACTCTTCATATAGACCTTGAGATTCACGACGGGTCTAGAGGTTCAGGCATTTTCCCACATAGTCCATCCAAAAATGCACGTTTATAGTTTTGGATGCAAGTTCTTAGCTCAAATATATACCATTTGATGATGTATCATTTTGTTGACGAATAACTATATAAAACTTGAAATATTCTGGTTCACAGGTCAAGGCAGTTTATGTTTGTGATTTACCAGAATCTGCTATTAAAGAGCAACTAAAGAGTTTATTTGAGCATCATGGTGAGATCTCAAAAGTTGTCTTGCCTGCTTGTAAACCTGGGCAGACGAAGAAAGATTTTGATTTTATTCATTTTGCTGATAGAAGCAATACACAAAAGGCCATATATAAAGAGAAAAGTAATGAATTGGAAGGTAAGTCCTCTAGAATCAAATAGTTTGTTTATTTGTTAGCATGTTTTTCTTTGCAGGCTGTCTGCTTTCTTGCTCTTTGAGAAAGACCATATGAGAAAAAGAACAGAGTCTGCATCTCTGGATTAAGGGCAGACCTTCTGCCACAAATTTCTGAGAGGACTAGTTTTGTCTACGAGGCTGATGTTTATGGTGGTGCCAGGGCTGCATATGGTTCAAGGGCATATAATCAAGCTAGCTAATATCCTTTATCCTCTAGCCCTTTCTTTTACAAACCCATCAATTTTGCACTGTTTATAGCAAAATCCAGGTCGATTCTAAACTGCTTATGATGATCTACCATTTCTACCAGAGGAACGATTTATATTCTCTTCCAAGACAGTTTTATGGGGAGCTATTGAACAAGGATATAGAATCTGGAAATCAATTAGGAGAGAATGAGCTTCAAGATTTAGGTTCGATGTTCATCTACCATTTAGGTTCTATCTAATTTGGACTTCAAAAACAGTGGAGCTAAAGCAAAGTTTGTTATGGATACATAGAGTTTTCTTAATATTGCCAACACCACCAAATATTCCATCTTATTTCCAAAAGAAATTTAGTTGGGAATGTTAAGCCATAAAAATCCTACTTGAATTGGATTTCATAGGGCTTCTTGCACATCAAGATATGCTCCAAATAACTTTATGTAGTGAACTATGTGCATACTTTTGCTTAATATTTGTTCAGGTTATCCAAGACAATTTTGAAATCAATGTTGCATGACTTTAGAAGGCACTTCAATTCAACTTGCTGCAAAGTATTACATTATTTGAAATGCTCCTAGAGCGTTTTAACACTTGAAAATCAAACAGAGAAATAATTGAGACTAAAATAATATATAACTTTCTTTTATTATGAGAAATTCTATTCTTAATCACTTGAAATCCGATTTCCAACTAATCATCTTCTATCCCTCGACTCGCCGCTATTACTCCTCGCTTTTCGCTGCGCAAACTTCACTTAGCTACTAACTCTGTCTGTAAGAAGAAAGAAGAAAAAGGTGGGGTTAGTCCTGGGAACTAAGTGGGTAAACCATTACCTTAACCTCAGACGAATCGTTAGTCATACAAAGATTAGTCTCATAAATGTTAATCACGCAGAAAACATTTTCTTCAACTCTGAGGACTTTTCAGAATGCTCAGGATCGCTCCATTCTGATAGTTATGACGTTTTAAAGTTTGCCCCTTTTTTATACTATCTGCTTTTTCGAAAATTAGAACATATCTAAACAAGAAAATTAATACGTCCTACGACGCATTGTTCCAGTTTTAGCATGTTCTTACGATGTAAGGCCCTATAGTGCTCTAGATAACCAACGATTCTACTGAGATTCTCTTAGATTCTCCTAGATTCTCTTAGAATTTTCTATTTTGATTGAGGTGCTTACCCATGAGCATTTAAAACCTTCTAAAATAATCTATTTTGGATCTGTGCAACATTTTTAAAACATTTTCTATTTTTAGACTAAGGCGCTTACCTTGAGCATCTAGAATATTTTTTTTTCAAGATTTATATTGTACACCTTTATTATGAAACATTTTAGAACATTCTATTGTCGTTCTTTGCAAAATCTTAAAAATATTTTTTTTTCAAGATTTATATTGTACACCTTTATTATGAATCATTTTAGAACATTCTATTGTTGCTTTTTGCAAAATCTTAAAAAAACTCTAAGATTTCATCAAGATTTTCTTAGATTCCCTTAGATATTATGAAGATTCCCTTAGATTCAATTAGATTTTAAGAGATTCCGTTAGACTTGTATACTTTCCTAGATTCTCTTACAATTTATGAGATTTCCTTATATTCCCTTCAATTCTTCTGGATTCCCTTACATTCTAGAAATTTCTAGAACATTTTAGAACTTTCTGGAACATTTTGAAAGTTTCAAAACATCCTACAATATTATAGTCTATTTTATCTTAATTAGAACATTACCCTTAAGTATATTTGAAACAAAAAATTTTCATAGAATTAATGCTTGGTCTAGTGGTTAGAGTGGGGGGTTTGGGGGGTTGAGGACCAGGGTTCGAATCCCCCCAATAACATAAAAAATTTTAAAAGCCTTTCCTTAAGGAACGAGCATTCAATATGAGCCTTAGGATCTTAGACTCGATCAGCGATCAAGATCTCACCATATAAAAGCAATATAAGCCGTAGGATCTATTACATATAATTCCCAAAGCCACGTGGACCGTAGGATGTGTCCCCAAGCCACGTGAGCCATCGGATCGCGGACCGATGGTCAGGATCAGATCAATCTGGACCGTAGGACCGCGGTACATGTATTATATGTAAACTCCCAAGCCATCTGGGCCGTAGGATATGTCCCAAAGCCACGTGAGCCGTCGGATCTCGAACGGACGGTCAGATAAGCGCGACAAACATAAGAACATATATAGATCAGATATTAAATCTATTTCAAGCTTAAAGGTCCAGGATCGCCAGAATATCTTCTCTATTCTAGGATCCACATCTTACGCTATTTTCTACTTAAGTATCTTCCCTATCTTTGGAGAGATACCCTACTTCTTTGCTCAACCATTCGCTACCTAGGAAATTGACATCTACAACTATAATTTTCATGTTATTATTCTTTCTTAAGGTCTAATTTACTATTCTATCATAAGGTCAATACTTGTGTTAATTTCTTACCCAATAACCCCCTAGGTATATTACATTCTCCCATACTAAAAATTTACCCATGTCCTCATGGGGAGAACTCATCATCAAGCCCATGTCACACTTACCAAATTGTTTTGATATTCTATATCAAAGTAACCTGGGTTGGCCATGTCCAAAAAAACCCTTTCATAAAATTATAGGAGCAATTTTGTAAATTACACACGTCATCTATTTCCTATCTCTTTTACTTTTCGCTTGGAAGTCTTTCATTTCTCTTGTACTTTTTTTGGGACAGATGCAGGCCATTGCTAGACTTCTTGCAATATTTGGCCCAACATGTGTACGGTAAAGATTTTCATCACTACCCCGTGATAATCTGTAAATTCTCTGCAAAGTCGTTAATTTCTTTAGGTGAATCAAGATATCCAAGGTACAAGATATATCTAAGACTATGCTCCACTCCATACACCCTTCAGGGTTCACTACCCTTTTCACTACAACATTTAAGATTAACTTGAACAACTATTAATGTTTGGGGACTTCAAGATTAGGTAATAGGTTTGGAACGTGAAAACTAAATTTTAAACTCTCCCTTTTCCCGCCTCTGGCCACGGCTAGATATCTCGGCTAAATAACTTCCCCAAGAAGTTTCTTCCTTCTTTCTTTCCCATAATTCCAATATTAATTACTTCTCATTGTCATGGCCCAATAACCAACTTCCTTTGGCCCAATAACTAACAATGGTTAATGATTAGGAACTCTAGCTGAGATACCAAATGAAATGCTCTTAGAGCATTTAACACTTGAAAATCAAATAGAGAAATGATTGGGACTAAAATAATATATAACTTTCTTCTATTATGAGAGCTTTAGTAGCAATGGTCCTTGACGCTCGAAATTCGAGTCTCCAACTACTCATAGTCTATAGAAAATCTATGCCTTGCCATCTCTGCTATTATCCCATGCTTCCCACTGCGCAAAACTCACTTAGCTACCAACCCTATCTGTAAGGAGAAATAAGAGAAAGGTGGGGTTAGTCCCGAGGAGTATTAAGTGGGTAAACCATTACCTTAACCTGAGGCGAATCATTAGTCATACAAACATTAGTCTCATAGATGTTAGTCACACAGAAAACATCTTCTTATAACTTATTGTGATTCAGGGATGATCAATCCCTCACCCGAGTTCACACGTATATTGCTCCGGACACGACTATATGTCCATATACCAATCACCTGGTATGCACGTTGCTCTACCACCCAGCCCTTTGGCAATGACAAAGGGGCAGGTTCTTTCATACAGATTCATTCTTTAATGTTTCATTATATTCGCAAACACAATCACAAAGAATCAATAATAAATAGAAACTCCAAAGATCTGTGTCTGGCTATCCACCAAAGAATCTTCCACATGCAGTCTTATTTAACCCCTATCCACCTTTTCTGCGATATCTCCTTAACCGTAAGGAGTTCCAAGAGGTGCCATCCCGGGTCTAGTTTTAGAATTGGGGTGGAACCTCTCGTAGCTCCATACGGTTAAGGAGATATTGGTAAGTCAAAACCGCATTTTAGCTGGTGGATTTGGTACTAATCTTACGAGAATCAACGTTGTCTCACCATTAGGTGAACCATCCTGGGCAAAATGTAAGGTATTGACAACCTCATGCAGCTTTACTGAATCTTAACCTCTATACATATGCGTTCTTGAGAATACCGTTGGGGATAATCGTAATACACTAATTTATGGACATGGCATGGTCATAAAAAAAAAGGATGAGCCCACCATGGTAAGCCAGGACCCATGGGGAGTTCACCTAAATATCCCATACGAACCAGTGAGTGTAAGGAGTAGGTTTTTCTTTGAGCTATTTCATGTGAAAGTATATGGAAAGGGGTGGTTTTTTAATCACATTTCACACTTTTTTAAGCCCATATATTTTCGACATCGGTATTTTTAAAGATTTTATGGATGGTATACTAAGGGGATTTTTTGCTACCCTAGGAATGCAGATGGCATATCCGTATTGTATATAGGTGAATCCCCTAGGCCAGAACCACATTTTTTACTGGTGGATTTAGTATTAATCCCATGGAAAAAAGGTTGCCTCGCCATTAGGTGAACCATCCCGAGTAAAAACTGCAACACAATGACGACCAGATATGGTAAAAACCTATTTCCTCAAGAAAATCTAAGGTTTTATAGTCTTACAATTTGATGCATACAAAGAAGACTTCTGTCTACAAGAATATTGGCCTATTCTTGCAAAGCTTTAGCATCTATTGCTAACTATGGCAAGTAATGCTCATGGATATAGTAAAACTTCTTGATAATGGCCTAAGGTACAAGAAAACAAATCTAACGATGGCCTATGATAAACTGTGGTAAAGAATATTTTTTATTGCCAAAAAAAAAAAAAAATTTAGGGCAAAATTTTTTTCTTGGAGCATTTCGTAGCTGCATCTCTTTGATGCCAACATGCCATGAAAATGGTAAGATATTTTGGTCCTAGACTACAACCATCAGGTTGGATCTGTAGATCTAAATATATTTGGGCATCCCTGCCATCTCCAAGAATCATGGATATTTGCTTCATCTGGTTGCTTATGGGAGCTATTATCCCGATAGGCAAAAGCATCGACTAGTAAAAACAGTGCAAGAATTTGTTGTATGTTTGCATGTTTTGATCAAAGGAATTCATTGCTACTGATGAGTTTATCTGAATTCTTTTTGCCTGTTTTCAAGAAAAAGCTTTGCATATTGTATTGGAATTTATTTCATTTGCTCCTCTAGTGCCTGGACCCTCTTTTTCTCTCTAGCACCTGGATCCTCTTTCTCTCTCTAGCGCCTGGACCCTCTTTCTCTCTCTAGCCCTCCTTCTCCACCTTCTCTCTCTAGCCACCTTACAATTTGCTAACCACCTTATGGTCTCTCTAGCCCTCCCAACTTGCTAGCCACCTTATGATCTCTCTAGCCCTCCTGCTAGCCACCTTATGGTATCTCTAGCCCTCTTGGTGTCTTCTGACCCTTAGCCACGTTCTCTCTCTAGCCAAGACGACTCAAGGTCCGCCAATAGGGTGTGCCAACTTCTAGCACACTCAAAATCGCAGGGGATGAGTCCTTTTTCTTATGATTGGGGTGAGTAAGCCCTCACCGCCTCTTTCTTATGTCCAGGTCCAATCCAGCCTATTCCAAAAGCTCCTTTGAGCCAAGCCCATCCCAAAAGAATTTCAACAGTAGCCGGAATCGAACCTCCCCCACAAGGTTGAACCCCTAAACCCCCGTGCCAACCACTAAGGGCGGGCATCATTTATGTTCTCTAGCCATTTCTTAATTCTTAATAGCCCTTTAGCTCTCTAACCCTCTTCCATGCCATACAACCACATGGCCACTTATATAGCCCCTTGCCCAGATCCCCACTTGGAGGGAGACATCCCCCAGCCCCAGCCCCAGCCTGCCTGGGAAAACCAGGAGGAGGGACCGCCGCGAAAATGGCCCCGACCGGATAACAAAGACAAGGGAGAAACCTCTTTCATGAGGAAGGAGGCCTGTGTGAAGGCCCAATCTATGAGATCGACCCGGGAGACGCATGAAGGCTGCTCAGGCCCGTCAATGCACCAAGCGCAGGCACAGACGAAGGCCATGAAACAAATGGAGGGACGAATTGAGAGCAACAGAACCCGGATTGCAGGTTTAGCAGAAGAGATCCAATCTTCAGTGTCCCACGTGCTCAAAAGACAGTTGGCAGCGGAGAGGCAACGGATTGCAGAGATGGAGATCCGCATGCAGCAGTTGGAAGACGGGCTTCACTTGGCACACTTTGAGAGTCAACAGGAGAAGCAGGGTCTTGCTGACCTGTGAGTTCGCGTGGACTCCCTCCTCACCACCATAGAGACCATGGCATGGGACAGACAGTCTGCTGAGCAGGATACACTGGCAACCATCTCTGCCTCAAGTCAGAAGCTGAGGGGTCTGCCACCATAATACGAAACCTCCGAGCCGCCTTCGAAGCCAGCCAGGCAGAGCTAAGAGCCCTACAGGGTAGGGCTGCAACACAAGATCAGGAGATGCAGGAGCTCCGAGCAACCGCTGCCCAGCAAAGCAAGGGCCTCCATGCCGAGGTCCATGAACAATTGCGGCAGTGCACGAATGAGTTGGCCAAGCAGCAAAAATTTCAACAGGAGCTAGGCTCCCGACTACAGGTAGCAGAGGCCGCAACACGGGGCCAGACAAGCCCACATGCCCAACAGCCCACAAGTCGCCAACCAGGCAGACAGACGACACCTGCTCCATCTCGAACACCACCCCACCCTTGCTATGAACAGCTCACACACTCCATACAACAGGCATCGCCTGTTGGGACAACCAATGTTGCCCCGCGACTCAGTGAGCAGCAAGATCAGAGCCGACGACGTCATAATGTGGTGGTACATGGACTCTCAGAGGAAGCAGGAGAGGATCTCACCAAGTACAATCAGGATCAGATCTTATCTCGCATGGCATTTCAGACCACAGTCCACATTGTCCGAGCAGGCCGCCTTGGGGCTCAACACACAGATCACTTACACGTTGTTACCTTCACGGTCACAGACATGCGAGTGCGTGAGGCAATTTTGTGTCAGAGTAGGCAATTGAAGGGGACTACCCTGTATGTCGACCAGGATCTTACTCCGATGCAACAGGAGTCCCGCCGACAACAGCTGGCTCAAGTCAGGGAAATCCGCCGTCGAGGGGGCGCTGTAGGATTGGTCCGAGGCAAGCTTCGCTTTTTTAGGCCGGCGCCTGCTGAGGTCACCGATGCAATGCGTCAAGCTGCTACAGCATCCTGAGGCCCCATTGCTATCGTTACATGAGCTACCCCGCCGTCTGCCACTCCTACTACTGCCACCGGTACCCTACTACACCTCCTCGCCCAACTTCTCCCATGAACTGTTGCTCAGGGCACCGCGACACCGCCCCCCAACCAGGAACGGATCATCATCGTCTACATCAAATGCCAACAAATAGGAATTGTGCCTCCGAATGGTATCTTGGAACTGTCGGGGCTTCTCTTGGCAAAAAGGGGAGAGTCTCAACTATATTGCGCTAGATATGGATCTCATTTTCCTCATGGAAATATGGGAACATGCAGGGCACAGATTTCCGAGCCTCCCAGGCTATCTGCATTTTTTGGTGTTCAATGAGTGCACAGGCAAACGAGGGCATAGGGGGACTGCCTGTTACTATCGTGCAACCTTGGGGAGTCGTACCTCACGCACAAAACAGTATGTACAATGGTTACTTGTGGGGTGCGCGCATGCAAAGATGACAAAGGGCGATATCCTCATTGTAGCAGCATGCTACTTTCCACATGCTGAGAGCAACTTTTATAACATTCATTTGGGTGTGGATAGATTGGAGCCCTATGTCGATCTATATGATGACATATAGCAGCACAAACAGTTGGGTAAGGTTATACTGCTTGGAGACTTTAATGCACGCACAGGAGCCGAGCAGGTCCCGAAATTTGAGCCCCTGGCAGAGGACGTCTTGCAGTTGAACCCCGCAGAGGTAGCTTGGTCAAGGATATCAGATGACAACCATATTTCACGCTATGGCAGGTAGTTGTTGCTGATGGGTAGTATCTTTGACCTGGTTATTTATAACGGGTTGGGGGCAATGGCCGTCTTCCAGCCGTTGCACTTGCAGACAGGAGAACCAAGGGGGTGGCTCCAGTGTGATGGATTACCTGCTGGTCGAGGAACAAGATCTGCACCTGATTACCCATTTTTCCATTGGAACAGACACTCGGGACAAGGAAGTGGACTCAGACCACCAGCCCCTGTTCGTGCATATACATTGGCAGGCTCCCCATGCATCTACTGCCTCAACACCCCAGGTGCCCCAGCTGCGCTTGGACTACGACCGTGCTGGGACCTATGCCCAGATGTTTGAGCATGATCTGGCGGGACTATTGCAACTCCCCACACTTCAGTAGCAATCTATTCAGCTGACTTACCTGCTTCTGGCAGCTGCCGAAAGATGTTTTAGGAGAGGCCACTCACGGAGAACCTCGGGCGCTGCCACCTTCCCCCGCAACAGATGGTTTGATGATGAGTTTCGGGAGCTCAAACGCGAACTCTGGCAAGTCACTGATCCCACCTCCCATCCACAGGCCATCAGACAATACCGCTCCTTCTCCAAGAACAAGAAAGCCAGGTACCTCGCAGAGCATCTGCAACAGATGTTCCATCTCCTGGATCGGCATCTCAAGACATTTTGGAGAAAGGTATTGAGCAAGGCTGTACAACCCACAGGGAACATCACCTCGGAGCAATGGGTACAGTACTTGCAACAGCTTTACGACCCGCTCGGGGGGTCGGGCCCCAGTCCCTCTACAGATGGGCATGGCTCTGGTCATCACAGAGGGAGATGTCATCAGGGTACAACACCTAGCTAATGGAAAGGCATCAGATTTAGATGACATGCAGGCGGAACTTCTGAAATGGATTGGGCCTCCATTGGTGCCTGTCCTCATGGCATTATTCAATAAAGCACAAGGCTTCCCTCCACAGTGGACCACTAGTAGAGTTGTGCCCATATACAAGGCAGGGGATCCTCAATGCCCAGCCAACTATCGAACTATTATGGTCAGCTCTCTCTTTGCAAAATTGTTGGCTGGCATCCTTGAGCAGCGGCTGACAATATGGGCAGAGGAGGCAGATGTGCGAGCTCTTATACAAGCAGGCTTTCGGCCCAGGCATTCCATCTTTGATCATATCTTCACTCTGTGCACCCTGATTGAGGATAACAGGAATCGCCGACAGAACCTCTACGATTGTTTCGTGGATTTCGCAAAAGCTTTTGACACAGTGCCCCGGGACAAGTTATGGGACAGATTGCGGCAGCTCTGGGGATCCCCCTTACTTGCAGAACGCAATATATAGGCTATATGAGGCATGCTCAGGTCGTATCACATCATCAGGACAGCCAGTAATCAGTAGTATTAGAGTACGTTAGGGTTGCTCCCTCTCCCCCACACTCTTTGGCCTATACATTGACCAACTGGAAGATTGTTTTTTCTGAGCACGGAGGTGCGGGCGCCCATCTCATGCATCACACAATCCGGCAACTCATATATGCTGACGATGTCAACCTCCTGGCCTATACTCCAAAAGACATGCAATGTCACCTGGATGCTCTTAACACTTTTTGCTGATTCACTGGCATGCGAGTCAACTTGGCCAAAACCAGGGTGCTGCTAGTTTCGTCATCCCGTCAGCCAAGGCTTCCCTTATTCACTTACCAGGGACAAGATGTAGAGGTGGCTCCGACCTACAAGTACTTGGGGATCGAATTCTCTGCTACCACCCACTGGGATGCTGCCATCAGGTTGCGGGTTACAGCGGGTTGGAAAGCACTATATGCCATGCAGAACAACAGCCACAAGGCAGAGTTGTATGCCTGGGGCCACCAGTCACACTTATTTAGGGCCTTGGTCGAGCCGGTCCTCCTGTATGGGGCAGAAGTGTGGGGTCTGGTGATATCCCTCAACACCTGGAATGACCTCGAGCAAGTGTAGAAAGCCTTCTTGGCATGGGCCCTTGGGGTAAAGTCCACAGTTCCATACCAGATCCTACTCCAGGAGATAGGTTTTTTACCCCTTCAATGGGCTGCATTGGAGTGCCATATTATTTACTTCCAGAAGGTGGTCGCTATGGGTGATACACGTTTACCCAACCTTGCTTTGGCCGTAGCGATGGGTCAATGCCTCAAAACCTATTGGAAGAATAAGCAAGCTCAGTGGTGGGGTGTACAGGCAAGGGTGAAAGCATGCTAGGGTGTACCATCTAAAGTTCTTTTTAGGGAGTGCAAAACTACCCGAAAAAGTACCCAGCAGTGGGTACTGGGAACTTGCATAAATGTCTCAATAAACAATAAGTTTGAGAGTTGATTCATTTATTTTAGTCTCTAATAGTATTGTTATCCTCTAATACTATAGATTGACATGTTATTGACTTTCAATTCAAAAGTTTTGAATTGATTTTAATGGGAAGAAAAAACAGAAAGTACCAGTTTTAAAAGTACCCAGTGAAGGTACTTTTGAGGGTTCTAAAAGTGGTACACCGTAGCATGCTTTCACCCGCAAACAGATACTTACAGGTACAGACAAAGAAGGATCACAAGGCACTTAAACTATACCTAGATGCTACTTTTCTTCGCAGATGCTCTGACGCACGTTAAGTTGGCACACTATCAGCAGCAAGTCAATCCTAGGCTGAGGAGAGGCCCATACCAGTACTTGTACACCTATTTGCCCATGAAGAAGCGCAGACTTATAGCTTCCATTCGCATGGGTGCACATCGTCTCCGCATTGACACAGCACGTTGGGCTCGGGAAGCACGGGAGGACAGGCTTTGCCAGTGTTGCCACCAGGGCGCCATTGAAGATGAATGTCATGCCCTCCAGATCTGCCCAGCATTTGCTCATATTCGAGCACGGTATGTTCGATTACTAGTGCCTGCTGGCCAGCCGTTGCATGAGTTATTGAATACGGCGTCAGTGGGCTTGTTGGGATCATACCTCCAGGAGGTTATGGATGCACGAACTCAGTTGTGTCCTCCGGGACAATATTGAACTGTCCTATACAATTGTACAGTGTATCAGCATACTTATTACTGCTAAGGTTTTTCCCTCGAAAACACTTCGGGGCGGGGGTTTTTTCATCCTGACAGTAATACGCTTGGTGCTCTCCCATAGGCCAATTGATCACCGTGGACGATAAAAAAAAAATCTATTCTACTCTATTCTATACATTCGTTACAACAGCAAATTGAGGCCTAAGTACTGAACAGAAGATCTTTTCCAGGTATTCAAATAATCTTGCTGGATATTTATGAGAAATCATGATTACATTGATGGTTCTGAAACTTATATTCATTTTGCCATCTTGCTGACAGAATGATTGCAGTGATTGCATCTTGGATCATAAAGCCTACTACATCTCTAATTGAGCCATAAATAGTCTCTTTAAAATTTCTTTATGATAGTTACTTCTTGTTGAATGTTTTAAATCTTAATTTGAAGCTGACATGGATAACAACTGGATTGAAGTATTGAAGCCTACGGTTCCCAAGTCTTGTTACGGTTTTCACTCTAACATAAGCTCTTGGATGGATGCAAGTGAGCTTTAGTCCTTGACTTTGGATTGGGAGTATCTACTGAACAAGATATGGTTTGTAAAAAACGAGAATGCATGAGTGTGACATAATCAATTTATTGTAATGCATGAAATGAAATGTGATAGTCATGCAATGCAGTTGCTACTGTTGACTATTTTTTGCAATATAGTTTTATCTAATTCAAGAATATGTCTAGTTACGCATTGTTATGATATGTTACGCACACTCACTCTTTTCACCTCCCATTCCATACAGACACATACATATACACATACACACACTATCCAATTTTCTACCTCCATACCCAATTGTATTGACTACGCATTCGATCTACGACTTTTATAACAATATACTACCACAAGCACGAAACAATTACCAAAACTCCATGCATTCCATTATGTTTACCATTCTATTCAACACTATATTACTACCCATTCCATGTGTATATAGCTAATGCAATGCATCCATTAAACCCTTTACACTTGGCAATACATTACATCTACAAACATGACTATATTTATAGCTTATTATTCCATTTACAAACTCCATCACTTCTACCCATTCCAAATGTCCACGACTAATGCCCAGCATTGGGCACACGTGTCTACTATATATTTAAAAAGCCACACACAACTACCATTAACATTATTAACATTTTAATTAAAATCCCCCTTAAACCCCCTTTGGTTTGGGTGCATATTCACACGGGGGGTTACTCCGGGCAACGAGAGCTGTCGGATGGGCATATTTGCCCTTTATTCCAAGATGTGGACCGTACATAACGAACCTCGTTTGTGGGGTATGCATGTACAAGTTTTTGTACTGTATATTAAGGTTTGCAAAATACTATAAGGTTTGAGAGAATGTACTTAATGGTGTTAATTTTGTACATGTATTGTAAATATATTTTTAGAGCTCTCGCTGCCCTACGTAACCCCCCGTGTGAATATGCACCCAAACCAAAGGGGGTTTAAGGGGGATTTTAATTAAAATGTTAATAATGTTAATGGTAGTTGTGTGTTGATTGTTATATTAAAAAAAAATTTGGGCCCTTCGGGCCCTAAGTAACGCAAACATAGGTAAACTAGTAATGATACCCAGCATTGCTGGGCGTAAGTTGAGAGCCTATAAATGTTTTTGGCTGTAGTGAGAAAAGCCCTATACCTTTCCCTTTCTGTTTCCCTTTCCCTTTTGCTCTATCCTGTATTTCACTTTTTCTTATTTTCTATACACTTTTCTTTTTCTTTTCAGTTTTTTCCCGTTTTTTCGCATATGTTTCCTTGTTTCCCCACCCCTTTCCTTCCTTTCCCTCTTCCCTTTTTCCGATAACCCTTTTTTCCTTTCCTTTTCCTTCTTCTCCTTTTTCCATGCCCTTCTCCCTTTCCCTTCACCTTTTTCCATGCCTTCTCTTTTCCCCACCTTTTTTCCATGCCTTCCCTTTTCCTCAATCTTTTAGTCTTTCGCTTTTTTCCATGCCTATTTTCCCTTATCTTTTCCTCCATTTCCCAGCCTTTCGCTCTTCCTTTTTTTGGGTGCCCTTTTCTCCTCCCTTTTTCTTTTCCCCTCCCATTTTCCATGCCCTTTTTATCTTCCCTTTTTCCATCTCCTCACCCTTTCTCCCTTTCCTTTTTCTATGTTCCCTTTTTCTCTTCCCTTTTCCTATTTTCCTCTTTTCCTTTTTCCCGTACCCTCTCCCCCTTTTACCTTTTCCCTCCTTTTTTCTTTTCCATTTCTCTTCTCTTACGCCCTTTTTCCCTTCACTTTTTTCCACCCCTTTCTTCTTTCTATTTTTCCTGTGCTTTCCTTTTCCTCCTTTTCCCACCCTTCCCCACTTCTCTTTTTCCCCAGAGCACATATCCAATCACACAACCTACAGACCCAGCAGGACCAAAGACCAACTTACCAACTCCGGAAGGCAATAAGCACCATACATATACTGCAGTCCAGCCCATGAACAGTAGTTCCATCAGATTATTTAAGCCATTAATGTACATGTGACAGCATGATAATATAGTCTTACGTTCATACTCCATATGCTATCTCCAGAAAACAAATGAAACACCTATCGTAGCTTCACAAAATATAGTACATGTAATTGAACCATACAATATTCTTAAGTTCTACTCCAGATAACAATTCTCCAACACAAGGAACAACCCATCAATCAACCATCCACTGAGCAGTCCAGATTATCAACATACAAAAAATACAATACAATCCAGCCAGTAATCCACAGTACCATCTACTTATTTCGGCCATTAATGTACCTATCACAGAATGAAAATATATTCTTAAGAGCTGCTCAAGTAACTATTAACTGTAAACACAGGAAACATCTATCCCGGCCTTATCACCATCAGTAATGCACAAATAACACAAAGTTTCCATCTCAAACCTGGTTTTTGTCGCCTCCCAGATCAGAAATTTGTGTTTGCTCCCTGGACGAACTTGCTTGACGTTTAGGACCATTTTGCCTTCCGAAATTGTTCCTTGGCAGATTTCCAGCCATCTGAGCACGGCTTCTCCTTCCAGGATTACGTGGGTACACTCCTTTCGGCATTTTACTTCAACAAGGTATTGCAGATGAGATGATAGAACGCACACCAACGCTTTTATGCTGTATTTTTCCATCCCCAAAACTCCCTTTTATGCACCATAACCACCGAGTTCTATCCCCACGAGTTCGGAGCTGCAGATAGCATGTCCAGGTGGGGTTTTGCCGCCCGACGGTTTTGCCTGTTTCTACGAACCCTAAATTCCTATATTCCATGTAGCGTAGCCATTAAAATTTTCCCGTGTAGCATAGCCAATAACATTTTCCCATCACATAAAATCATTAAATCCATCATTTAAACAATTCCTAATATGCAAATACCCCATTGGCACCCCTATACCCTTTAGCATCACAACAATTGTGACTTATATCCCTATTTTTGTCAGATAAGGCCACCATAAAACAATCCCAACCTTGTTCACAGTATTCCATCATAATAGGCCACAAACCTCCAGCCTAAACTTCATAGCACGCTAAAAATAATATCTGCCAACTAAATTCCAATATTTCGTGTAGCTTTGCCAATAAAATTTTCCAATCACATCAATTCCTTAGATCCATCATTTACATGCTCCATAATATCCACATACCCCATTGGCACACATGTACCCTTTAGCATCGCACCAAATGTAACTGATATCCAAATTTTTTGTGAGATAAGGCCACAAAACACGTAAAACCCTGTTCTGTTCACAGTATTCCATCTTAATAGGCCACTAGCCACCAACCTAAACACCATGGCCAACTAGAGATACTATCTGTCAATAAAACATTCCTCTTAACCAAATATGCTCGAAATACCCATCCCCATCACTTTATTGAGAATATATTGCTTCTTCTAGCTTTTCTATTCCAACGGACTTATTAGCAACCCCTTAGCCGCATTATCTTCATATTCCTCTTCTTTTTCTTCTTCTTCTTCTTCTTCTTCTTTCTTCTTCTTCTTCTTCTTCTTCTTCTTCTTCTTCTTCTTCTTCTTCTTCTTCTTCTTCTTCTTCGTACATGTTCTTGCCAAGACTACAGTCACAGTTATGCAACCAATTACATTAAAAGAACCTTGTTCAAGGCAAGATCACTTATCCCAATATCCACCCTGGTTTTTTAGGCCAGGCCACATCAGGCACTCTAAAAACCTTAGCCCATATAAATATCTAGATTTGAAAAATCATATTCCATAAAGTGTAAATCTTAAATTTTAAAGCATAAAAGTGTAAATCTCAAGTGTAAATCTCAAATTTTAAAGTTCAAAAGTGTAAATCTCAAATTTTAGAGTATAAAGTTCAAAGAATAACATATTCTGTACTCTCATTTCCAGCTATTCCATTTCCGCGTTAACGTCAACTCTAACAGCAAAATGGAGACAATTAGAGGAGATATCTGCAGCCAACCAATACACAATTAGCATGATAATGGTAAATGTGCAAGGGCCAAAAGGTACATTGGGTCTCTCAGTTTATCACTGATCACCAATTGTATCCTTTTGCCCTGAGGTGACATTTAACAAGAAAGGACACTGGAATATTAACGTTTTTAGCATTATAGACTTCCCATTTGATCTCAAGTATAACCATCAGACGAGAACTAATTTCTTAGTCCCAAATCTAGCTGGTTATTATGATCTCAAAAATATTATTTTAGCCTTGATCATCATAGTCAGGTTCATAGCATATCATAAAATATTTAACATTTTAACTTCCTCAGTTCGATCTCAACCTTTTATATGAGCATTTCCAACATATTTCAGATTTATTCAAGAATCATAGTCACTTCCAAAAACGTATCATAATCGAATATAAGATTTAGAATATAAACTTTTGAATATAAGAATTAGAATTAATTTAAGCATGTCATCTGTGGCAGCATTTGAACAACAAAGTAGCTAACCATAGAGCTCATCTATGAGCCGAAGCATCAAAGCTTGTTCTTGCATCTTGCATCATAAACAGCCACTTTTTTCAACTTAACAGGAATATTAGCAGGCTTCAATTTACCATGGCTGGAACTAAGCATTCAGATTAAAGCAGCATCATTCAGATTAAAGCAGTATTTTTATCGCAATATAGAAAATGAGGCAGTTCCGCAATTAGACACAAAGCTTTTGAAGTGAAGCTTGGTTTTCAAATGGTAAATGTATGTACTCAATATATCAAATCAAGAACATTTTTCTTTCGTCTAATAGTTCAAAAATAGTCCTTTTTATTTCACGTCTCTTCCATTAGATAAAGGCCTTATTGCATATAATAGTACGTTTTAGTACAAAGTTTAGTGTTTTTGAAGTGAGTTCTCCTGTAGATGGTTGATTGCATATAGCAGTACGTTTTGCCACAAAATTTAGCATTTTGGAAATCAAATTATCATGTACAATGTAGTTGGGTTGGGATTTTTATCTATGGTGTTTCTCTCACCAAGCAACCATGCCTTCTAAGAATGCTCTAGAAAATGTTTTGACTTTTCACCCTAAGGTATGGTCGCCTTCCTTCGCGACATGGACCCGTCATCACTCACCCCCCTCCCCTTGAACATATGTTGCAGGCCGCTAAAATAAAAAATCAATGGCTAAGATTTGATGTCATGATAACAGGGCCCATCCACCATGGTTTATGGGCCCATCCCCCACGATTTATGGGCTCCTCACTAAAAATGTCATAACCCGGTGATGACTTTAAGATGTGAAAGTAAAAGTTGCTATATTTACCATTTTAAAATCTAGATTCGACGGTTTACTAGGATGCGTATGCTAAAACAACTTCATAAAATCGCCAAAATTTGATAATATAGAATAGAATAGAATATACATTAATGTCCCTTGTGTCATGAGGCCCTCGGACTTGTGTAGCATGGGCGAAGCTCCTAAAGGGCGCTACTAGCACATCAATTTGTTATAAAGTAGTAGCCTTTTCGAAGGCTGACTTTTTCTATTATTACCGGCATCCCGCTTTACCGCCCGGCCGTGGGGTGTGCGTCGATTATCAATCGGCTTTTAATCAACAATTTGTATGGGGTTTATGACCCGCTTTTTATACGGATCATATTACGAACCCTGTTTCACCTGTGTACTTCTCTATATCTGGTCATCGTTCGATCGGATCGCGTCGCCGGATCTCGAAGCGATTCAATTATTGTCATCGGAATATATACGGTTCCCCATCTTATATTTCTGTATTTGTCTCACGATGTCTCCGTATATCAGGCAATCGTTAATCATGTGATTCTCATCCTCTACTCTCCCATTGTCACGCATTCTCGTGATATCCGGTCCTCCTTGTCTATTCCTCTCCACCCGTTTTTATGATTCTTAGATCATGACTCCCCATCTGAATCTAGCCGAATGTCTCTTCTAGTTTTTCCCGGTATGTTATCCCCGATACATACGGTGTCCTACTTGCCTGATCCGGGTTGAAAAACTGTCATGAGCCAGTGTCTTGGGTCTGTGGTGTCATTGCAGCCATGCTCTTGTGGCTCATGCCCCCTCCTCATTCCACTTGCCCTTCCTTTATTAGGTCGCTCGGGTTTAATCCCATCTCTACGATCCAACTTGCCACATCTTTAAACCATCCGCTGATGAGGTGAGGATGTGTGATTTTCTTGATTCGGTGATTGCAATCTTTGGACAATTTCCCTGAATGTCTCTGCATTGTCCCTAATCGGGTACCTTACGGTTCTCTCCCATGCTCTCACCTCCATTGGTTTTGCCCGTTTGAGGACCATGATTGTCCCGGCGTATTTGTCCTTGCTTTAAATTCTGTCGTACCCTTTGCCTAAGGATTCCTTCTGTTTTTCCCATTTTAAATCTTTAGGCTGGCCCCGGGCTTCCCCTATATAATTGAGTGGTGGCTACTCTTTTTGCCTTTGAATAAGTAACATTTGATGTCGATCAATTATTACGCTTACATTGCGCGAAATTCTTCATATTGAAATAACTCCCTATAGCTGATTGGAACACGGTATGCGCCCCCTTGGCCCATTTCCATGTGCCATGCGCGCATTACCCTAGATATCGTATTCCGTTGCTTCCTCTATTTCTTTTCCTTATATCCGAAGGGTCTATGCACGTTCTTATGGCCAAAGATGACTATCTTAGTCTTTGCTAAATTTGCAGTCAGCCTGATCGAATACTGTTTCTTCACAGAATTGTTCTAGAATTTTTAGCAGTCTGTGTATCCCCTTGTTTTTTGTGGCCATCATACTTAGATCATCAGCATATAGCATAATTGGTACCCGTATTCGTCCCCTTGCTGTTCTGCTATGTATCCCTGCAAAGCATCTATGTATATTCCAAACGAGTTGGGGATAGCGGGCAGGTTTTGTTTTCACCTGTGTCACAGTTTATTGGTTGTCCTTCTTGCTCTATCTTGGCATATACCCTATGGTATAGTCTTGCAATCGACCCTACCATATTTCTCGGAGCTTGCATGTCCATCAATCTTTGTAGTAGCTTCTCTCTCGGGACTGTGTCGAATGCTTTCCTGAAATCTACAAAGCAACAGATGATCTTTCTTCCATGTGCCTTGTTCTGTTCTATTAATATCCGAAGAGTTACTAGGTGGTCGGTGGTTGAGTGTTCCGGCCTGAATCCTGCTTGCCCTTGTGCTCTCATGTTTCCTTCTTCTGCCCATTTCTTTAATTTGTTATCCAGTGCTTTTCCAAACCATTTTGCGAAAATGGAACTCACCATTATTGTCCTATAGTTTCCTGGATCCTGCCTGCTTCCTGCCTTATGCAGAGGTATGACTCTATTGTACGTCCACCTGTCTGGAAGCCCTGTGTGTATGATGCCGTTGAAAATGTCTGTGACCTGTCTGCCAATTTCTGTCTCAACACACTTCAGTAATTCCACGGTCAGACCATATAGATCCGGTGCTTTATGGTTAGCCATCGTGTTTAGGGCTATCATTACCTCTAGCATGTTGAAGCATGGTTTGTCCGAATCCTGCAACATTGGTATTGATACAGGAGGTGCCCCTGTCTTATACAATTTCTCCAGGTATTTCTCCCATCCTGCTGTTCCAATACCGTCATGTTCACTCCTTGTTTTCATATTATCCCCTCCCTTCTGTTTGAATCCCCTCCAAAATCTTTGGGGCTGTTTCTTCAGTAATTTTCCCATATACCATTGGTGTTGCAGCAGGTTATTATTCCGTTTTATCTTTAGTAATCTTATGTATGCTGCTTTTTCTTTCTGGTATGTCTCCCTCCCTCTATGTTCTTTTGTTTTCCTTTTTTGCTCCCTGCACTCGTCATTGTACCATACTGATGTTCTGAAGGCCCTGTTCTTTCTGGTTCTGTTCCTTTTCCCAAACACCTCTGTTGCTACTCTTACCATGATGTCATTGAGTGTATTACCATTGTCATTCGCGTTGTGTTTTCCCCATTTCCATTTTCCCATTTTCTCCATGACTGTTTGTATGAATATATCTGTGTATTTTTCTTGAAATTGGATCCTCACTCTCGCTTTCTTTTCCTCCTTTCCCCTTGTGTTATTAATCTGTGGCGTCCCACCCCTTCTGAGTGTTAATTTGATCGGTCTATGACTCTCCCTTTTTCCAGTCGGCCAAACCTGTAGCATTAATCCTTCTATTCTTTCTACTGCTTGGCCGTTCAAAATTACATAATCTACTATGCTCTTACCATGTGCATTTCTTTCTGTAAAACCCCCGATCCCTCCATTTTTTTCCTCCATTAGCTATGATCACCCATGTTGCCGTGCAGACTTCCAGCAGTATTTCGCCTTTAGCGTTGACCTCTGCCTTGTCCTCTGTATCTCTCTGCCAATCCTGTGTTCTTGCTGTGTATATTGAGTGACCATCCTTCTCATCGGTGTTAGTGCTTTGTGCTTCATTGCCATGGTTACGGCATTTAAGTTCCCTACTAGTATTATTGGTCCCTGTTCTTTCCATTTCATCATACTTTCCCCTAGGTCCAGCAACTCTAGCTTATCACTGTTTGGCGGATAATATGCAATTATCAGAAATATGTCTTGTTTGTTTTTCAATTGGACATTCAACACCATGTATCTTTTATTGATATCTGAATGTAACATACATGCGCTGTTAGCTATACTATTCTTTACATACAGCCCGGCCCGCACTTCCCCTCCCTATCTTGAAATCCTTGTCTTTCCGGCCGTGAGCAATCTGGTATCCTTCTTCCTCTGGCAGCCTCTTGACGTTATGCTCCCATGTTTCTACCAGGCATATTATGTCGCAGCTGTGGGCACCTTCTAGTCTCTCTCCATCATCCCACGGGTACCCGGTACAGTTCCAGTACCATATTGTCAGCGTCTCTTCCCTCGAGGTTGCTCCTTCGGGGTCTCAGGTTATACATCTCATTGCACTGCTCTTCTTGGTCTTCCTCTGGTCTTCATTGTCGGGGTTGGCCCCCCAAACCCTGCTTGTGTTGTTCGGTCTTCGCTTCCCCCGCTTCCGCTTCTTCCTGCCTCTCTGTTCTGATTCCCTTCTAACGTGATCGCCCTTAGTGCTCCCCCCAGCAATCTGCTCTCCTGCCCCTGTTGTATTGTCTTAAGGGGGTGTATGTTTTCCTTTTCCACTTCCGTTAATTTTGCTACTCCCTGTGTCCCCATAGTCTGTTCTTGCGGTTGAGTCGCCTGTTCTCTTACCCTCTTGTGAAGGTAAACTTTGCTGCGTTCGACCCCCCCTTTGTATCCTGCTTGGTTCAGCTCCCTGGCTTTGGCTAGCTCCCTGTGTAGTCCTTGACGCTGCATTACTGTTAAAGACTCCTGTACTTTGATTCCATTCCTCAATCTGGATCCCATCTGCAAGATTCTTTCTTTGGTTGCCAAGTCCCTCAGTGTCAGGTTTATATGTCTCGATCTCCCTCTCCATTGGCCTGACCGTAGTGCCTTGACAATGACGCTTCTGTGTTCCTTGAACACTGTCTCTATCACTTCTTTGCAGACAGAATCTTTGCATAATATTGCATCCCAATTATAATAAATTCGTCAAAGTAATGGACATTTTACAGTAAAAACCTCAATTTTATGGTAAGACATTCAATTCTACTAATTTTGTTTCTATAAAATTGTTGGGAAAATAGGAAACAGTCGCCACCATTTCTATAGTTTAGAAGCAGCTAGGAGATGATAAAGTCATTACTGGTCATAACTTCTCCTTCCCATCTCTGTTTAGCACATGGACATGTGCATTTGAAAGCTATTTGAAAGGGTCTTCTGAGGATTAGGCATCTGCCACGTTTGCCTCTTAAATCTCTTGAAAAGCTTCAAAGAAATTGATGGAAACCCCCTGCGCGCTAGGAAGGGGACCTGCCTCACGGAGGGGGCCATTAGACCCCCTCCTCTTCCGCCTACTCTAACTTTTTGTAGATATGTCAGAATCAGGCGATTTTTTATTCATGTGAAATGCAAACATGTTTAAATATCCAAAAAACATGTTTTTAATCAATCTTTTTTTTTTTTTTTTTTTTTTTTTTTTTTTGAGGGCTAGAACTAGTTAAATTATATTAATTATATAAGGGTACAAAGAAAGGAAAGGAGCCCCTAAGGAGCATGAGCTACCAAGCTCACGTGCTGGGCACAAGACCCCTAGCTGCTACTCATCTGATTGTAAAGAGGAGAATCCACCTTCACCTCTCATCCATGAACACTTAAAATGCAATCAATCTTGACTTTGACTGTGCCTCCATTTTTAAGTTTGCCTCTTAAGTGCGCGAAATATGGCAACCATACCCTAAATGCCAAGGAACTATGGTTTTAAAAAATGCTCTAATGGCATTTGAAAGGTTTTGCACTTTATGTTTTCATTGTGTTGGGATTCTATTATAGATCTGCCACATGGGATGGTGTTACAAGATCATTGTATATGGCAACTTTTGACTATTGTAGAAGTTAATAAATAACCAACTTATTGTATTGCAACCTATCCCATGTACTTGAGATTTGCACCATTATTGTTAGCAACATTCTCTGCAATTTTAACATTATCATCGTCCATAAATGTCTAGGCTTTCTTCACTTTTAATTAGCAAACATATCATTCATAGCACTAGCTCTTATACTCTACTATGCCTTAACTCTGCAATGTCTACTTTTATAGATATGAACAACATAAATTCAAATATGGAAACAACCTCAACAATTATTAGACATGGCCACGTGCATTCTACATGTTCCCAAAATGATCCAAGGACCCAGAAGTTTTATGCAAGTGTACAAGTTTCCAATATTTACAGGTTTCCAAATTATGCCCAGCAATGCTGGGCACCGTTACTAGTAATGCTAGAAGACTATGTATTGCCTCGCTAGAAAAGTGTTGAATCTAGTTGGCATCGAAAATAATTGAATTAAATTTCTAATAGACAACTCGTTATGACTAGAAAAGCTTTAGCTGTTGGACTTAGTAGCTTTACGTATAAGGGAATGGCGGTGGAACGCATTTCAAGATCTCGAGGTCGAGGCTGTTTGATATGGCGGAATGCCGCCCCCGCCATTCACTCAACGTGAAAGCCGGGCAGGCTGCATTCAGCCATGGATCTATGCTAGGTGGACGTCTAGGATTAATTTCTTGCAAAATACAGAGTAGCATCAGAACAAGATTTCAGAATGCAGACTAACATTTTAGAATGTAGACCAAGAAGCGGCAGGCGACATCCACAAAATGAATCTTCGCCACGTGTCAAACATGGATTGGCTCATACGACTGAATGCAGCCTGCGAGGCTTTTACGCATGGCATATGGTGTGCAGAGTGGGCACGTTGTGTGCATAATCTATATTTTATTATGTATTAACGAAAGTGGCTAGGTCTAAATGACAGCTACCTCGTCGTGTCTGCATGTTCGCGGGAATGTTCGCGTCAGCCATCATCCATGTAGGTAATTCCCTATACCAGATTGTAGAACGTAATATAGGTGTACAACCATAGATTAGAGAATTCCTTCCTATTGCTTCAGTAATAACAATGAATGCATCAGTAAACGCAGCTTGCCTGCAATGACGAAGAGATTCATAACGTTCAGCCTCTGTCATCACCGTTGCTAAGTTCAATATCAAGCAAGACTGGACGCCCATTTGAATAAATCGAGCAAAATGAATGGGTCAGAGGAAGCTTACAGACCAAGTTCTGGACCTCAAAAGCGATGGAGCTAGAATGGGTGAAGATCTGTTGTTGCTAAGTTAAATATCAAGACTGGATACCCATTTGAATTAATCGAGCAAAATGAATGGGTCAGAGGAAGCTTACAGGCCAAGTTCAGGACTTCAAAAGCGATGGACCTGGAATATATAATCCATGGACCTGGAATATATAATCCATGCTTAGCCATTTGTTGCTTGCAGAGGAAGAAAGGGGAACCAGGATTGCTTGAAGAGAAAGGAATGGAAAGAGCCACCAGAGGGTTTGCTTGAAGAGCAAGAAAGGGGAAATTATGGGACTTTTTTTTTTTTTGTTATTTTTTCATGTGAACGTGTCATGCCGAGGTTTTTCTTGGGGCAGAAATATTAGCTTCAAACATAAATTAAACATAAATTGAAGCTGGCTTAATATTTATAATATATGTAATATTTAATATATGTACTGAAAATTGGCTAGGTCTAAGTGACGGCTACCTCGTCGTGTTTGCATGTTCGAGGGAATGTTCGCGTCAGCCATCATCCATATAGGTAATTCTCCATACCAGATTGTAGAACGTAATATAGGTGTACAACCATAGATTAGAGAATTCCTTCCTATTGCTTCAAGATGCGCTTCGGGAAGGATAAGGATGTTGTTACTCACGATTCTTCTCTTCCTCAAGGTTGTGAACTTCATAATCACCGCAAATATGACATCTTCTGTTCCTGCATCGAAAAGGACTCCATGTCTATCTTGAAAAAGGGCAACTGGAGGTACCTTACTGAACCCTTTGCAGCTGTACTCAAAGAATACAAAACTGAATCATCACCATTAACAAGGGAAGGTGCGCTTTTGCACATAGCATTTATCTCAGAGTACAAGCCTGCTCTTCTTAGGGAAGTGTATGCTGATGTGATGTGCGCACAAAAGGAAATGTTTCTTCCAATTTTCAATGAAAAGGGGCTTGAACAGTTCAAACTGGCAGCAAGCGGTGGGGATGCCCAAGCTCAGCAAATCATTGACCATTGGAAGAGAGTTTCTGCTCCATTTTGGCCGCCACGCTGGTTGGAGCAACAGTAAGCATAAATCTTTAATAGCATCTCATGCCTTGCACTGTTTATCTTAGTATCAAATAGGGACGTCCTTCTTAGTATGGAATATATGTTTTAAGGATAAGCTTCATTCTAATAACCCTTTTATATGCCTTCAGAGTGTTCAGCAATCGAAAAGAAGTAGCTCGTATGCTTGTTGAGGAAGGATCACATGTATTCCGTGAACATTTTAAGATACACCACTATCAGTGCATACATTTAGTTCAAAAGATGCTTTCTGTACAGGACCTTCTACGCCATCTTATAGATAATCAGTATAAAAATCTATGCCGTAGGCATATAATGGGAGTCTTAGAACGAGGAAAAGTCTTACTGCAACATTGCACAAGCCGTTACTGGCTGCTTACAGGACTATTTAAATCAGAAGCGGAGAAGGAGTTTGAAGAAATCATTATTGAATTGGATGACTATTGTCTATTGATGATTGATCTATTGTTACCGGAATCGGCTATATATGTCAACGAGCACCTCAAGAAATTCAGGGAATCGTTTGAGCCAGGTAATAATAGTCTTAGTTTTTGTGCTCGAAAGGATAAGCTACAGTTTTTAGATGACTTAGCAGAGTATCAGCCACTGGCTCATGAATCGGGGTTGGTTGAACTTCTTCTGTCAAAGGAGTTCATTGGTTCACATCATCAGAGATGTGGAGATGAACATCCACTCTTGCGAAGTGAAGAGATAGAGACAGTAAGTGTCTTGGGAGCAGGTGCAGATGGTGAGGTTTCTGAAATTAAGTGGAAACATGTTACCCTTGCCATGAAAAAGTTCGAGCATGAAAGTAAAGAGGTAGGCATACTTGCAAAATTGAAGCACCCTAATATAATAACAGTAGTTTACTCCCCAGCAGGGAATGGACGGATGTTCATGGAATGCCTAAAGTCGTTTACAAACTTTGTTGAGAAATGCCAGCCCTCATATGCTCTTTCTCTAGATATCATGCTGCAAATTGCATGCGCCATGTGTTACTTACACGATAACGATACAATTCACCGTGATTTGAAACCTGCCAACTTGCTGATTAATTGTGACAATCCAACATGCAAAAATTTGCATGTCAAAGTTGCGGGTTTTGGACATGTAAGGTCCCATTTCAACACAGAAAATGCGACGACCCTGGGTACCCTACCTTACATGGCACCAGAGGTTTTCAAAGAAGAACGTTACAGTAAAAAGGCTGATGTCTTTAGTTATGCCAAAACCTGTTTCTATATTCTAACAGGAGAACCTCCCTCAACAACTAGTGCTTGCCCTTCTAATATTCCTAGCTCTCTATGGCACTACCTTAACACATGCTCTGACGAAAATGCTGAGAATCGGCCATCGTTTGCACAAATCTGCAGAGTCCTAAAGTTGTTAAAGAAGGCAGATGTAATTGCTGTCACTCCTCAAGTAGATGAAGCCTACAGTGATTATTCTGGTGGACCTATGGTAATAGATGATAAATTTTGGCATTGGCGTAGGATTGAAACAGATATTATAAAATCTGCAGCACTGGCAATGCTTGAACATCCAAGCGATTCAACAACGCAACACACAGTAGAGGAGCTGAGAGAATGGCTTGTTGTGGACAAGCTAAAAACGCCGCAATTATTCAAGAAAATATCAAATCCTCAACTACTGGTAATTTGCAAATGATGCTTTATGCCAACGTATAACTATAAGTGCTATTACTTAACAGAAAAATCTTTGAATCCAAACCCAGGATGGAACTGTTATTATATTGAAGTCTGTGAAGCTCCAAAAATACCTGTCAGTTGATGGGGATTTGTTGAGGGCAAACAAGGATCTCAGATCGCAGGCGCAGGAATTCAAGGTAAGTAAGATTTAGTGTTCATAAGCTACCTTTTTTAAAGTGAATCTCAGGTTTCAAGTTTTGGTATACCTAGCTATGGCGACACGAGAAGAAAGGCTTTTTCCATATTCAAGGACCAGGGCCGAGGTTCAGGTTCTTGAGGACGAATGGAACAGGCAGGCCAATATTTGAGCGCGGCTGCATATCCAAAGAGGAGACCCTGGAGATCACTGTAAGCCCAAAAGCCAAACCTAATGCAGACACATTTCAAGTACATTTCAAAGCGCAGGATGATCGTCGCCCTCTTCAGGTACTTCAAACATCGTCATGTTATTTTGGTTGGGCCTCATTTTGGACTTGTATCTCATCAGGTGCCAATGGATGGTTGTGCTATAGAATCTCTGTCCACAAAAGACGAATGGTCCGACAATGACCCTGCCCTTTACGAAATGACCATCATCGCATCACCACCCGGTGGGGAGTTTCAGCTTGTTAACGGCTATGGTAAAAAAAAGTCATCCAGAGTTCTCAAGGTACTAAGTTGTTTTTTGTTTTGTTTCCACTTCCTTCTCTCTTTTTGAATCTACCTTAACCGGCAGGTCCTCGCCTATTTTAGATCCTAGCCATTAGATCCAGATTGGTGATTAGCCGTAACAGGTGATCCTCGGCCTGGTTATCACGATAAACCATCTGCAGCCTGGTTATCATGATAAACTATCTGCAGCAGCCTGTCGTGAGGGATAACTTGCCCTATATTTTTTCCATTCTACTTGTTCTTGGCGGCTGGATATGGAAGCCATGCAACTGTCTACTTGAGTTGCCTACAAATCACGAATCTGCACCGAAAACTCTATTTCCTGGCCGGATTTGCATGCCTCATCCAAATCTGCTTTTAAAAAACACATTCCTTGCCGGATTTGTGCTGCCTTTGGCACATAAATCTGCTTGAAAATCTCTTCCAGGTGTAGGTTGTGCCTTCGAATCTCGCCAAAATATTTGCAAGGGAGTGTAGCAGCAAGATCATTGCCCAAAAAACAGTCTCGGACCTGCCCGGTTAAAGGGGTCAAACCCCTGTGCTCGCCCATTACGACAAATAAATGGGCGAGCCCGGAGTCGCCCCTTCGGACTCGCACATTTATTTGCTGTAATGGGCTCTCACGGGGGGTTTAACCCCTTCTCAGCCTTTAAAAAAGCTCAAAACATGTCTTGTACTGTAGCAATTCCTCTTCTCATTTATTGTCTTCAAATTTCACCAAGTCTTTTTTGGAAAGGTGAGAAAGCTAGGAAGCGCCTCACTTCCCTAAAAGCGCCAAGATTATTCCTATAATCTAGACTGCATTTTCAATTGCACTTTTGACCAATTTCCAACTTTCTACATTGTTTATCCCTCAACCATTGCCTTAGATTTTCTAACCTCAATCTCTACTCGACTTGGGGCAACCATAACTTCAAGCCATTTCTAGGTTGTTTTCTTTTGGACTATAGTGCATTTAAACATGGTAAAGATTTCGTAAATGTTCTAAATAATAGTAGGGGTAAGAACAATTCCTAATAGATAAACACTAAAGTCAATAACTCTGCCATTCATTCTCAACCACTTGAGTATCCAGTCCTCGCCCATACCTCCAAAGATGCTATTTTTAACTCTTATCATGTCTTCAAAGATGCTATTTTGGATGTAGCATTTCTACCATGACCTTGTTTCAAAGCGCTCTCCTTTGATCGAGGTGGTGTAAATTTCTTGGCTACATCAAAGGACATTGACATGCAAAATTATGTTCTCTATAATCTCAACAATGCTGATCAGATCCATCTTTTTCTTTTTTCTATTCCAGCGATGATACACCTCCACATTCTTGTCACTAGATGGGTAATCTTGAATCTAAACCATGAAAACTATGTGAGGGAAAAATTATTTCAAAAATCTTTACTACTTATTTGTCATTCTCCAGCCTTAATACTAGAAATTTAAGATAGGAATTATATAAGAAAAAACTACCAAGGTTCCCGCTTCCTTTTCCATAGCTGGATATGACCACCATCTTTATTGCTGCTGAGGATTGTAGCCACTTGCCAACCCTCGGATGAGGGCATATTATGAGGAATACCCCCTCTAGCGCCATCCTAAGCGTACACCTCATCGTTTGACGAGGTCAAATGCTTAGGTGGCTCTATAATTTAGGGATTTGACAACCTTTGGCCAGGGCCCCTAATATTTGCTTGACTTCAAAATAGATTTTTATTTAAAAAGGCTCCTCCCAAGGGTTAAATTTGCATGGCAGCCCTTCCATTCTTTTGAAAGGCACTTCCAAAACTTGCCTTTCGATTTGAATGGCAGTTTTTAACGTTGCCATTGCCATTCTACTGCATGGTAAATTTTTTAGCTGCCATTCCAAATTAAACAGATAACTCAATAACCAAACCATGAATTTTTCTTATCGAATATACTACTCAATGACTACATATGTTCATATTTAAGAGTTACAATGGCAAAGCACGACATCGCTTTTGGTCCATCCAATTGGAAAAAATCAATTTATAGGTGCTGATAATGACAAAAACATCAAGATCTCATATTCCAATGTGCATAAAATTAGAAATTTTTAAAAATGAAAGCCATTCTGTTGAATGGCTACATTATTTTCTACATTTCGGTTTGAATGGCAATTTTTTATGTTGTCGTTCTTTTGCATGGCTATAAAATGAAGTGCCATTCTCTGCATGGCTGGAGGGCTCCAGAATGGTACTGCAACGTTCAAATTTAACCCTTGGCTCCTCCTCCCACTATTGTAGGCGCACTCCGAATATGGACATGCTAATTTGGCTAAAAGGATAAGCTTCTAGCAGAAGACTCAGACCCTGCAAGCATCTAGTTTATGGCTTGCCTCAATCACAGTCGCCACTCCTCTGCCTCCATGGGTTGCTGCCTCAAGAGAGTTGCTGCCACCATCCTCGTAAAGGCCGCCATGGAAGCACCTGCAGGGGCTAATCCCATGCATATGCTCAAGCAAGCACTAATGCATTTTCTCATCATTTTTAAGTTTTTCCATGTCTATAATCCTCATGCAAGCAATGAATAACAAGAACTGATGAGAGTCAGCCATCAATCTTCTCTTCCAAAAGACACGCGCACAATGCCAATGCAAACAAACCATGCAGGCTCTTTCCCATTCTTTTTTTCAGCTTGAAAGGCTTCTTCACATACAAAAAACATTCTGGCTTTTTGTAATAAAACTGAAAGATGAGCCAAAGTAATGTTTCCATGTTTTTTTTTTAATAGAAGATCAGAAAGTAGTTTAGAACATTCTGCGTTGGCCTCACACCTCTACTAGAGAGTTATTACAATCTACAGAATCGGCTATGTACTATGAGATAATACAACTAAGCAGGACTTATATGAGCATACAACATTATAACAGCTTCCGAATGGACAAACCTGCAGATAGAAAGTTGGCAAATACATAACCAGAGTTTTTCAATTATCTTGAACAGAATCTGGTAATCGGCTAGCACCATAAGCTCCGCTAACCTGCAAACAGTGATGCAACGGCTTGCCTTTCTGCTTCTCCTTCCTACAAATCAGCTGTCGCATCTGTCTGCCTACCTGCATCTGCTTCGTCCGCTCTTGCTAAACCTAAGCTACTAAATCTAACCTAAGACAAAAAACTAAACAAAGAGAAATTGTAGAAAGCTTTACCTTTCTAAATTCGGCAACTGCATCGAACCATCGCTCTGCATTCTCGACCCCAACAAACGAGTTTCGAAAATACAGGAACCCTAAAGATTCTTTTTTGCCCTAAACACATACCTAAAATCATATAATACAATATGGTATTTGGGTCACGATTTTTTGCTTTGGGTTAATTTCGTGCTGCCATGTGGCAGAGGATTCCATTGCAGAATGGTAGTTAAGTCTACCATTCCGCATCTCCAGTTTCTAACCGGTTAACAATCCCCTGTTTCTGTAATCTTTTCTGTTTCTTGCTCTGTTACCAAACCTCTATTTCTTGCCATAGCGTATGTGCCAGGCAGACCCTCCGACGGTCACATCCTCCTGTGCCTTAGCTTGCATGGCTGTCGGAGAAGAGAAAGTACAGGGAAGGCTTGTATGGCTTGCAATACAAAACACTACAGGCATAAGCTTCAGAAAACAAAGCTTCACCGGAGCTCCATAAAACGGAGCTTCAGAAAACAGAGCTTCACCGGAGCTTCACAGAGCTCCATAAAACGGAGTTTCAGAAAACAAAGCTTCAGATAACAGAGCTTTACATAAATTCATAAAACGGAGCTTCAAAAAACAGAGCTTTTTACCGGAGCTTCAGAACGAAAATCCACAAAAGACCTGAGGAGCTTCAAATGGCCATAGCTTCTAGACCTAAAGCTTTACCGAGCTTGAGGCGGCCATAGCTTCTAGACTTGAGCTTTTACCAAAGCTTGGGGATGTATTAAATTTCAAAGGGCGACATCCTCGCTTAGCGCCGCCGGGCCGCCCAAAACTCAAAAATCTAGTTGCTGCATGATCTTGCTTAACGCCATCGCTACCACAGCTTGAAATCGGCTTGTGGGTTCATGGGATTTGATGCGTTATTCTCGGCATGTAGCCGTTGACCCGCTCCGTGCGCGCCCGGCCGCGGGGACCCCACCGTACATGCGTAATGGCATCCCAAATACCATGAACCCATACATAAAATCATACAAGACATGCACAAAACCTTCTAGACCATATGTAATGAACTAGCCAGCTATATTCTTGCATGTGTCTATCAATAAGAGACTACTCACTTTATGTAAATACTAATTCGTTTATTAACCAGAAACATTGGATATATTCTTGCATGTGTCTATCAATAAGAGACTACTCGCTTTATGTAAATACTAATTCGTTTATTAACCAGAAACATTGGAAGTTCTTCGTCACGGAAAATAACTTTTATGAATTTGCGCGAAGGCAAATAAGAGTAGTAAAAATTCTGGTAGGATGGTGGATAATAAATACTCCAGCTCCTTTTGTAGAAGGAGCATCAAATTATCTGGAAAATGCCTTTGATTGGGCAAGGTATGCTTCATGTTCCAATTTAACTTTGCCATTCTCTTTTGCTTTTTCCTTTTCTTTTTATGCTTTTTTGGCGACTTGGTATTATAGACGATACAACATCAAGATTATTATTAGCGTTCAAGATAGTCTAGAGCATCGGAATGGAGAATATGGGCTAGAGACAAGTTATGGCTTTAACTCGCGAGCTAAGACATTAGAGACAATAACATTTCTTGCCAAGAAGTTAGTAAAGGGGACATCCCAATTTATTAACGATGTATACATAATATTTATTCGATTTTATTCCAATTGTTTCATGCAGATATTGGAACAACCCTACACTACAAAAGATAGAATCGGTTCCTGGCATGCAGAATCAATATTATTACGGAATAGAGTATTGTCCAAGAGACATGGTACAAATACAAGAAACTGATGTGCTCAAATTAAAGGAAAAGGTGGGAGAGGCATCCACTATCCCCACACACTCGCCCTAAACTAAGAGCGAGCATCTTCAACTCCAACTTGCATGTGAGGCATATTTAATGTGAAAATATTTGCTTCAGTGAAAATGTGTTGCATTTTTAATAATTTTGTTCATAATTTTATAGTGATTTCAAAAACTTTGAATTAAATACGTTTTTGGGTACTCTTGTGCGCTTGCTATTTTTTTTTCCAATGTCTATTTTGTTTAGTCCTTAATTATATTACTATTTCTCAAATCCCCTCCCCCCTCCAAGTGGTGCCTAAAATATTCAAATTGTCACACTTGTCAGAAATATACCAAGAAAAAGGAGCTTTTGGGGGGATTTTAGGGAATTTTTTAAAGATTCTTTTTAAAGTGCACTTGGAGCAAATCGGTGCGTCTCAATTTAAACTTTGTTTTGTTTGGTTTGATCGCTCTTGCTTGAAGTGTACGACGATAGTTGATGGAGAGAGAATATGAGAATGGCTAGGAAGTCATTTGTTGGAATATGCAAAGTACATGCTCCTTTCATTCAGAAGCAGGATACTTATTACAGACTTGCAGTTCCTGTAGCATTTCGTTTTGGTTCTGCATTGTACAAGATTTTCAAAGGTGTTGACCACCATAAGACATCTCAGAAGTTTAGAATTGGAGTAAGCACATCATGTATGGCTTTGAAGAAAGTTTGTTATGCGTTTAATCGTTGCTTTAGACATAAGATCAAGTGGCCTGTTGGTGACGAGCTCCAAAGTATTGAGAATTCCTTTCGAAAATTTAGTGATCTGCCAAATTGTTTTGGTGCAATTGATTGCATACATGTAGAAATTAACCGGCCAGATATAGGAGGTGTAGATTACTATGACAGAAAACGACATTCGATTATTCTGCAAGCGGTATGTGGTACTAATAGGAAGTTTCTTGATGTGTGCATTGGTTACTCAGGATGGCAGAATATGAAGTTGCTTGACCAGTTTTCCATTCGGTAGGGCATCCTCCTTTTCGGATTTTGCTCTTCGTCTGTTGCTACTCTACATGCAAGCAATTGAAAGATGTTTTATTCAACTAGACAACAATAAGATAATCTAAGTTCTGCATTATCAATATGTTTAATCAAATCTACGGAAATGTATTTAGAGAACACTTAAGAAAATACATTTAAACCATTAGAACAAAGCATTGTTCATTGATACTGACTCATACACCTTTACTTTCATAATAAAACCTCGAGAGCTCGAGCTTGCAATTGAATCACAGCTTCCTTGAATCACCCTATCTACTTGTTATTCTTATAGGGTCAGATACGACCGCTTAGGCTTGGATCCGACTGCTTTAGACTGCGAGAATCAGACCTACACTGCTCCATAGACTTGCCTCAAATATCCAAATGTAGTTGGCTCGAAAACATTCGACCGAGCATAATATCGTATAACTAAACTTTTACCTTTGCACAATCTGAACCATTGTGCAACCATGAACATCCATGATAATTTTCACCATGGCATATACTTAATATACATCCATGATAATTTGCACCATGACATATTCCTTAAGAATCTTAATATATCAGCTGCAAATGAATGTCTCAGAGGATTTAATATTATTTTCATCATTCCCCTTTCATGTTAACATCTTCTGAACCATTAAACTCTGATCTATCAACATAATGTGGATTTTCATGACTATGACGAATTCCTTCCTTCCCCTTTCATGTAAATGCCACATTTTCATCTGAAAGAGTATATAATTGTTTCATCATTTTAACTGTTTGCTCTTTTGCAAACTTAACCTGCTTGCTTACTGCATGAATTCGTGTTAATTTCTGTTGTGCACTCAGCTTCTGATATTCCCAACATATGTTTGAATTTCTGAAACTTACATTCAGGTAGACCTTTAGTCAACACATTTGCAACCTGATCACGTGTGGGAATGTATTCCACTGTTACAACACCTTTGGTTACCATTTCTCTTATGAAGTGTATATGCTATTCTATATGCTTAGTCCTCTGATGTAGCACAAGGTTCCTTCTAATGGCTATGCAACTTAAGATGTCGGAGAACAACACAGTAGGAGAAGTTTGAAAAATTTTAAGCTCATCAAGCAAACGTCTTACCCAGACAATTTCTTGTGCTGCAAGTATTTTTGAGTTGTACTCAGCCTCAGCAGTACACATGGCCACACTCGATTGCTTCTTGCTTTTGCCATGCAATTGCAGCCCCTCCTATTATTAAGCAAAATCCAGAGGTGGATTTCCTTGTGTCCACATCATCTCCCCAGTCTGCATCAGTATATCCAGTCAGTGTTAAACTTTACTAATAAAAGTAAGACCATGCCCTTTTGTAGACTTCAAGTATCTCAACACCCTTTTTGCTATGATCCAATGTCGGTATCCAGGATTGTTACAGAATCTACTTAGCAGGCTGACAGTGAATGCAATGTCTGGCCTGGAACAGTTTGATACAAACAACAAGCATCCTATTAATTCCCTATAAGGGACATCAGTCATTCTCCTCATTTCTGTTTTGTTTTTAGCACTCATATCACTTGATAATTTCAGTCCTTGCACTTTAGGGCTTCTGGATATATTACCGTCCTGCATGTGTTTTGCATATAAAATCTTTTCAACACACCTTCAATGTTATTTGCTTAAGTAATCCGTAACACATTTTTGGACCTATCTCTGCTGACCTCCATTCCTAGAAACTTCTTGAGCTCTCCTAAGTCATTCATCTTACTTGCTTTTTAGGATGTTCTTACAATATTTCAGAATTTTTGAATTACTTGGCACCAAGATGTTATCATCAACATATAAAGCAAGAATGCAAAATTGATTCCCTTTTTAAGGATATACATATTTCCATCATTTAGGAACTTTGTGAACCTTTTTTTGCAGATATTCATCAATGCAATTGTACCACGCCTTAGGAGATTGTTTGAGCCCATATACTATATACTGTACGCTTGAGCTTCCAGATCAAACCTTCCCCTTTGACTTCAAATGCTGGTGCCTGCCTCATATAACCATCCTCATTTAATTTTGCATTTAAGAATGTTGTACTCACATCCATGTGGTGTATTTCCAGATTATGTGCATTTGCAAATGCAAGCAAAATTCTGATGCTTGTATTAGTTTCACTATTGGAGAGAAGGTTTCCTCATAGTCCATACCTCTCTTTTGTGTGAACCCTTGAGCCACTAATCTCGCGTTGAATTTTTGTTCCCCATTTATCTCTATTTTATTTATATATTCATTTGCTTCCAAGCATTCTTGCCTTTAGGCTTCTTGACAATATCATAAGTTTGTGTTCTTTCAGATGCTGACATTTCCTCTCTCATAGCTGCCATCCAACTGTCTGAATCTTCTAAAGTAGCAGCCTCAGCAAAGTTGCTTGGTAATCCTGGTTCAATGGGTGCCATAATTTGGTGTATGTCTAGCTCATCAGTATTTATTCTTTTACTCTTGCCATTGTCAACCCTACCATACACCTCATGATCTACTTCCATTCTTCTTTCAGTATTTCAACTTCTGTTTTTCGTCTCCTTCTTTCTTTTTTCTCTGTGTCAGTTGGTTCTCTGCCCATAATATCAGAGTCCTCCTTATGTTCTAGTGATTCTCCATTTTTCCCTTCATTATTGACATCTGATTCTCTTTCAGTTTCAGTATTGCAGGTCTGTTTTCGCGCACTCTTATCATCATGATCATCATAATTATTTAAATTTAGCTTATTTTCATTTATAACATCCTTTGCCACTGTGTTCAACTGCTGTTCTTTGTTCCTATCCCTGTATACAACAGATTCATTGAAGGTGATATCCTTGCTTATGATTATCTGCCTTCTTTCCAAGTGAAACATCTTATATCCTTTGGTATGTTCATCATACCCTACTAGGTAACATTTTATAGCCCTGTCATCAAGTTTCTTTTTTGTTTATTTGGGCACATGAATATATCCTACACACCCAAAGGTTTTGAACATGTCATAATTTGGTATCTGACCATTTCATATTTCTTCAGGTTGTTTTTCGCTTAATGCTTGCAGATGGAAGTTTATTTTGAATAAACACAGCAGTTTAACAGTTTCATCCCAAAGAAAATTTGGCATACCTGATTGCTTGAGCATAGACCATACTACATCAAGTATAGTCCTATTTTTCATTTTTGTTATTCCATTTTATTGAGGTGTGAATCTGCAAGTTCAGTTGCCTTTTGATGCCTCGATCCCTGCAATATTGTTCGAATTCTCCTGATAAGAATTCTCCTCCCCTATCAGACCAATGCATTTGATTTTCTTGCCTATTTGTCTTTCAACCTCCTGCTCAAATATTTAATATGCATTAAATGCTTGATCTTTATGCCTGGTTTTTCTGGAGAAATCATCTATAAAAGTAATGAAGTACCTTTTCCCAGTCATATTGGTTATATTAATAGGGGGCCACATAAATCTGTATGTATTAAGTCTAAAATTCCTTTTGCTCTTTTATTAGATTTCTGGAAATTCAATGTTGTATGTTTTCCCAACAGGCAGCCTTCACAAACAAAATGTTCATCCTTTTTTCCTTCTGAAGGAATCATATTGTGCTTGATCATATATTGAATATTGTTTATGTGTGTATGCCCCAATCTTTCATGCCAATTTCTGATTGTTAGAACTGAGAGCAAATTGATTGAACCATCAAGCTTTACATTATCAAATGCAAATAAATTGCCAACCCTTCTTGCTAAAAATTTCACTGTATTCCTCAAAAAGATTTTACAATGTGTTTTCTCGAAACATACTTTGTAACCTAAATCAACAAGCTGACTAATAGAAATTAAATTTTTGATAATTGAAGGCACACATAACACATTTATGAGTTCCACTGGTTCTCCTGACAGATCGGATATTTCAAGCATTCTAGCCACCTCAACCTTTTGCATATTCCCATTTCCCATTTGCACATAGCTGGACCCCTTCTTCTCCTTTTTTTTTGAGCTTGTTTGGATTTTTTATGACTGATCTTTCAGCTCCTGAATCTAGCACAAGCAAATCATCATTAGGAGTTATCTCATTCATGGATAAAACCTTTGAAATTTTTGGGGTTGTTCTTACCTCCAAATTTTCTTCTAGTTCCTCTTCTCCTTCAGCATCCACTTTTAGCAATATTAATAATTGTGGTGTTTCTCCCTCGTTCTCTTCCCCTCGCACTAAAACCCCTTCTCCTTGCAAAATCCCCTCTAGAATTATCATTTCTGCCCCTGCCTCTAGCGTACTCCTTTGGATTTGAACAATTTGCTACCATGTGCCCATAACCATTACAATTAAAGCATTTGTTCTCTTTCACATTCTTTGGACAGTTATTTTTTAAATGTCCATAACTATTGCACACATAGCATGGGCCAAGTTTGCTCTTATCATATTTTTACCTTTTCCCCTTTAGCAAATAAAATTTCAGTTTGATCATTAATATCACTGATGATTGCTTTCTGCTCAAGTTGTCTTTACCATTAGCTCTTACACAGGCAGGTTTCCGGCCCAGACATTCCACCATTGATCATATCTTCACTCTGCGCACATTGATTGAGGATAGCGTGAATGCGGCGGAGAACAATGCATGTTGTTTCGTTGATTTTGTAAGCGTTCGACCGCGATTACCCGCAACAAGCTCTCGGGGACAGATTGCGGCGGTGGGGACCCCCGGACTTGCACGCAAATCGATATATAAATTTTGTCTGCGAGGCATGCTCGGGCCGTATCACATCAGCAAGACAACCGTGTCGTGAGCATTGAGTGCATCGGGGTTGCCCCCCTCTCCCCCACTCTTTGGCCTATACATTGATCAGTTGGAAGATTGGCTCTCTGAGCGTGGAGGTGCGGGCGCACATCTCATGCATCACACAATCCGGCAACTCATATATGCTGATGATGTCAACCTCATGGCCTACACTCCAGAGGACATGCAACATCACTGGATGCTCTTGACACTTTTGCCAATTCAACGGCATGCGGTGAACTTGGCCAAAACTAAGTCTTTGCTAGTTGCATCGTCCCCGTCGACCAAGGCTTCCCACCTTCACTTACCGGGGGCAAGAGGTAGAGGTGGCTCCAACCTACAAGTACTTGGGGATTGAGTTGTCAACTACCACCCATTGGGATGCGGCTATCAGGTTGCGGGTCACTGGCCGGGTTGGAAAGCACTATATGCTATGCGAACAAAGAGCCACAAAGCGGTAGTTATGCGCTGGGGCCACCGGCCTCATTTGTTTCGGGCCTTGGTTGAGCCGGTCTGTTGTATGGGGCAGAAGTGTGGGGGTCGGTCATCTCCCTCAACACATGGAATGACCTCGGCAGGTGCGAAGGCCTTCTTGACACGGGCCCCGGGGTGAAGTCCACAGATTCCGTGCGGATCCTACTCCGGAGATAGGCTTTCTACCCCTTCAACGGGCTGCATTGGAACGCCATATCGTTTACTTCCAAAAGGTGGTCGCTATGGTTGATACACGCTTGCCCCATCTTGCTTTGACCACAACCGATGGGTCCCCAACGCCTGAAACTCTTTGGAAAGACAAGCAAGCTCGGTGGTTCTCACGTTAGCGCGCGGGCAAACAGATCGGCCCGTGTCGGGAAAAAGAAAGATCGCGAGGCACTTAAACTGTACCTAGATGCTACTTTCCTTCGCCAAGCTCACGGGATCGAGGCTCGACGACGTTAATTTGGCACACTATCGCCAGCAGAAGTCAATCCTAGGCTCACAAGAGGCCCGCACCAAGATTTGTACACCCGGTTGCGCCCATGAAGAAGCTTGGACTTATAGCTTCCACCATGCGGGTGCACATCGCCTCCGCATTGAAACAGGGTGTTGGGCTCGGGAGGCACGAGCAAAGGCTTTGCGGTGTTGCCACCGGTAGCGATTGAGGATGAATGTCATACCCTCCGGATCTGCGGCATTTGCCCATATCCGAGAGGTATGTTCGACTACTAGTGCCCGGCCGCCCGTTGCATCGGTTATTGACTCACGCGTCGATGGGTTTGTTGGGGTCATACCTCCGGGGAGGTTATGGATGCACCTGACGCAGCGTTTGTGTCCTACTGGGACGGTCTTGAACCGGCCCTATGCAATTGTCTGAGTGCCAAAGATGCTTATTATTGCTAAGGTTTTCCCTCGAAAACCCTTCGGGGCGGGGGTTTTTTAATCCTGTCAGTAATATGCTTGCTGCTCTCTTTTTGTTTGGGTCCCATAGGCCAATTGGTCTCCGTGGACGCTAAAAACTTATTCTATTCTATTCTATTCTATTCTTTGCAACATTTCTGACTAAAGTAGACAATTGATCATAATTTGAGAAAGCTCGGGCAATAGTCATTACTTGGTGATCTTGAGTGATCATTACTTATGTTGCCTCCAAGTCTGCAACCAAGTTATCAAACTTCTAGAAAACTTCGGTGATATTCTCCTTGTCATGATATTTCAGATTTCTCAACTCCCTATCTAGGACATCCAGTTGGGATGATGTTTTATTCTCATAAGTGGCAATTAAATATTTCCATCCTAGGACTTATACCTCTAACCTTTAGAAGTATGCTAGGTCCAAATTTAACAGTGATGATGCTTTTGGCTTCAATTAATTTAGCAACCACACTCACCTCAGAACTTACTTCAGTGATACTTTCATCATCTTTAGCACTCGACCTTGTAGCAGTTGAGGTGACTGCCTCCTTCCTACTACTGATCTGCTCAATCAACTCAACTTCTCATGTGACATAAGTCCACAGTCTTTCCACCTCTAGTACTTTTATCATTTTCCTTCCACACCTGGAAACCCCTATTCCTTTAAAAACATCAACATCACTTATAACAGATGCTTCTAATCTAGTTGACATCTTCCAATGCTCTGATACCAAATGAAAGATGTTTTATTCAACTAGACAACGATAAGATAATCTAAGTTCTAGATTATCAATATGTTTTATCAAGTCTACAGAAATGTATTTAGAGAGCACTTAAGAAAATACATTTAAACCATTAGAACAAAGCATTGTTCATTGATATTGACTCGTACACCTTTACTTTCATAATAAAACCTGGAGAGCTCGAGCCTGCAATTGAATCACAATTTTCTTGAATCACCCTATCTACTTCTTTTTCTTATAGAGCCAGATCCGGCTGCTTAGGCTTGGATCCGACCTCTCTGGGCCGCAAGAATCAGGCCCACACTGTTCCATAGATTTGCCTCAAATATTCAAATGTAGTTAGCTGGAAAACACTCGATCGAGCATAATATCCTATAAATAAACTTTTACCTTTGCACAATCTGAACCATTGTGCAACCATGAACATCCATGATAATTTTCACCATGGCATATACTTAATATACATCCATGATAATTTGCACCATGACATATTCCTTAAGAATCTTAAGATGTCAGTTGCAAATAAATGTCTCAGAGAAATTAACATGACTAGTTTCATCAGCAATATGAGCCGTGGAAATCAAGAGTATTGAAAAATAAAATTTCAGCTCGTTTATTTTGGTGATTCTTCTAGTTTTCTTTGTCAATTTAGGATTGTTTGACAGAGCAATGTCAGTGCGTTATCAATGCAACATCATTGACTGGCAAGAAAATATCAGTGCATTATGAGCAAGAATTTATTGATTACTATAGATTATATCCTAGTATGATAAGTTAGCAATTCTGATAAGTTAGCAGATCTGAAAAATGTAGACGAGATCTTATAAGGATTTTCAATAGGAAGCCTAGCAACACAAAAGATTTTCATATGATACATATTCTCTTCATTTATTCTGATTTTCAGAACTAAAAGATCTGCTTAAATATTTCATGGTTAAGATCTATTTGGAAGTGCTTTATTTGGAGGATAGCATTTAAGAATGGGTGCGAAGGCAGAGAGTAGTAATGAAGGATGCATTCTGGTAGTATAATTCCTAGCATTTCTGAAATACCTTAACAGCTTTGTGTGCAAGCGGGATTGTTAACAAATTCCGTTATGTTAAATGTTATTTCAACTAAACCTTAATTGCTCATGTGTGAATGCATATTTTAAACATTGTGTTAGGTTAAATGTTAACCTAACAGGAGGTGTGCAACGTCTATTATATTAGCATTAACTTTGTATAATTGTTGGGGGTCTAAATTCTTAAATTTAAGATAATGTAACCAATGGTATATAAGGGGCCTAATGGTTATGATGGATTATTAAAGGATTAAGGGTTATTTTATTGTAATGATGGAATTTTGTTATTTTTCCACTAATTTTTTGCACCCTTTTCTCTATATTTTTTATTGCTTGGTGCCATCATTATTAATGGTTGTTACTTGGTTGTTCTAACTTAAATTGAAGTCATAAATCATAGGAATACTTATATGGATCCTGTTAATAATCTTCGAACATTTGAAGAACTGAAGCAATAAGCCATAAATGATGGAGTTTCAATTGTGGAATATCCATGTACTAAGTGCAACGAAACAAAATTGAAGTCACTTGATGACATCCATCAACATCTAAAATGTAATGGTTGGAGTCGTCAACTGAAAGAGGTTTGCACGTTTTTTTATTTAACTTAGCAGCACTATTCCTTTCTTGAAATTTTAAGAATACAAGATAGTAGAAGTACAGATGCAGTCTAACAAACAATTCAAGACATTTTTATGCTAATTGATAATGATTATGACATACCTTTTGAAGGTGCTGGGGATGATTTTCCCCGTCGCAATATAAAGGAAAGTCCACCATGTGATGGAGATGCACCACATGAAGGAGATGAGATAAGTGATGGAGATCCATCACCCGATAGCAGTACTGATCCTTTAAAGACATTATATGATGGAAGCTCATTAAACATGTTATATGTCGCACTTTTGATTCTTAGTTTGAAAACTATGCATGGTTGGTCAAATCCTAGCCTTGATGATCTTTTGAAAGTTTTGGCAGGACAATTGTTACCCAAAGAAAACTTATTGTCACGGTCATCTTATTATACACAAAAGTTGATGAAGGTTCTTAGTCTGGAGTACGAATCTATCCATGCTTGCCCAAATGATTGTGTTCTTTAAAGGGGGGAGTATACTAATCTCGATATTTGTCCAAACGAAAAATGTCAAGAAAGTCATTGGGCCAAAAAGAGCAAACCTGGCGCACGTAAAGTTGTGTGTTAGTTCTCTATTATTCCTCGACTATTGAAGTTGTATGAATGTCCATCAATGGCGAGACACGTGACATAGCATGCTAAGAATGTATGTACAGATGGCATGTGTAGGTATGTCTCTGATTCACCAGCATGGAATCATATTAACAGGATGTGGCCCGATTTTGCTGAAGACCTTTGCAATATCAGATTTAGATTGGCATTTGATGGTATAAGTCCATTTAGCGAGATGAGAACCAATTGGAGTACTTGGTCTATTATGTTGGTCAACTACAATATTGAGCCATGGTTAGCCACAAAGCCACATTTCATCATCGTGATATTATTGATTCCTGGACCACGACAAGTCTCTTCTTCAAATATTGATGTTTACATGCGTCTTATTGTGGATGAGTTCCATAAGCTTTGGGAAGGAGCAAAAACAAGTGGCCTCAATAGGCCAACTTTGGAAAGGGAATTCACTTTATGTTCGATGATCATTTGGACCATACATGACTTTCCTACATATAGATTATTGGCAGGATGTGTAACCCATGGATATCGGGCATGCCCTCAGTGTGGGCTTCATATTCATGTTCGCAAGTCTAGCAGTCTTAGAAAGTTTATTTATGCAGGCCATTGTCGATATCTTCCCGTGTATCATAATTTTCGACAAATGAAAACATTTGGTGGGAAGGTTGAAGTTGGAGCACTTTCAAATTTTGTTAAGCCTACTGATATACAAAGGTAGATATGGAAAAGGAAGAATGCGACAAAAAGGAGGCATCTCAAAAAAAGATGAAAACGCCTTTCTACATTTTACGAGCCTCTTTATTGGAAGGTATATTATGCTTTGTATATGCATGTATAGCTTATACCTACATGATGTATCTTATGTATTTTTATCTTACATATTACGGCATCTTCTTATTTGAAACACATTGGACGTAATTCATGTGGAGAAGAATGTTGCAAAAAATATTGTTAAGACAATACCTGGAGATGCTGATAAGGACAATGAAAAGGTTCGCGAAAATATGAGATAGATTGGAATCTGAGAGTCTCTTTGGTCTCAAACACAAACCAGTAAAGTGGTTCTACCTCACGCTCCATATGTGCTTACGAAAGAAGGAAAAAAAAGCTTTCTTTGCTGTTATACCGATTGTGAAACATCCGACTGGATTGTCCTCTAACTTTAGAAAATGTTTGCAAATGGAAAGCTAAAATCAATGAAATCACATGACTATCATATTCTTCACCAACAGCTCCTTCCTTTGGCTATATGTGATTGTCTAGGGGAAGGGGAAAGGATGTCAATTGTAAGACTTAGCGCTTTATTTAGACATATAACAGCAAAAGAGATTCAGTTAGGTGATATGAGTAATCTAAAGATGGAAGCTATGAATGTGTTATACTTGCTTGAGAAGCATTTTCCACCATCATTTTTCACGATGACACATCTCATCATACATTTAGTCGAAGAGCTAGCAATTTGTGGGCCTGTGACTATATGATAGATGTACCTCCCTTTGAGAGATTCCTAAAACATCTCAAGAAATATGTTTATAACATGGCCTATCCAGAAGAACCCATTGCCGAAGGGTACATAATTAGTGAAGCAATGACTTTGACTACCATGAAAGATGACAAGAATATTGAGTTTATAGGTGAATACAACGGTGTCTTGGAGCGTAGCACATCTGAGGTTTTGGAGGGTAAAGGAACTATAATAAAGTTAGATGGATCATTGCAACGATAAGCACATGAATACATTCATTGATATGTGAGATTGTAAGTATTTCTATTGTCTATTAAGGTTTTACAGTACTTTCCAATGTACATAAGTTAACCACGTGGAATTTGATGATGACAGGAAATATGAACATTCCGAACATGTCTTCTCTGGGCACAAGTGGCCAAGGGATCCTATGACTTTTTCAGAGTAGCTTAAAATGAAAGTACAACGTATTATTGAGAATAAGGAGCAAGTGGATCCATTGTTGTTTGAGCTTGCTTTTGGAGTCGAAGAATACACTACAAGTTGTAAAAGCATGTGGGCATATGGTTGGCATTCACGGGTGCAAGACTTAGATGCAAAGCAAGTGTCACAAGATTCAGGCATTTTGGCAATATTTAGATCTATGAGTCATAGTAGTGCTAAAGACAAGAGACCTATTGAAGCTGACATAGAATACTTTGGCAAAATTCAACAAATTTTGCGGGTAAGTACACGTATAACATTGTTGTGTACCACATTTTGTCCACTAAGTATTTTACATGGTTCTGCAGGTCTGTCTTGGTTCAACATGTATAGTGCTTTTGCAATGCCATTGGTATAAGCCCGACACTGTTGGGCAACAAGCATCAACAAGATTTGATAAGTATGGCTTTCAAATTATAGACACTACAAAAGCAGCATATAAAGCGAATTCGAGTTCCCAACCCTTTGTCTTTCCAGAACATGTCCAAAAAGTAAAATACATTTATTTTTATTTTTTCCTAGTAGTATGTTTACACATTTAAATGTTGTGCATGTGTTCTATTTTGATAACCCTCATACTCCAGGTTGGTCTATTGTGCTTCAAAATCCATCATGTATATGGGCTAGTACTTGTGATGAAAGTGAAGATGGCATAGATAATTGACTTGCAAATTGTATTGGTTGGTAGCATCCAGAGATGTTGTTTTTGACACATTCTATGAGTTTTCAATTTCTAGTGTACAAGGGTTCAGTTTCAATTTTTAACATTATTATATTATAACTTGATATCTTGACATTTAGAAGAAACTAGGTGAAGTTTCTAATGCGCTTAGTTAGTGACTGCTTTTAGTATAGGCATGTGATCTCATCTATTGATCCTAAAAAGACAAATATGTTATTTCAATTCAATTTGACTTTGTCTATTCTCTAAGTACATATATACATGGTATGAAAGTATATATGATGTACTGATATTCCTCATTCAAAATGAAAATCTTTGGATAAAATTTGAGATATATGTTAAATAACAGAAGTTAATTGTGTCTCTTATGACCATGCAAATGGCACAATGAAATGGCACTTTTGCGACACTTGGTTGACACTTACAATTATGCCATTTGTGCTGGATAAATGGCAAAACTCTAACCACACTTGAACGACAAATATAAGTCACTTGCACAAGTGCATTTATTTGAATACAAATGGCACTCATATACACACACTTGTGGGGCACATACATGGCACTTCCTAATATGTCATTTATGTGAGTCAAAATGGCAAAATTCTAAGACACTTAAATGACACACACATGACACTAATATATGTGCCACTCACATGGCTAATAAAGGGCAAAATAGCTGTCATTTAATGGCATATACTCATCACATTTTTTTATGTGCCAATTACAATGGCTCAAATGGCAAATTTATGAAAATATGCCATTTGTACCTAGTGATTGAAAAGATTTTAAAGGTTTAGATTCCACAAATTTGGTAAGTAGAGATCAATATTGTTGTTTCCAGTCTGATATTTGCCATGATTCCCTTTATTTAACCTTTGCTAGATAGAGCTGTTAGGCTACGTCTTATCTTTCTGAGAAGATCATTTAACTGATTATGATATCTGCACCAACAGTAACAAATAATCAGAACATTTTACCAAAGTCTCCTCCTGATATCAGATTACATTTCATGGATAACATATCTTGTAAGATAATAGTGTAGACCACGGGCCATTTTGATGGATAGGACGACATTGACAATACTCCATTTCCAAAGCCACAACAGAAACATAGATCTCTAATTTTTTCCTATTCATGAGCCGCCAAACAAAGACAACACTTGTGCAACGGCAAAAAACCCATAGTGAAGTTGAAGGCAATGGCTAGTGTGATGCTCCTCGAACCTATACAATGCTCCCATTGTATAAATATGGAAAATTCCCCTCCCATGGCGACTCCATCGCCACGAGAAGGCCCTCCGTCTAGTGTTGTGCCTAATTATTTTTTAGCCTTGGTATATATAATTTTTTTTGGCGAATATTTGTAAAATGAGAATAGCTAATTTGGCGAAAGTCTACCAAATCCCAGAGGAGTTTATAGTTCACTGGCGAATAATCAACATCACATTCGAAGCAATTTTTGGACATGTCTAATGGTTGAGAATTGCAATGTTTGAAAATGTTTAGTCAGTGAAGCAAATGTTTGACAATTTCACTTATTGGAATATCTCTAATGAATATACTATACATTCAAATGCTAAACCCTAATAAGTATCAACAACATATGCCCTTTCTTCTTGGGGAACTAGAGACCATCACCATCACCATGGCACTAAAAGTTAGGGAATTGCATGAACTTAAAATTGAAATAATGGCTAGAATGTGCACATTCTTAAAGACATGGCAACATATGTATTTATCGATCTTTAAAGATCAAATATATAAGTTACCTTTAGCTACTTAATTGGTGGTTGTGAAGATGGTTATTATTTATCTAAAAGCACATTAGGAACCATTTGGATAAAAAGTTAGTGTGAACAAAGGTTTAAACTTACTTTACACAAGATGCAATGTAATGGATTACGACATCAATGGGGTAAGTCAAATATTCATGTGCCATACAAAATGGAATGTGAACCGTTGTGAGGGCAAAAGTTTGTGACGCCACATGGCATTTGCCAAATTACGGAATGGAAAAGGGCAGGCGATTCCGCCCAACCGGTCAACACAAGCCGCGACATCTAGAAACAACAAATCATTTTATTTTTGTTCCCCACTTTTTGGGGGAACAAAAAGAGCTACTGAAGTATGATAGAATGCTTCCTAACTTATGCCCTTGTTCCACGATCGCCTCCTACAAAGCAAGACCACTCCTTTAGTATTCTATAAGCTATTAACCAGCCTGACACCTCTATTTGAGTGATAAAGGCTCATCATGCTACGTATTCAGTAGTACTATAAAAATTTAATGGGAAACATCCTCACAACTATTTGGTAGGATTTCCAAGACCAGCATCAACAAGAGAACTTGAACAAGAGCCAGAATGGAAGATTACAAAAATCTAATACATTGTTCATCATGAATGCCACTTGGAACTTGCTATCATATGTAAATTTACGTTAACATATACATGCAAGTAAAGAGAGTGACCTCAATGAAATGTTATCCTCCAGTAAAAAACTTCCAGTTTATAGCATGAAAAGATAAATAATAGAGGCTATTAATAAAACAAAACCCATCATTGAATCTTTATATTTCAATTCATGAAGCAATGAAACGGCAAAGAGGAAAATACCTACAATCAAGTTCCCAAAAAGTGACGATCCTGCATCCAGTACACCTAATGATTTGAAAGGCGTACACAATAGAAAGTGTTTATCCAATTAGCAAAGAGAAGATATCGTGCAAAAGCTCTAAATGCTTATTACAGCTTCACTAATTTCTTTTAACTTTGTGGCATTTTCTAGCAAACTCGATTCTTTCAAAATGTTGTTACCTAAAATGGTACCATAAATCTAGTAGATGCTACGGTACAAATTATGACCAAAGCCTTGAAGCCAAAAAGCAAAAACCTTCAAGACTTCGATGAATACCTTTTATAAATCGGAACGAATCCTATAGCTCCATGCCAAAAAAAAATGACAATAATAAGGCTTGTAATGGCGAATCCGTATCCTTTCGTTGTCCAATGCGTCGAAATCTTTGCGAAAGACCCTTGATCACGATTCGTAGGCTTTGCGAAGATCTCTTTGGTGGCGGAAGAATCTCAGAAAATATCGGCGAATTTTATTTTTCTCTCTTTTTTTTAAACCTATGTAGCATTCGTAGAGGGCTTTTTAAAAATTGAGAATATTCGCTTTTTGGCGAATATTCGCCCTTAGGCACAACACTACCCTCCGTCTGACTCGGACCACTTGTGATGGGAAAGTGTCTGGGTGAAGGACACGGAGGTGCCATTCGTCCCACGGCTTCTGTGGAAATCATATAGTGGAAGCGTACATACATGTTAGCACCTAGCAACAATATACATAATAATATACCACCTCAAAGGGTGGCCCATCCATCATCAATGCAACATCAATATAATACCAATATAACATATGAAATGCATCATAAATGAGGGTTCTACCCTGGGCTTAGACTCCAAGGGAGGTCAACTGACGGTCAAAGCCTCTAGATAACAACAGACAAAATCATGACAATGGCGTTGGCTGGCATAGAACAATGGCTAGGGTAGTCCACTCCATCCGCCCCTCCTGTGCACACTTTGCAGATAGGCCGAAACATGCTATGGCATGATTGTAGCCTTCTGGAAATGCAATCTCATGGAATCACCCTATAAGCCTACTCCAGGTTACATCTCCCTAGTCCGATGAGGCAGATTAGGGAGGCGTCCCTTCGCCGGGCACAATGGATCCCTGGGTATGCTAGAGGATACGTGCCACCTCAGTAACCCCCGCATCCATACCCGACTTAAACCCCCCAAAATCCATAGGTCGGATCATGCACCTATCGAGCCGAGGTCACCCCTTTTGGACCTGCCCTGCCCAGTAGCCGCGCTCAGCAAGGCTCCATCCCCGCTTCACCACGGTGCCCGTTATCTGGTGCTCAATCACAGCATAGCCTCCACAGCCAGGTGGGCTCTTATGCATAGGTCGCATTTAATGGGATTTAAGGGATTCTAGCTAGGAGAATCTCTACTTCTACATAGCCTTTAAGTCTATAACCCCCGTAATCCAACAAGCACAAAAGGTGCAGCAGAAGAACTATCAAGTCGTATTTAATTAAAGTGGGACTCATTCCATTCCCACTTTTTTTCGAAACCCTGTTATTTTACACAAAAAGGAGCACCCCAACCCGAAAACTGTCCATAATTCGAATTTTTGTCTGTTAGTGTGCATCCAAGCTTTCTTCCAGTTAATTCTCCTATAGCGAGTCGAGAACAAGAACAATGCAAACATAGGAATTTCATTACAGATTGAAACCAAAGTTCTAGTTGAAAAGGATTCTTAGTTGAACATTTTGGCTCAAGAGATCACAAATTCCAACAAAAATTAAGCAAATTGTTTACTTAATCACCAAAAAATACTAGTTTTGAGATACCTTATATTTATAAATGGGCTCATTACAATATATATTACGATTGGGTGAAGAGACCATAGTGGTCATTATGGGCACAATGATTACACCCCTTCACACATGAACCTCCTAGTGCAAAGGGTGCGTGGAGCTCTCTCCAAGTCACTTGAGCAACTTCTACGCATCGATAGAAATTTGTATGAGAAGTTCCTTCATGGGTCCGCGTGCTTGTATGTCCAAGCTGATGTCACCACCCTCTTCTCGGCATCTTTCTTCAATGAATTGGTCTTTTCATTGCTCCCAAGCATGTACTATCTGGTTGAGATAAGGATTTGCAAAGACAAAATCAAGTTAGTCAAGTGATGCTACGGGCAAAAATAAAATAAAATAAAAACCGCAGTTCTTAGGGCCATTTTTGGAAAATGCGGGGGCGAGAGCCTTTCTCGACTTCATGAGAAAGGCTTCGAAGGAAAAACACAGTCGAAGGCCTTTCTCGACTTCGCCGGGGATAGGTTCAATCTCGTGATATCGTTTTATACGTGTCACATTATTTTTGTTTGATACGGCACAAATTTGGCGTTTAATACGTCAAAAAATCGTCCAAAAATTTCCGGCGTCGAAAAATTTTGGCGTAAAGCGAAACCTTCCGCGAATTTAAAAAAAAAAAAATCTTTTATAGAAAGCGAAACCTTGATTTAAACTAAACTGCACATGAAGTTTAGCTGAAGGTTCAGCGTAGGGCGTTTTTAGTTTTGAATCTGGCGCCGATTCATCATCGCCACTAACATAGACAACTTCACTCTTAGCAACTTCACTCTTACAAGTCAAAGGCGGTTTAGCGAAAAGTTCTTCCTTGACAACATATTTTTCCTTCTCAAAGCTGCTATATTGTTCTTGCTTTTACGGACAAAGGGCTAAGTGCATTCTACGAAACAAAAGTCCTCTATTTTTTTCCTCGATTTCAAAGAAATGCATGCTTTTCCTAAAAATGCACATGCACTATACTCCAAAATCATACTAAGGTAGTTAGCATACTTACATTGAATGATTTAAGCATGATGGCCCTGATTTCATCTTGCATTTTGTCCGCGGATATATGCGGACCAATTGAACTTATTACTGCGACTTTGATTATAAACCCGCTAAGGAGAGGGCGTTAGGGAGACGGCGTCACGAGATGATTTGATCACTATCCGATCAAATATAAATGAAAGCAGCTCTTTGAAAACAGGATCCTGTGCTAGGGAAATATCATAACCAGTTTTTGTGCCTTTGCGAGCAGAAGGCAAAAAGCAAGAATCAAGGCCCTTAGTGTGAGACTCGCGAGCAAAAGAAATTTCGTAGCCTTACGCGAGCCATCCAGGTCCGAACATCCTTGATCCACAGCGAAGCTGGCCGTGCATTTCTGGGGAACAAAGGGTTTTAGCGACCAAAGATATACTCAGTATATCCCACAAACCCACATAAACGAGGGTTTGCCCCCCTAGGGGCAACCCAAAAACACAGGTCTAAGGCCATTTAGAGTGAAAAACACAACACGTCCGAGGAGGTCAAAAATGAATAACTTTCAAACATCATATCATAATACTATACCTTTGTTCAAATGTGATCAAACATACAACAAAAGTGGCAAACCTACTTGCCTACAAACATAGTTTTCTACCTCCAATATCATAGAGTGCAAATCATTATTAGTTGCACCATATCCTATGTATTTTCTAAGTGCACACCATACCTATGCATTTTCTCCTTTTTAGTATGTCAATGTTTTCTAATAAATACAATATCCTATCCTATATATTTTCTAATAAATACAGTATGCATTTTCTAAATGCCAAAACACCATAGTTCTAAAACATAGAATATACAGCTCTAAAACACCATAGTTTATTATTTTTTCTCATCTTAGTTTATTGTTTTATCACACCATAGTTTATTGTTTTATCTTATGTATTTTTCTAATGGACACCATATATTTTCTCTGAAAAAAAATAGACCATCCCTTGATTCTTGAAAAGTTAAATTTGTACCTTAGAATAAGAATATATGCCTAGAAAGCGTGCACTATGGCAACATAATGTTTAACAATGTTTAAGCGTGTGAATATTTTTTTTTTTCAAGCGTATTTTTTTACCCGCTTTTATTCTAATACCCCGCCCTTTTTCAGCCCATCTTTGGAAATTCAAAATTTTTTCAAGCGTATTTTTTTACCCCTTTTTTTCTAATACCCCCGCCTTTTTTCCCCCCATGGTTGAAATTCAAAATTTGGTACACACCTTTGAGGCGAAAATCCTTTGTACAGTTGGACTCTTTGTTTCCGGAAGAAGCTCCCATAGCCATAGCTCCCACCGGAATTGACCCGCAACGAGAAAAGCTTCATGCTATGGAGAGCTGACATAGGGCTCTAAATTTTTATTTTCCCTTTGTTTTAAGCCGGGCCATGGTCTAGTATTCAAACTCCCTCGATCCGGCCGAGCAAAGGATCCCGCAGAGCAAAGGAGAGAAAGAAGGAGGCAGATGAAAGAATGCAGATCAAAGGATCCGTCAGATCAAAGATGAAAGAATGGAGATGCAAAGAATCCAGCAGGGCGGAGAGAAAGAAGGAGGCAGATCCTCCACTGTTCCTTGCAAAAGGCCATGAAGCTTGTTGCCCGACCCGTGAAGTGGTTGCCGCGTCTCCTCTCCATCTTGTTCCAACCATTGTGATTTCTTAACCTATTTGTGATTGAAAGCTGCCAAAACCCCGCTGTAGAAGCTGCAAGAGAAGGTCTGAACACCTGGAAGATCTGAAGCCCCAGCGGATCTGAAGGCCGATTGAATCTGTGAGCGCCATGCAACGAAGGAAAAGGGGCAAAAATCCGACCGGGCTTGAAGGCCTTGACTTGAAGAAGGCGGACTTCTCGGAACCGCAAAATAAGGAATATTCTTTTTCTTGATGTTTGGCCCGATTCTCAAGTGCAAGAATGGAAAGCCCCTGCCGGATTTAAGGCTAAGGCTCATATATTGCCGGATCTGCTCTGCCGGCATAGCCATTTCATCGGCCTCATACATTGCCGGATCTGGCGTGCTGAAATGGGGAGCTGGAAGAAGGATTCGCCGGACTTGGCTATGGCGGATTTGGGCCCCATAAATCTTCAATCGACCTCCACCCCTTCATTTCGCCCCAATCCTTCATTTAAGCCCCAATCGCGTCTCTCGGGCTTCCATGATTCTTCCTTTCTTGAGCTGCGGTTTCATCATTTTTGTTGATTTATATGAATTGCTGCAGCCCCAAGAAAGATCCGCCTCACTTTGGGCGTCTTTGTATATGCCTTCAAACAAAGATTGGCGATCTCCATCGGGGATTTCAAAGCTTCCAGATTGAAGCTATGGGCTTAAAACAAAGATCGATAGATATCTTCAAATCCAAGACCGGCGATCTCCATCGATTTCATCTCGTCAGGCCATTCCTATCGATCCTAGCGCAGACTGACGAGCTTGTGAAGGAAGGTTCCATTTAGAGAAAAAGTTCTCTACACCGTTGTGTCTCTGTTCATCTTCTTGGTTTGTAGCCAGCTTCCTTTGTATGTATGGGATCCATATCTCTACACCGTTGTGTCTCTGTTCATCTTCTTGGTTTGTAGCCGGCTTCCTTTGTATGTATGGGATCCATAGAGCTGAAGTTATCCAACCCAGGACTTATTCCCATCATCTAGTGGGCATAAATAAATCTTTGGGCTTAAATCGCTTGTATGGGTAAGGCCGAAATACATGGGTGAGGCCCAAAGATAATGGAACATATATGGGAAGCCGATATATGGGTAAAAATTTGAAAGATGCTAACATATGGGTATTTTACATATGGGTATTTTACACAATCGTGCCCATTCTCGCCTCGTGAGGCAAGAAAAAGCTTCTCTTGTTTAATCATTTATTGTGTAATTAATTATAATTAATTATATTATATTATTAAGCTAATTAATTATATTATTTAATTAATTATATTTATTAATTGTCGAATGGTTGTTTAGCCATGGAATTGGAACCCCTCCTCCCTCCCTTCTTTTGTCATGTTCACCTTTTGCCCCTTCCCATATCCCACCCCTTTGCCCCTACCCATACCCCTTTCCCTAACCCACCCCTTTGCCCCTACCCATATACCCCAACCCTTTTGCCCCTACCCATACCCCTTTCCCTAACCTACCCCTTTGCCCCTACCCATATACCCCATCCCTTTTGCCCCTACCCATACCACTTTGGATATGGTCTCATAACCCCCTTTGCCTCTTTGCTCCCCCCTTTGCCCCTCCTCCTCTTCCCCATGCCTGCCCCTCCCTTTTGTCCCTCCCTCCCTCCCCTCCCCTCCCTCCCTCCCCTCCCCTGCCCTCCTATTCTTCATTTTCTCGATTGTCGTATGCAAATGTTATTCTTATTTTATCAAGAAGCAATCTAATAATGATTCAATGGCAACTTACTTTTTCTTTGCATGAGTCCCATTTTCAGTCCGAGTCCCAAAATTCGAGGTTTGTCCCACTTTAATTAAATACGACTTTATCATAATTCATAAATCCATTCATAACTTCAAATAGAACATCAATAAGAGATTAATCATCCACCTAAACAACTAAGGATTAATCTCAATCTAGAATCGCAAGCTAACTAAGCCTACTAATCGATATCTGTGCTAGACCTTCCATCTCCCAGGTCCTCCATGCTCTTCCAGTTGAAGCTTCTCCTCCCTCTCCGACTGACCCCCAATTCAAATTGGAGCAAATTCGGGTGGAAGCCCTAATTTGGATGACCCAAGGTTAGCATCTCTACCTTGTCCAATCGATTTGGGCCAGGTGGCATCCCTTAAATCTAACTTAGCTAACCTTACCTTGTTAATTAATAACATGAATAATTAATACACCATTAAGTATTCAATGTGACGTTCCACGTATTTATATTGTGATGCTTCCCAAACCTATGCGATGCTCCCATCGTATAAATACAGAAAATTCTCCTTCCATGGCGACTCCATCACCACCAAAAGGCCCTCCGTCTGACTCAGACCACTTGTGATAAGATAAGATAAGATAAGATAAGATGAATTTTTACGTCCACGGGAACCCAACGGGTTATGGGACGGCACATGCAAGGGCAACAGCCCATCTAAAACCTGGGGACTAGGCCCCATCACCAAACACAATAACCAAATATTAAAAGGCTACCAAGAATAAGATAAGATAATGCTAATGCTAGTGGTAAATTTATGCTTCTAAAATTATCTAGACATAGCCAGTCCAAGGATTGGAAGGCCATTGATCTAGAATAATTGCTGCGCCTCCCATTACCTTTGCCCATTTCTTTTGCGGTGAGGGCTGCCCTCACCCTTGCGAGCTCCTCCTTACGGTTACACAATTGAAGAGGGAGAGGTCCTCCTGTCTTGAGAAACTAGTTCCTCTCGAGATGGTTTTCCATGTCAAGAACATGTAAGCTGCTAAGAGTGTCTTGAAACCGAACCAAAAGATGGCGAGGACGATCAGGTCTTGCCGCTCCCACCCTAGCAGCGGAGACAACTCCACCAGCCTTCACATGCATGACATCAGTGAAAAAATGCAAAGCAACATCCATATCAGAAAGGGCATCATCTTCTGCCTCTGCAACCCCTATAATACGCAAGTTCAGGCTCTTAGTAACAGAAGATATTGAGGTAGCCTGCTCCTGTCTGCTAGTGCAGCACTGCGACTCCTGGTCCCCTTGGGATTGTTGCTTGTGATGGGCAAGTATCTGGGTGAAGGACACAGAGGTGTCATTCGTCCCACGCCTCCTATGGGAATCATATAGCAGAAGATATATACATGTTAGCATCTAGCAACAATATACATAATAATATATACATAATAATATACCACCTCAAAGGATGGCCCATCCATCATCAAGGCAACATCAATATAATACCAATACAACATATATGAAATGCATCATAAATGAGGGTTCTACCCTGGGCTAAGACTCCAAGGGGGATCAATTGATGGTCAGGGTCTCCAGATAATAACAAGCGGAATCATGACAATGGCATTGGCTGGCATAGAACAATGGCTAGGGTAGTCCACTCCATCCGCCCCTCCTATCTATGCACACTTTGCAGATAGGCTGAAACATGCTATGGCGTGATTGTAGCCTTTCGGAGAAGCAATCTTATGGAATCACCCTATGAGACTACTCCGGGTTACATCTCCTCAGTCCGATGAGGCAAGTTAGAGAGGCGTCCCTTCCCCGCGCATAATGAATCCATGGGTATGGTAGAGAATACGTGCCACCTCAGTGACCTCCCCATCCGTACCGTCCCCCAAAATCCATAGGTCGGATCATCACAACTATCGAGCCGAGGCCACCCCTTTCCGCACCTACACTGTGACCCTGGAGGTGTCATATCCATTCCCAGCCCACACAAGGTGACCGACAATAAGTCTAGCACACTGTAGGATCCCCAGTAGCCACGCTCTGCAAGGCTCCATCCCCGCTTCACCACGATGCCCGTTATCTGGTGCTCAATCACAGCATAGCCTCCACAGCCAGGTGGGCTCTTGTGCACAGGCCGCATTTAATGGGATTTAATGGATTCTAGCTAGGAGCATATCTATCTCTACATAGCCTTTAGGTCTCTAACCCCCATAATCCCACAAGCACAAGAGATGCAGGAGAAGAACTACCATAATTTATAAATCCATTCATAACTTGAAATAGAACATCAATAAGAGATTAATCATCCACCTAAATAACCAAGGGTTAATCTCTATCTAGAATCGCAAGCTAGCTAAGCCTACTAACCGATATCTGAACTAGATCTTCCATCTCTGAGGTCCATCATGCTCGTTTGGTTGAATAGGGTCCTCCTCCCTCTCCAACTGATCCCCAATTCCAATTGGAGCAAGTTCGGGTGGAAGCCCCAATTTGGATGACCCAAGGTTAGCATCTCTACCTTTCCCAATCGATTTGGGCCAGGTCGCATCCCTTAAATATAATCCAGCTAACCTTACCTTGTTAATTAATAACATGAATAATTAATACACCATTAAGTATTCAATGTGACATTCTGCATATTTATATTGTGTCGCTCCCTGAATCTATACGATGTTCCCATCGTATAAATATGGGAAATTCCCCTCCCATGGCGACTCCATCACCATGAAAAGGCCCTCCATCTGACTCAGACTACTTGTGAGGGGCAAATGTCCCTGTGAAGGACACGGAGGTGTCATTCGTCCCACGCCTTCTATGGGAATCATGTAGCGGAAGCTTACATATATGTTAGCACCTAACAACAATATACATAATAATAATAATAATAATATACCACCTCAAAGGGTGGCACATCCATCATCAAGGCAACATCAACATAATACCAATACAACATATATGAAATGCATCATAAATGAGGGTTCTATCCTGGGCTCAGACTCCAAAGGGGATCAACTGATGGTCAGGGCCTCCAGATAAGAACAGACGAAATCATGACAATAGCATTGGCTGGCATAGAACAATGGCTAGGGTACTCCACTCCCGGGGGTTTCACCTAGGCATATGGGGATACCACATCTGCGTGCAAGGGGTCCAGAGAAAACCCCTGTATACGACTTTTTGGAAGTGGAAAACCCCTACATACGTAAATAGGAAAAGCCATTTTCCAAGCCCCTTTCCGTAGATGTACTTTCGGACTATCCTAATTTTTACATACCCCTACCCGATCTTGTACTTGAGTTTGTGCTTGTGCACCTTACCCCTATGTACAGAATAAATAAAATTTCAAAATGTTTTTAATTGACATTTCTCGCATCTCGGTCTCGCATTTCCCTGGGGTTCTTACATGCATGCGACATTACAAGGGTAATTCTAAGGAGCCTTTGCAAAGCAAGACAAATGCAAGCCGATTCGAGTAATATTGCATATGGACTATAAGCCTAAGCATATGGACTATAAGCCTAAGCCTAAGTCTATAAAATGCATAAGTTCAATCATAAATGTTACAATGTTTTTCAAGCATTCGAGTGCATAGAACTTAACTAAGCAGTTGTGAAAGTGTTCAATCATATTATCAAAAAGCCAAATGCTTTCACCATCGAGCACACATTATCTATCACCATTACCTCATACATTGTCCTATTCACAAGCATTCAAATAGACTGGATGTATCATTAAAACCAAAATAGAAAGTATTTTTTTGGAACAAACACAAAGGTTTTAAAACCAAAATAGGAAGTCTTTTTTGAGGACATGCTTATGTAAAGTGCAAAATCAAATATCCTATAAGCTCCTTTCAAACACATTTTCCATATATACTTTTCTTATGGCAGGCCTCTAAGATGAGGTTTACATGCTCAGTTAATGTGAAACAGAGCCTAATATGCACTACATCTTAAATCTAGAACTGTATTTTTACAGCAGCTTATCCACCCACTGTTCCAACTGTTTTTCCAAATCATATGATCTATAGGCAAGGGCTGCAGCATCCCAATCTCCTTCCGTTATTTGCTTCCATCCATTTTGGTAGTTGCGAAGCAAGATAAGAATCCTCATCAGCTCATCCTCAGCCACAGACACCACATTGCTCCCTGCAGTTAGAAGGAGGCCCAAGGGTTTGAGAAAAGGGATTAACCTAGTGTTTTTTCATAATCAACACAACATGGTCTGGAATGAAATCTCAACCATCAACAAACATTCAACCATTTGCATAGAGAAGTTTACCAGTAACTTCAGCCACTGTCAAACCATTTTCTGCAGCAGTATTTAGGTCTATATGATCAGACCCAATTCCCGCCGTAATCAACAACTTGAGTTTGTTTGCCCTCTTTATCCTATCTGTTGTCATGTAGGTCGGATGGAAAGGTGTTGATATTAAGATATCCATATCTGCTATATGCTTCTCCAATTCTAGTAGAAACCAAACCATATCAGCTAAGTCTTAATGATAAAAGATCCGGAAATGAATTTAATGATAAAAGATCCCAAACGCATTTTCTGTGTTGCCAAGAAACCTAGGGTTCAATTTTGCATAATTTCCTCCTTTATAAAACACACCAACAACTTTAAACTTCTGAGCTTCTCCCCTAAATTAACAAAACGAGTTTTCAGTACTAACTTCCAAGTAACGTATTACAAAATTAGATCTTACCGTAAATAATCTATCACCAGAAAGGAAATGATCCCGCAGTTTAAGTGATGACCGGGCTGCCAATACTAACTGCACAGAGATGCGATATAGAGGACCAAAAGCACGCTCTTAGAGTACTCTATTTAGCTGGGGATGTAATCCTTGGAATGCTCCGTGCTAACTTTCTTATCAAAGACATGATAAAACAAAGTAGGTAGAAGAAACTCCGGTTACCTGCAGCCAAGAACACAAATATTAGCCTAATGAGGGTAACAATGTTTCATTCTCCCTAGCAAAAGTGCTCTTTCTTGATAAAGCCCATCCATAGGCAAACGCCCCAACACAAGTTCAGGGCTATATCCTGGAAGCTTATCAAGTGCAGCTAACAACTTAGAACGATATTCACCATGTGAACTTTCCCATTTCCCCTGTTTTTGTAGCTCTGACCATTCCTCAAGGACATAAAATTCAATCTGCATGACAAATACCCATGTTCAAAACAACCTACGTAGCCTACAACGCTTTCAAATTGAGATATTGAGATATTTCATACCAACTCATTTTGAAGGTTCGGGGAAAGAGCAGCAGAATTATGTTTGAACATTTCTTTCATGTACACTGCTTGTAATTGCGGAGCATGACTTTTCAAACATTTAAGTACAGAAGCTGAAGGTAATGGTGGAACTAAAGATGTGAAAAGAGTGATAGATAATTCTGAATTATTCTTGAGAATCCAGATTGCATACTCTAGAATGAGATCATGATCTTTGAGCCAAGTGTCCGCCAAAAGCGAAACTCCATTAGCACGCAAAGTAAGCGTCATTAAATACTAACATTGTTCTTTGGATAGCATTTCCTCCACTTGATATGTTCGAGAAATTATGCACATGAAATGGTTTATGATGCAAAATACATTCCATTTACTCAACTTTGCAGGAGTGGTAGCAGACTTCTACATATAGTTAATAAAGGGACATGCACTAATGAGTGGCTCTCTTTTGGTTGTGGAGATCTCGGGGTGATTCAATTAGCGAGGAACTTGTTGAGAGAAGACATATGCAAGGTAGCAAACAATAAGCCGGAGATCAGATATATTCAATGCTTGAGAATGGTTACACCATGTCCTTGCTTGTTGATAGAAGAAAACATATTCTTACCAAAAGATAGTCCACAACGACTTTTGATCCGAATCGCCTTTCGGGTTCATATGATGTAGCCCGAGCAAATCCGGGTTCTCGGCTAGACGACACAACAATTGTAATGCCTTCTTATGCATTTTATTGTGTTTATACAATAGCAATAATTCCCGCATAATGCTTACCACCCAGCATCATTTCTTCACAAGCTGCCACATCACAATAATGCATGTTTTTTAGGGCTCAGAACGCAATTAGAGATTGATTGGTGAGGAGATAAGCTTGAACCAAAGCAAAGATCCAAAACTGTGGCCAACTGAAGGCCCGACACATCTTTGTTCTCACATTTTCGATGTAGATTCGATGTATTGTAGAACAAAGGGTAGTATCAGCAAGATGAACTTTCCAAATGAACACACATAGGGAGTGCATGAAGAACAAACATTGAGCAAGAAAAAACTAGATCATTATGACAGACAACAATTGGTTTGTAGGTTTAAAAATCAAATGAAACCACCTACTCTTTTGAATTGAAAGCCCTCAAAACAGAAGGAATTCTTTGGTTATAGATGATTAGACAAGGACAAAAGCTTGTGAACAATATTAACACAAATGGAAGCCAACCTACAACGTTTTTGATAGTTGAAGCTAGAATCAGCATGTACAATTACCTTACTGCCGTTTTCCTCACCTTTTCTATAGTTTTTGTTCGTCTAACAGTGGCACTTCCCTGTTTACTTTCTTGAGTTCCAACTATTGCAGCAACCGTCGCATTAGCAAGCTCTGCCTCCGCCTTTGAAATCACTTTTGGACGTTTCAATATCAAAAATCCTGATAGAGATAGCTCAATAGCTTTCCGATTAGAAACAAAATGCAAAGAAAGAAGATCCAGCAAAAATATTTACCTGTTTGAGGCTTCACCGACTCCTCTGCTTCAGCGACGCTCTTGCAATTTACCGTAAGATTAAAGCATTCGGTTCTTCAGAGCATTCGGAGTAGGAGTAGGCCCTGACCTAGCATACGGATCAGACCTTCCCGCCCAACTCTCCCTTCTCGACCACCTACGGGGAAATGTGGTCGACCGTATGAGGCAGCAGTCCGTATACGGACGTCGAGAGTTCAAAAAAACCCCTACCCAGTCACGCTCTTGGGTCATACGGGGTTTCAATGGTGAAACCCCCGGGACTCCACTCCATCCGCCCCTCCTATGCACACTTTGCAGATAGGCCGAAACATGCTATGGTGTGATTGTAGCCTTCAGAAGACGCAATCTCATGGAATCACCCTATGAGACTACTCCAGGTTACATCTCCCTCGTCCGATGAGGCAGGTTAGGGAGGCGTCCCTTCCCCTGGCACAGTGGATCTCTGGGTGTGCTAGAGGATACGTGCCACCTCAGTGAACCCGCATCCGTACCCGACTTAAACCTCCTAAAATCCATAGGTCAGATCACCGTACCTATCAAGCCAAGGCCGCCACTTTCCACACCTGCCCGCGATCCAGGAGGTGTCAGACCCATACCCGGCCCACACACGGTGACAAACTATAAGTCTAGCATACTATAGGAGCCCAAAGCGATATCTGGGCTAGATCTTCCATCTCTTTTCGTTGAATAAGCTCCCAGTTGACCCCCAATTCGAATTGGGGCAAATTGGGGTGGAAGCCCCAATTTGGATGACCCAATGTTAGCATCTCTACCTTGCTCAATTGATTTGGGCCAGGTGGCATCCCTTAAATCTAACTTAGCTAACCTTACCTTGTTAATTAATAACATGAATAATTAATACACCATTAAGTATTCATGGTGATGTGTCATGTATTTGTACATATAACATATAAATACGTGGAACATCATATTCTCCCCTCCTTAAAAATGATGTTGTCCTCAGCATCAAGGCTATTCTAGAAGGTAAAGTTGCCATTGATTATTCATGGTGATGTTTCATGTATTTGTACATATAGCGTATACATACGTGGAACGTCACATTCTCCCCACTTTAAAAAGGATGTTGTCCTCAGCATTAAAATTACTTTTGCTCTTGGGCAATACATCATATACTGAACATAAGTCTCCCCTCCTTAAAGAGGTAACGTGAGATTATAAGTCACACAGAAGTTGTCATGTTCAAAGTGATCAAGTTTGAAATGACTCGTAATGTGCAACTTATAAGTCTGGGAGCATTCATGTCATGGGGAATGCGACATACACATTCATGGAAATGGTGGAATACGAAATGGATATGTCACGGTAAGATGAATACGGAACAAAACATTAAAAGACATGAGGCCAATGGTCGCAGGATATGTATCTGGTATATTAATAACATGAATAATTAATACACCATTAAGTATTCAATGTGACGTTCTGCATATTTATATTGTGTCGCTCCCTGAATCTATACGATGCTCCCATCGTATAAATATGGGAAATTCCCCTCCCATGGCGACTCCATCACCATGAAAAGGCCCTCCATCTGACTCGGACTACTTGTGAGGGGCAAATGTCCGGGTGAAGGACACGGAGGTGTCATTCGTCCCATGCCTTCTATGGGAATCATGTAGCGGAAGCTTACATATATGTTAGCACCTAACAACAATAGACATAATAATATACCACCTCAAACGGTGGCACATCCATCAGCAAGGCAACATCAACATAATACCAATACAACATATATGAAATGCATCATAAATGAGGGTTCTATCCTAGGCTCAGACTCCAAAGGGGATCAACTGATGGTCAGGGCCTCCAGATAAGAACAGACATAATCATGACAATAGCGTTGGCTGGCATAGAACAATGGCTAGGGTAGTCCACTCCATCCGCCCCTCATATGCACACTTTGCAGATAGGCCGAAACATGCTATGGTGTGATTGTAGCCTTCGAAAGACGCAATCTCATGGAATCACCCTATGAGACTACTCCGGGTTACATCTCCCCCGTCTGATGAGGCAGGTTAGGGAGGTGTCCCTTCCCTTGGCACAGTGGATCCCTAGGTGTGCTAGAGGATATGTGCCACCTCAGTGACCCCGCATCCGTACCCGACTTAAACCCCCAAAATCCATAGGTCAGATCACCGCACCTATCAAGCCAAGGTCGCCACTTTCCATACCTGCCCGCGATCCAGGAGGTGTCAGACCCATACCCGGCCCACACACGGTGACAAACTATAAGTCTAGCATACTGTAGGAGCCCAAAGCGATATCTGAGCTAGATCTTCCATCTCTCAGGTCCTCCATGCTCTTTTCGTTGAATAAGCTCCTCCTCCCTCTCCAGTTGACCACCAATTCGAATTGGGGCGAATTGGGGTGGAAGCCCCAATTTGGATGACCCAATGTTAGCATCTCTATCTTGCTCAATTGATTTGGGCCAAGTGGGATCCCTTAAATCTAACTTAGCTAAGCCTACCTTGTTAATTAATGACATGAATAATTAATACACCATTACATATTCATGGTGATGTGTCATGTATTTGTACATCTTCTTTTTTAAAATGAGAGGGCTTTGAAATTTGTGCCGGGAACGCCGCTGTGCAGACGCATGCGGCGTTCCCTTCCCGGTTGCGTTCCCCTTGCGGTATTCTGGTTGTCGGCGTTTCATTCAAAATATTTGAACTTTGCCTTGCTATTCATGACGACTGAAATGCGAATTGCTCCGTAAGTTCATTCGCTGCTTTCTATTATTTTATCTCGGTTATTTGGCACCTCAAAATTGCGCCTCTGGCTCTTACACTAGGTTGGATCGTCATTGGAGCTCTTGAGTTGGGTGGCATCATCGTCATAGGTGAGTACTCTCAAAAGGATAAAACACAGCAACACAGCAAGAACTTATCCTTTGTTGCAAAAACTAATCATAATGGTGTTTTTTCAGAATTCAAACTTCTGAATAACAAATCTTGGCTTCTGGAGTTCTCAAGGAAGGTAGAAATTACAGTCTTGAAGATGTCCTGAATAAGTTCTTCCTTATGCCATTTGATCTGCAAGTTAGAACAGGGATTTAGTTGCAATGCCAATTTTTTTTATTTGTCTACTGTGTAAAATTCTTCAGGTTCTGCGATATTTTCTTTGTCACCAAGTAATGCAGATTCTGGAGTGGTGAGTTACCACCAGGTATGATCTGCGACAAGTGCAAGATGCTATCAAGTAAGCCAGAAACGAAATTTGAGACCGATAAAAGCCAAGACATGAGTTTTGGAGTCCAAAATTTGGAAGTTTTCTTTACGGGCTAGGGTTTGATGGTGAGCCGCTTCTAAAAGTTTTATATGGTGTTGTAATGCTCGGCCCCAAATAGCTAACTATTATCCATTCATTACAAAATGCAGAGGCGATTTGAGAGCTCGAGCTCAATGTTCTACTTCTTTGCTTGGCTTGGGCTTTTTAGGAACTCGATTCAGATTATGTTGCCATCTGAATTTTCTGTTTATCTACTTTTGAAAAGTTTTGCTTAGAATACTCTGTTTGCAAGTTATTACAGACATTTATTTCAAATATTTGTTCGAGAGAGCACAACGAATTTGTCTTTGAGTTTCTATGAGTGGTGCCTGGATGCCTTATGTGCTCCAGACAAATAAATATGGCAATGGCAACGGCAACGTTGCGAGAGGCAGGCTCCAGCCCAGATGGTAAAAACTATACCGTCCTTTTTATTAAATAGGAATTATCTCAGTTCACACCGTTTTTCAAAATCAGAATATGTTTTTCTTCAGTTCACGTTTGCTGAACGCCGCGTATGGAGTATTCAGTACTTAGTTCATTATGGCTTTTGATTTCTTTCGAGGTTCATTAAAGTCTCTATATTCATGGATTATCCACTTGCCATAGACCGATCTATTATTTTCTTACGGTTTTATGCATAGTTGGCTTCACATAAGTTACTTGATTTTGAGTTTTTCTTCTTAATCCAGTAGTCTTTCATGATTAAGGATGTTTGTCTTGATTTTTAAGAATTTAATATTGCTTGGATGTGCTTCCTTTGAGTTTTACATATGCGTGCCATTCATGATTTCTTTTACTGCCATTTATGATTTCATTCACGGCTCCAAAATGGCAGCATGACCTCAATCCTGCAACATAGGCCCTTTTCTCTCGCCTCAGGTGCACAGCTGTTTGAGAATTTGTCTACCTGTTAATGTTTTCTATGGCATTTTAGGGCTTTAAGGAGCTTTATTTCATTTTGGTTTATGGATTTGCCAAGAACAGTACCTGATTGTACACATTTAATTTTTTATGCTCAACAAAAGATGTTTAATTAGATGGATTTTTAGTCATTTAAAATACACTTTGTATATTATCTTTGGTAGGGTAAATTGCAAGACTGAGTAACAGGTGTTTTGCTGCAACAGGTCATCCTTAATGTGTGGTGCAGAGCTTACAACTCTTCAATGCAGTTATATAACTCTCGCTTTCGAGGACCTGTACATTGGTATTAATCTTGGGGTTTTTGCTTCCACGGCTTTGTAATAGCATGTTCCTATGGAATTAGAGCACACTGGCATTGTTAACGATGAGTTTGATATCTGGGGCCACATCTTCCTTAAATGGTGGGACATAGAACTTTATATGCAGTTCGGTGTCCGCTATTGATCTCATTTTTAGTTGAAGCTTTTAAATCATCTTATCTTTTCTATCCTCTTGCAGAGAAACCATTCTGTAGACAACGGTAAAATGCATGATAACAAGGAGAAGACGAGTAAGAATATAAAAGCCAATTGTGATGGAGCAAAAAATATTACTATTTGTCAACTATATGCATCTGGACAGAGGGAAAAATTGGCCATCTCTTATCAGAGGAGTGCAATGAGCAGATCTCTACACTACCATAAATTAATGAAGTTGCTTTTTGGTCCCTTTTTTTTAAAGCATCCAGTGTAATTTTTAAGAATATGAGTAACAACTTTGAGGGAAGATTCATTCTAATTGTTTTGTATGAATCCGGCCCATTATATATAGATGACTATAGTGAGCTTAGCCTCTTGGACAACTATTGTGGCATTAGTACCGTAGCTTTACTACGGTTGGTTTTCCTTTAGTGGATGGAATACATTCCCTGTGTTAGCTAGACTAACCCAGAAGTTGGAGATCCAGCCAGTTATTCAGCTCTTCTGCTTCTCTCTCTAATGGTAAGATATTTGCTTTGGTAATTCAGTATCCATGGTGCACGTATCAAATATCTGCATAGCTTATGTGCAACAGGGTGGCCTGTGTATAGTTTAGTCATTACAATATATTTTGAAGTTTTGGAGTGGCCATGTCAAAGCCGTGATGAGTAATTCAATAACTTGCAACATGAGATCCAGATCATGTCGTAATTCAATTAGACATCTGTTCATTCATGACATGTAAAGATGCAGGCCTCATAATAATGCCACCGCTCTTTTGCATGAAAATGGTCGATGTATGGACAGGGCAACGTTATAATTTTCTTAGAGATCTTTTGCATAAAAGTTTTATTATTTAAGATATCAATATAGGTTAATTTTGACATTTACTATTGGAGAGAAATCCATAACCCAACATCGTCTTCAACAGTTAATCGGCTCATCCAAATTGCTTCTTTGTAACGGATTGCATGGAGATCATCCAAATTGTATCTTTATAACAGGTTGCATGGATATATGATGTGTGATGCTTTATTTTGGATAAGCCTGGGACAACAAATGAACTTCTCTACTTGGGCAAAGAAGGGAATTCTTGAAAATATTTTGCAAGGTTTTTGAGGTTTGTTTATCTAGCCTAAGATGGGCAATGTATGTTGCACAAGATTGGTGCAGTTGAGTTCATCTTGATGGGCAGAACAATTACCTTGGTATTTATATACCCTTAGTTCTATTTTAGGGATAGGTTGATATTCCATATGCTTTCCATTTTTGTTACTGCATGTCCACTTAATTGACATGTGACACTTGGGAGGTTGGCAAAGAAAGTAATACCAAGGGAATTTCTATCATAGCATGAAGAGTTGCAAAAAGTTGCCCAATTGCAAGTTACAGAAGGTCCAAACTTAGAAATAACAAAGCATAAGGAAGCTTGACATGCTAATCTCATCGGGCTGCCATAAAATGCTACTCACAGGAGGCTCCACAGTTAAATCCTTTTGACATTTCTTAAAAAAATTTGGTACACTTAATGGGAACATTTAGTGATCTACTATATAACACTTGGTTGCAGCATGCATGCATGAGATTGACTTGGGCCATCAAATGACTATGCATTTAGGTTTGCAAATTCTAGATAGTTGTCCTCTTAAAGGCACATGTTTACTTTTTGTTGGCAATGGTAAAGATGAAAGAGTTCAATTACTTTCAAGAAATCATTGTGCTCTAATGTTCAATTTGTATGAGAGCATATAAAGATGTGTTGTGTATGGGTGCACCGAAAATAGTCATGGCACAGAATCAAAAGATTCAGAGTTACGAGAAACACTTATTGGTATGAAGCAATGTTTGGCATAATAGATACATAATACACAATGTTGTTTTGCTCTCATAGCCAACATGATGTTAAAATATTTGAGTGAGCCAAATTTGCCATTGGGCCTTCTCTCACAACACTTGCAGTTGCATAAATGCTAAAAGGGATTTTTAAGAGGTGGTTCTGCATTAGGATGTTTGTTTGTTCTAATCATTTCTCATGTACTTCAAATGATAGTAATATTTGTGAAATCAGGTGACAAATTAATTTGTAAACATAGGTATTTATTGTTTGTTGAACTACTAAGTTTTATTACGTATTAGGATTAGCTGCACATAGGGATTTGCACTACCTACTTTTCAAACGTTGGTGTTAGCAGCATCCCAGAATGATGACATCAACTTGGCCTCATATGCACGAACATTGCAAAAGAAAAATAACACTTTTTGCTAGGAACCTCACATTTCTAGCCTGAGAACAGCTTGAGCAACATGTTTAGACATTGTAAACATTGTTTTAACTAAAACCTGACACTTTGACGACTGAATTTGGATAGGTTTTATAGGCATTTTCCTTAATACTTTGTTCCTACTTAAACTCAAGGTCAAATTTTATCCTTTGCCGGAATATCCATTCTTTGCCCACTTCAATATGTTAAAATACTCATCTTCATGCTCCATTGCATCTACGGATACGACAAATCTACAACTATCTATTTCACCTACGAACTCCATTATATCTACCCATTCCACACATCCACGACTAATGCCCGGCATCGCCGGGCACACGTTTCTAGTATAACATATAAATACATGGAACATCATATTCTCCCCTCCTTAAAAATGATGTTGTCCTCAGCATCAAGGCTATTCTAGAAGGTAAAGTTGCCACTGATTATTCATGGTGATGTTTCATGTATTTGTACATATAGCGTATACATACGTGGAACGTCACATTCTCCCCACTTTAAAAAGGATGTTGTCCTCAGCATCAAAATTACTTTTGCTCTTGGGCAACACATCATATACTGAACATAAGTCTCCCCTCCTTAAAGCGGTAACGTGAGATTATAAGTCACACAGAAGTTGTCATGTTCAAAGTGATCAGTTTGAAATGACTCGTAATGTGCAACTTATAAGTCTGGGAGCATTCATGTCATGGGGAATGCCACATACACATTCGTGGAAATGGTGGAATACGAAATGGATATGTCACGGTAAGATGAATATGGAACAAAACATTAAAAGACATGAGGCCAATGGTCGCAGGGCGTGTATCTGGTATATGGATACTTTAAAGATAGATAGATAGAGTTTTTTAACGTCACGCCACTAGGCAGCATCCAACTGGACATGTGACCACACACCACACTACATTGCTTGGTTGGGCCCTGCCCCCAACCACCTTACATTGCGTCTGTTGGGATTTGACCCCCAACAGTACCGAGTGCGATTCTGGGCGGTCTCGAACTCGAGACCACATTGCTAAGGAACTAGTGTGTTACCACTAGACCAAACGCCACGGGTTGCATAACGAGCCTTTTAAATACAACAAAAAATGTAGGATTTTATTTTAGATTGAATTGACAAAGTTGTACTCGTATAAAAGTACAAGACTGATTTAAATGGTTGAGGTACGAAACTAATGGGAAACAAGGTACATTATGTAAAACAATAATACCAGGCTATTCTAAAAAAACATGTCCCTTTATCTGGTATACTTTCTGTTATTTGTGAAAGCTTTTGTGCTTAATTTTATCAAGCCATAAGAGGGCTATCTGATTTGCTAAAATATTTCCAACTTAACTCTTAAAGGAGTTTTGAATAAGCATAGCTTGTGGGAGGCGAAGATGTTGAGGTATGCTCCTGTAGTAACTTCCCATATTGTTGATGCATGTACTCTTTTATTCTGATAATATAAAAAATGGCACCTTCATGGTGTCCCCTTGCCTTCAAAAAAAAAAAAAAATAATAATAATAATAATAATAATAATAATAATACCTTGGTGGTTCAAGCTACTTTCGACTAGACATGGCCTAAGGAAAAGTAATCGATTAAATGATGTGGTAGGTGATGTAGCTCCATATAGAGCATCGGTGGCAATCTTATGCCTCATCCTAGAAAGGTATATTTACACGCACAAATGGTTTACATATAGATATGGTGAGGCAGAAGCTAATATGGGGCAACTATAGTACAACATACGCATAGCAAGATGAACTAGGCAGAGTTTCTCTAGGGAGTTGATGATTAGCGGAAAATGGCTACCATGGTAGCTGTGATCCTATTGAATGACTGGAATTTAAGCGACCTAGAAAGGTATACTTAATAATTATGGCAGCGAGAAAGAAGTCGGTTATGTCATCTCACGAGGCTATCCTGCCTCGTTCTATTCAGTGGCAAAATAACTTGATGTCTGTTGATGATCATCCCGATGTCGTAGAACATGTTGATTGTGATGAGGCCATTAAACGCCTAAAGGTGGCACAAGGAGTATGATTATTATATACTGTGTTTGGGTGGTTTTGCTTAGTGGACCATCTCGTCCTCTAGGTTTTGAGTTCCCATGTCACAGGTCCCTTGTATGTATCTTGATATTCCTTGATAATAGATTGTTGTCCTTCAAAAAAAAAAAAAAAAAACTTAATAATTATGACAATTTGTTGGTCATTTGGCATATATATTGCCATGTTGGTGGTACTTAGACCAGCCATTCATAAAGAGGTATACGATTCAACTTATAATGATACTAGCCCGGGGGGGTTCACACATGTATTCCGTAGAATACATGTGCGTGACGGAGAAGGGTTTTTTGAAAAAAAAAATGCATTATACATGCGGTCGCTCCCACGTTTTGGGCCCAAGGTGTAAGTTTTTTACTACGGTTCGCAAGCATTTCTTGGCAAGGCACAGGAGTTAGAAATACGTTTGCAGGCTAGAGTTTTGTTGCTGATATATCTTGAGATACGTTTGAGGTTTGAGGGACGTTTTCCATATTTTGCAATGGGATACTCACGCCACGCCTATTCTTTGTTCTTGCAGAGCAATATCTTGGTTGTGGCTTCGATCTATGCACCCAAAGGTAAACTTTTGATGATATTGTGAGCTTACATGCATGTGAAACAAGCTTCGTTAATAGTGTCTTGAATGAAAACAACTTAGGTATTTTTTCTTTGTGGCCCGATTTCGGAGAAATACACGTAAATGGCTTCATCTTATTGTAGTATTACAGGGCAAGAAACCTCCGATCCATTCGCTATGGCGGCCGGCCAATGTTGGTTATCGTGGACGATGGGCCGAATAGCGTGGACTTGGACCCCGCTTGCCCCTTTTGCGGGATGCGGATTTGCGGGGACAAAGTTGTGCCGCCGAGTGGATCACAATGTTGTGAAGAAGGGTACCCTCTTTAATTTTTCGTTTGAATATTCTTCCACCTAACTCGATTTTGTCTCCGGGAAGAGTTATGGACCAATCTGAGGATAGATGTGACTCTAGCCACTATGTATAACATCGTTGAACGAGGAGGCAGTCGTGCTTTATCTTGTTAAATTTTTATACAATACCGTTTAATTTCTTCATTGCTTATAATTATTCTCAAGATGTTAATAAATCCTGTTGTTTGGAAAGATTGAGCCTTATGGTCCATGCATCTAACAGGTTTTAAGCCAATTTTGTTGCTTGAAAATCTAAATTTAAACCATATTCTACTTACTATTGTTGCTTGCAAAACCGAACCTCTCGCATTTTTCATCTATCTAGACCGATTATGATGACTCACATAGGACGGCCCTATGACAAGAAGACTAAGGCCATAACATTATGATGGAATTTTTAGATATTGACACCTCCATCAATTGGCTGATCCGTGATTTAAAAGCCGAGAAAGATTGGTGGCATATATCTTCCCAATACTAGATGGTTTGCGGTAAGTATATTGACATATGCTCTTTTGCAACTTTATATTCGAGCATTCTTGATTGGTTTCTATTTGGTTTGTACGGAAGAAGAAGATAAAGGGAGAGAAGATGGCGTTTCATTGTTCAACTTCTTTGGACTTGCTGATGTATATGTAAATGATGCTTTTGGCTCTTGGCAGCCTCATGCTTCTACCTATCACATTGCCAAGTTACTTCCTTCTTATGCTGGCCTTTGCTTACAAGTAAGTTTTGAAACTTCTAAATGCACTATAATTTTCTGAACATTTCTAATCATTTTACATGCATTATTGAACTTTGTCTTAGGATGAGCTTTACAATGTGAAGGCAGTTTTAAATCCTGCAAAACCCTTTGTGGCCATAGTAGCTGGAGCTAAGTATGATACAAAAATTGGACCGTTGAAAGAGATTTATAGAGTTGTGGACAAACTTATTCTGGGAGGAGTTGTGGACAAACTTATTCTGAGAGTTTTAAACGATCTTAATGGTGGACTGCCATGTTTTATGATGGGCTAAACCCAAAATTAATTTTGACCTATCTCTTTATTTGGTCAAGCCTGATATGTGCAGATCGAGGCCAAAGGAAAATGGCGCCAGCCGGATACTAGCCGTGAAGATTAAATGCTGTTAAATGATGCCGACCAGCATCAATTTTCCATGTTTTGCTTTATTTATAAAAGTGGAGCTTTGTATACGAAACAAGGTTTGTCTCTCCCGCATTTTTCATAGTCTGTTCGTCCTTATACACAGCAAGGATGCTGAAAGGAGTCTATGAGAGACATTCTGGGAAGAGGAGCAAGGCACAACAAGCTGGTAATCTTCCCTATAGGCGGTTTGGAAAACAAAATCATGGAGGGAAGCAAGCTACACATGCCAAAGAGCAAATCATGGGGCCGCTGTTCTTAGCAAATCTGAGACTGTATGACTTAATATCTAAGCCAAATATCAGGCCAAAATGTTTGTCTGTAAGTGGAATTTATGGATTAAATACCAAGGCCTGCATATTCTGATCGGAAATTGCAAGCAAGGCTTGGGTCTGTATGTAAAAAATGCAAGGCCAGCTCATGCAGCACAGCCTTTATAGATGATCGGTTTAGAATAGAAAAAGACAAACATTTACCATAGTATTTACACTTGATTTATAAAGGTTGTAATTGCTGATTTAAATTTACTGACCTTTTGACAAGGATATGATCTGATGAGGTATATGGTGAAGCCAGGGTAAGGCAGTAGATTCTTAGATGGACGAATACCTTATATAGCAGATGGTTAATCTTAGTATGCTCAAAAGGACATTTAAAGTAGTCTTATCTGCTGAAAAATCATAGATGCTCAGAATGATAGATGTCATGACTGCAATTAGAAAAAATGACTTAAGAAATTTAGGATGATTAATAAACTACTCTAAAATGAGTGGCACATATCTACATGAGGAAATATATTATCATGATATGGCTTAAAATAGCATTACTGATCTGCTGTATTCAAAAGATACAACAATTGTTGAACTGGAATATGGAAATTATTGAAAATAAAAGCTTTATGTAAGATCCTGAGATATCTAAGGTGAATTTGTTCCTTGTAATTGTCAATTGAGATTCTGAAGGTTTTAAATTAAGGTGCCTAAGATGTTGAAATCTGACAAGAATAATAGGATAGTCTAGATATGGATAAGATATGATGATAAATGGTGATTTGGAAAATGATAATGGTATGATTCAAAATTAATAATGCTGAATATAAACTGAAACAAATATAAGGTTGGATTAAGATAAGTAAATATGTTAAGGGTTGTCGTGGCCTAGTGTAAAGCTAGGATGGATATGTGAGAGAGTTTACGTCTTAAATGGAACTATCATTATGAAATGTTCATAAAATAGTGTAAATTTTGACGTAAATGGTAAAAAGAAGAAGTTGGAGGCTGGGCTATTAGAGCTTTTGCTCTGTAGCTTGGGAACAATAGCTTGGTATCTAAACCGGCGTACTCTGGGAAAAAGTGCTTTAGTTTTTTATTTGGAGCATCAAAAACCTATAGTGCGCCGGTTTTGACCAGGGTGCTAGAGAGAAGCTTAGTATCATTCAACTAGAGAGAGTCTACAATGGCTAGAGAGAGTCTACAATGGCTTTAGCATTGGAAATCGCCAAAACTTGTGAAGCTTGCAACATTTGTAGTTTGGATGTAAATGTAAGGTAGAGGGTAGGCTACATGAATAAATACTGGACGTAAAAATAAGGTTAAGGGTAGGGTAAATTGTGCTTAGACTCGGTGTAAAAGTATGGAATCGGGTATTCTGCGACTGTATACATAGGGGTTTCTATAAAGGGCGAGCTGTATACATAGGGGTTTCTCCCGACCTGATGCACGCACATGCCATATGCCCCTAACATAGAGGTGAACCCCCCGGGGATACTAGATATATCACCATATAGTTGAGGGAGAATTGGCCAATGATTATGTGTCATACGACATGTTACGGAGGAAACGTACCAATGTATGAGCTAATTCGTATTTATCCATCATAAGAAAAGAATATCAGTTTAGAATTGGGCAATGGCGAACGAGATATAGACTGTTCATTCTATATTTTACGTCTATTGCCACTTGAATCAAGATATAAATCATGGGGAGCTGGCAAGTTAATGCCGTTAAGGGATGCGGATCCATAAGGTATGGACCATAAAATTACGCATAATTTGCGTTTCGTAAGAAGGTTCAAGTTCATAAGGTATGCAACATGAATGCAAGATTATGCATGAATAAGATGAGAACATACTCGCCTACAAATAGGGATGAATTTGCATTCATGTCCATTATGGCGAGATGCCAATAGTGTGGGACGTAGGATCCACACAAGGTCCAGAAAAGTAAGCGAAGACGAGAATAGTCGTCTTATAAGACCGTTAGAATGGGAAATGACCATTGCTAGAATTTAGTGCAATCGTTTGAAAGTGCCAAGTAAGGTATACTGAAGCTTTGGTAAAGCCATACTATGATCAGTCGCTGATCTGCAACAAATGATGTATTAGGAAGGCAAACAATGTATCTAGACGATACGTGTGAGATAAGGGGAGCATGAAAGTTGTTGTGAATAACATTTCAAATATAGAAAATTTGAAGGGACACTTTGAATACTCCAAAGTATGGGATATGAACAAGTTAGGTGCCCGATGGACAATTCTCCAAGGAGAATGCGTTCTCGACTTGGTATGTGATTTGTCTCTCTAGAAGTAGTTCTGTGTTGGTATATGCCTACTAGGAATTTTTAATCCAGAAGCAAAGAAGAAAGGGTGTACAACCGAACTTCTAGTTCATAGTCCGTATGATATACGAAAATAACAGAGAGAAGAGTTCCCATACTAGGCATTGAACACTTTCATTAGGAACTTAGGGTGGCAGCTCTCATTGTTGAAGGTGTGACTAGAGCTTGGGGATCAAGTCGAACTAGGTTTTTGATTTTCTATGTGTATGAATCAGAGACTCTAGAAAGTGTGGTGTTAAAACCACAACATGTATATGCTACAATATAACGCGAAGTTGAATTATGGTGGATAACATCGTCCACTAGATTGTTATATGGGAGCAGATTATAATTATAGACTATGACAAGAGTATACATGAAAAAACACATGTATAGACATGTAGATAGTGAGAATTTTATAATATGGCCGGCAACTATGAGCGTAGCTATATGGCTATGTCAAACAATCATATAGAACTCTAGACGTAGGAATGGTTCACACATGTTACCACATCTCATAATGACAAGGTCGCAGTCGTGGATGTTGGAAAGTTTTAGTAGTATCGAAGACTACATTAGTGATGATAGTGTCTATTGGTTGTGGGAATAACAGGGTGTATAAAATATCCCGTCCAATGATGAAAGAAAAGAAGGACAGTGACTTTGCCGATTAATACTTTAGGGATAACCGACAAGAGCGCAATACCAAATACATAGCAAGCAGAGTAGGGTCTGGCGTATCATTGTACTCCATCAATCCCTTCATTTAGATTTGGAGGTCCCATTTTCGTTTGAGGAGCTAGAAGAGCCCTCTTCATCACCTAGTAACACCTAACAAAGAAGCAACAAATAAAGTAAAAATTTTAAATAAAGAAGGATCAAACAAAATACAAATATTAAATGATTATGTTGTATATTATTGCTTAATATTATAATATTACTTGATATTATATATATTATTAAAACTATAGCTAATAAGAATGGGATATTATTGCTTAATGCACAAAGAATATTAGTGACTAAGTATGCGTTAAACAATGCGTTAGGGACCAAAAGTGCGTGATGTCTATGATATCATAGACACAATATTTTTAGAAAAGGTGTGAGCCTATGAATAGAATAGAATAGAATAGGGCATGGCAAATTTTTATTTTTTTAAACAGCTATGCTATGACAGCATAGAAGAAGACGATTTTGAGTAGGGCGATGTAGCACATGAGCACATGAACATGTCGATTCAACAGAAGATGGTTCACAAGGGTAACATGCCGATTTACTAGGGCATAAGGCATAGGAGGTCAATTCATCATAAGACAGGTCGATTCAGATAGCCAGGCATGGCAGCAGGTAGATTCTGAAAAAGGCATATCAGAAGACTTATGAATCAAATTGACAGAGGAGGCATAACATAGCAAATTGAATTGAAAGATGAGGCATGGAATTGCAGGTCGATTCAGCGTGAGACAGGTCAATTCAGCATAAGGCATAGCCAGGCATAGCAACAGGTCAATTTAGCAAAAGCACAACAGAAGGTGGCATAGCAAATGAATCAAATTGACAGATGACGGCATGGCGCAAAACGAATTGACAGGAATTTCCAACACTTCGGTTTGCTATGACGGCATAGCAAGAGCCACCTGCCAGATTTTGTTGCCTGCACACTCTTCTGGCAAGTGACGAGGTCTTATAATCAAGCAGATTAGTACTTGAAAAAAAACAATTACACGGAGCGCCTCGCTGTGCCTTAATAGTCTGGTTCTTTATGCAAATTCAATGTTTGTCTACAGGAAACTGCATAGCACAAAATTATGGTTGGAACCAGGTAAGCAATTTAGCGTTTTTCTTGCATTTTCAGTTTTTTTTTTTTTTTTTTTTTTTTTTTTTTAATTTCTAGGTAGGTTTTTTTCTACATTTCGAGATATTCCACTCTTTGCAGACATGTTTTAACGCCTTTTATATTGGTTTTTTTTGTTAGTTTGTAGTCTCATTTCGTAAGCTCTTTAGGTATGACTGCATAGACTGAACGTTTGTTTGTGACTTTGTGTTGTGCTGTCTTTGTATGTTTTGAAGATTGGCTTTTAACTGATATAGAGTGAACATCGTGTGCATATTTCAATGTCTTGTGCTATGACGTCATAGGCGTAGCTTGTTTTAAAAAGGCATTTGCGTATTTCAATGTCTTGTGCTATGATGCCATAGGCGTAGCATGTTTTTAAAAAGGCATGTGCACATATCAATGTCTTGTGCAATGACGGCATAGGCAAAATAACATGTTTCTAAAACACGTGTACATATTTCAATGTCTTGTGCTATGATGGCATAGGCATATCATGTTTTTGAAAAGACTTTAGACACATCTTTGTAAACATAGTACAATTTAGTACTATGGTCTGAGGTGAATAATTTTTAAGACTGTCTTGTGCCTTGACATTAGAGACATGATACTTTTTTCTATAGTGTATAGCTGTCTAATTAATCAATTTCTTTCTTTTTTGTTTGAAGATTTAGGATTGTCTTGTGCTAGAATATTTATTGGAGCTTTTTTATTTGAAAAATATTAAGATGTTTATAACGTCATAGACAAACAATTCTTTTATAGAACATATGTTTTTAGTTAGATGTACTACATTGTTTTTCTTATCTCTTGTCCATGGCATTGCAGGAGGAATGAAACTGAAAAGGATGATGTTGGTAGTTCAGGGTTTACGCACTTTTCAAGATGAAAATTTGTAAGGAAAAGCTAACGCCAAAGGAAGACACATTTATTGTTACTGAACCCAACACGTATTTTTGTAAAGATTAACAATGGCTTTTAGTGCGGGGAAGTGGAGACTTGGTAAGCTCCATGTACATTCACATATGATCTATAGCTGGAAAATATAAACAATTGTTGGAAGATTTCAAGAGTTGTGGTCATCTTCTTTCTGCCGTTGTTTGGAATGTGCCATATAAAGTGCACCATAGTTGCTCATGGAAAGCGAAGTACATTTTTTGTTGATGTTAGATACTTTAAATTGAGTATCTTCTCTCGAGAACCTCCAGGAGTGCATTTCCTTTAACATGAAGACCTTAAGAAAAGTGAGTATTTTGCATTGCCATGAGTCTATAGCCTTCATAATTCGTAAGTTAGTTTTACAGTATGTTTTTCATTACTAACAGGTTCTGATTATAAAAGGTTTGGTTTTGCAGGACCTCTTTTCATCATAAGATGTTCCTCTTGACATTTGATGATGTTCAAGGAGACATCAAGTTATCATGCCACTGAATAGAACGAGGCAGGATAGCCTCGTGAGATGACATAACCGACTTCTTTCTCGCTGCCATAATTATTAAGTATACCTTTCTAGGTCGCTTAAATTCCAGTCATTCAATAGGATCACGGCTACCATGGTAGCCATTTTAAAACAATCATCAACTCCCTAGAGAAACTCGCGCCTAGTTCATCTTGCTATCATTATGTTGTACTATAGTTGCCCCATATTAGCTTACGCCTCACCATATCTATATGTAAACCATTTGTGCGTGTAAATATACCTTTCTAGGATGAGGCATAAGATTGCCACCGATGCTCTATATGGAGCTACATCACCTACCACATCATTTAATCGATTACTTTTCCTTAGGCCATGTCTAGTCGAAAGTAGCTTGAACCACCAAGGTATTATTATTATTATTTTTTTTTTTTTTTTTTTTTTTTTTTTTTTTAAGGCAAGGGGACACCATGAAGGTGCCATTTTTTATATTATCAGAATAAAAGAGTACATGCATCAACAATATGGGAAGTTACTACAGGAGCATACCTCAACATCATCGCCTCCCACAAGCTATGCTTATTCAAAACTCCTTTAAGAGTTAAGTTGGAAATATTTTAGCAAATCAGATAGCCCTCTTATGGCTTGATAAAATTAAGCACAAAAGCTTTCACAAATAACAGAAAGTATACCAGATAAAGGGACATGTTTTTGTAGAATAGCCTGGTATTATTGTTTTACATAATGTACCTTGTTTCCCATTAGTTTCGTACCTCAACCATTTAAATCAGTCTCGTACTTTTATACGAGTACAACTTTGTCAATTCAATCTAAAATAAAATCCTACATTTTTTGTTGTATTTAAAAGGCTCGTTATGCAACCCGTGTCGCCTTTAAAGTATCCATATACCAGATACACGCCCTGCGACCATTGGCCTCATGTCTTTTAATGTTTTGTTCCATATTCATCTTACCGTGACATATCCATTTCGTATTCCACCATTTCCACGAATGTGTATGTGGCATTCCCCATGACATGAATGCTCCCAGACTTATAAGTTGCACATTACGAGTCATTTCAAACATGATCACTTTGAACATGACAACTTCTGTGTGACTTATAATCTCACGTTACCGCTTTAAGGAGGGGAGACTTATGTTCAGTATATGATGTGTTGCCCAATAGCAAAAGTAATTTTGATGCTGAGGACAACATCCTTTTTAAAGTGGGGAGAATGTGACGTTCCACGTATGTATACGCTATATGTACAAATACATGAAACATCACCATGAATAATCAGTGGCAACTTTACCTTCTAGAATAGCCTTGATGCTGAGGACAACATCATTTTTAAGGAGGGGAGAATATGATGTTCCATGTATTTATATGTTATACTAGAAACGTGTGCCCGGCGATGCCGGGCATTGGGTAGATATAATGGAGTTCGTAGGTGAAATAGATAGTTGTAGATTTGTCGTATCCGTAGATGCAATGGAGCATGAAGATGAGTATTTTAACATATTGAAGTGGGCAAAGAATGGATATTCCGGCAAAGGATAAAATTTGACCTTGAGTTTAAGTAGGAACAAAGTATTAAGGAAAATGCCTATAAAACCTATCCAAATTCAGTCGTCAAAGTGTCAGGTTTTAGTTAAAACAATGTCTACAATGTCTAAACATGTTGCTCAAGCTGTTCTCAGGCTAGAAATGTGAGGTTCCTAGCAATTGTTGTTATGCAGCATTTATAAGAAAGGATAGTGGATTAGGGTCCAACTTAGCAGTTTCTATCTTGCTTAGAGGAGTTTCCTTCCATCGCTCATCGTGAATGTTCGTCGATATGATTGCGGAAACCATTTCGCAGTGATAGTAAGAACCCTTAGGTTATTCCTACCTCGCCATGGTTGCACAAGTTCGGTGAATTTGTTACCGCCACAACGTTGGTTTAGGGAAGGGTGATTGCTAGATAGGAGTCTTCTATTTTAAACAAAAGACAGAATTGTTATTGCATAATTAGAACAAGAACTATAATTTGTTGAAAGGAAGCTTACTATGTTGGTAAAGGGATTGGGCTGGAGCTAAGAGATCAAGAGTTCAAGTTCTAACAATAGACTTTTTAATGGAGTTGGCTGCTTTAGGAAAAATAGAATACTAGATAATATAACAATATATGACATTCAAGGAAGCTTGGCATGCTGGTAAGCACCTATGGGTAGAGCAGGGAGGTCATAAGTTCAAGTCCTTGAAGTCCAATTAGAAGTTGGCATGTAGGGGGTTTTGGAGCTTTGAAAACCAATTCTAAACCTCCTTTTCCCTCATCAAGCAGCCTTAAAAAAAACTTTTTTTTTTTCTGTGCGTACAGAATGCGGCGTCGAGGCGATTTTAGGCTCCTAGAGTCAAATTCTAAACTGGCTTTTCCCAGCCAGCGCCGCCCTAAAAAAAGCTTTTTTTTTTCGTATAAATTTTTTTTATATACGACATTTTTATGCGGACGCATATAAAGTGGTGCAGAGGGGGTTTTGGGTTCCTAGAATCAAATTTAAAACTCATATTTCCCTGTCAACGCCATCTTTAGAAAAAATGCTATAAATCTTTGATCAAAAGCATCTTCTGATGGTGGTTTTAGGGAGTTTTTTACTAATTCAAATGTCCTCTACCCAATAGCACAAGAATCGCCTTAATCCGAGCTTTCTATGGAAAGCTATGGCCTCCAAGAACAAGTGACCTCATTCTACCCAAAAACTCACTCCTTTCTCCTTAACATTTCTCTTCCCAGTTAATCCCTCTTTTCGCCTAGAGAAGCTACTCGAGCATACTATACGGAACTTAGGATAATTTTCTATGTTAGAGATCCCCTACCAACTAATCGATCTAACGCGCTAGGACATGGCAAGCGCTATGATCCGATTTACCAAGATCATGGCTTTGATACCATTGTGATTCTCCTCGAACCTATACGATGCTCCCATCGTATAAATACGGGAAATTTTCCTTCCATGGCGACTCCATCCCCACGAGAAGACCCTCCGTCTGACTCGGACCACTTGTGATGTGCAAGTGTCCGGGTGAAGGACACAGAGGTGTCATTTGTCCCAAGCCTTCTATGGGAATCATATAGCGAAAGGGTACATACATGTTAGCACCTAAGAACAATATACATAATAATATATCACCTCAAAGGATGGCCCATCCATCATCAAGGCAACATCAACATAATACCAATACAACATATGAAATGCATCATAAATGAGGGTTCTACCCTGGGCTCAGACTCTAAGGAGGGTCAACTGATGGTCAGAGCCTCCAGATAACAACAGATGGAATCATGACAATTGTGTTGGCTGGCTAGGGTAGTCCATTCCATCCGTCCCTCCTGTGCACGCACACTTTGCAGATAGGCTGAAACATGCTATGGCATGATTGTAGCCTTCCAGAGACGCAATCTCATGGAATCATTCTATGAGACTACTCCGGGTTACATCTCCCGGTCCGACGAGGCAAGTTAGAGTGGCGTCCCTTCCCCAGGCACAATGGATCCCTGGGTGTGCTATAGGGTATGCGCCACCACAGTGGCCCCCTTATCTGTACCCTGCTTAAACCCCCCAAAATCTATAAGTCGGATCACCACATCTATTGGCCGGGCCGCCTTTCCGGACACTCGCGCGGGCCATGAGAGGCGACCGTTGAGGTGTCAGTGGGGTTTTTCTCCATATCAGGGCCCACACATTGTTTGTTTTGGTGTTGGGTTTTGACTATAAGTCTAGCACATTGTAGGAGTTCCATAAGAGTCCGTGTGGAGCGTTAAAAGAAGGCTCCACCTTCCCTTCTTCCGCTTCAACGGGTGCCCGTGTCGGTGCTCAATTACAACATAGCCTCCACAGCCGGGTGGCCTCTTGTGCATAGGCCGCATTTAATGGGATTTAAGGGATTCTAGCTAGGAGCATCTCTACTTCTACATAGCCTTTAGGTCTCTAACCCCGTAATCCCACAAGAACAAGAGGTGTAGCAGAAGAACTACTATAATTCATAAATCCATTCATAACTTCAAATAGAACATCAATAAGAGAGATTAATCATCCATCTAAACTCTGAGCTAAATCTTCCATCTCTCAGATCCTCCATGCTCTTCTGGTTGAATAAGCTCCTCCTCCCTCTCCAGCTGACCCCCAATTTGAATTGGGGCAAATTGGGATGACCCAAGCATCTCTACCTTGCGCTATCGATTTGGGCCTGGTGGCAACCCTTAAATCTAACTTAGCTAGTTCTACCTTGTTAAAAAATAACATGAATAATTAATATACCATTAAGCATTCATGGTGACATGTCATGTATTTGTACATATAACATATAAATATGTGGAACATCATAACTAGATCAACATTAATTCTTACTCGGAGAAAATAACTAGGGAGCTAATGTTTTGTAGATAACAAACATTCATGTGGATAACTAATGATCTGATCATATGGAATTTCAATCTTTATCTCCCGTAGCATAGACAAATCCTTACGACAAAATGTCTCATACACGAGCTCACAAGAGCTCAAGTTACATAATATAAGAAAAACCCATAGACGAATTTATTGCCAACACTAAATCTACTAAACGACACCGAACGAGCATCCATGATTAATGCATCCATGATTATACAAGCAAAAGTATTTTATGTTCTCTTTGATCGAAAAACAAGGTGACCTAGCAATTGCACTAATGACTTGCAGTTGCACTAATAAAAAAGATTCCCAAATATTCTTTAAAATTATGCTAGTTTTGGGCTGAAACTGTAGAAAATGCCTTCTTTTTTAAGATTGTGGTGCCATTTTAGGGTGTTGAAACCAAAAAAGGGATTACACTTTAAAAACTAACCTTCATTTCAACGGTCTTCCTACTAAAAGTTTTTATAAAAAAAAACTTGTCTCCCTAGAAAAGCACATAGCTAAAAGAGTAGCTCGAAAGAAATATCATAAGGAGATATTATTAATGCATGTGCTTGCATAACTCAATTTACATCTTTGAAAAAAGCAAAACAAGGTTCTCAAACACAACGTTTGTATGGGAAAAATGAAGTGAGCTTATGACGACATTGCACATTGGATACACGAAAAATGTTTGAGGATCTCCTAGGTACAAAATTGAGCAGAATATAAAAGAGCATCAACCAGGGAATTTAGAAACTCTAAACAACATTCAAAAGATGACTACCACAAAAGTTTTCGACTAGCAAGCAGAGTAGGGTCTGGCGTATCATTGTACTCCATCAATCCCTTCATTTAGATTTGGAGGTCCCATTTTCGTTTGAGGAGCTAGAAGAGCCCTCTTCATCACCTAGTAACACCTAACAAAGAAGCAACAAATAAAGTAAAAATTTTAAATAAAGAAGGATCAAACAAAATACAAATATTAAATGATTATGTTGTATATTATTGCTTAATATTATAATATTACTTGATATTATATATATTATTAAAACTATCCTATTGTTTAAGTTTGGTTTTTCCGATGTCCCGAAAACTTTTAGGATTTTTTACTTGGTTTATTTTTCTAAGGTTTGGCTTATTTTGTCAGCCGGCAAAGTTTTCTGGTAAGCCGAAAATCGAGAAGGGAAAAAAAAGGGCCTCGACCAAGGGAGAAGGAAAAAAAAAAGAGGACGGCTCGATGGAGGCGCCGTTTTGGTAAGTTCTTTTTGGGGATCGTTTTTAGCTGTCGGGAGCTGGATAGAGGTGGTGGCAGGTTGCAGGTGCATGCAGATTGAGAGGTATAAGAAGGAGGTTCCGGATGCTGCTGCTGTGAATCGAAGTCTGTTGTTGGCGTAGATGCGGTTTTGTCCTTCTATTGTTTGCTATTTGTCCATCCAGTGTTGTTGATTCGTCCTAAAGAATATTTGCTCCATAATCCTTCAGGTAAAGCTGCTGCCCTTTGTTTTAAAGATTAGAAGCCCTTTGCTTTAAAGATAGTTTTTACTTGCAAGTGAGGCTTATGCTATGGAGCATGCAGGACAGGTCTAAGAGACTGGAGACCTTTGGGCGTTGCAGCTTACTGCCTATGAAATGCTTTTGTATGCTAGATGTGCATGTATGGCCTTGATGACATCATTTTGAGGCAGATAAGTCTTCTTCATGTAGGTACCTCAATTGTACTTCTTTTCCTCTCACCATTGGATGTCTTTAGCATGTATGAATGCCCTTTTACATGTCATGCATTTGAATAGTTATTGATTCTGTGTATAGTGCTCTCCTATCAATTTGCAGATGTTTTGAATAGGTGGTCTCATGACTCTTTGTTTGTGCCATGCTTTGTGAAGAACTGACATGGCAACCAGTCATGTTTCCTTCCAAGGCTCTGAAGCTTTTGCCTCCACCTACCAAAACCTGAATTGGCTGCTCCTGTGCAACCCTACTATTGTGGCCATGCCTGCATATTCAAAGCAGTTTGACAACGATTTGGAATACTTTTTAAAAGTTGGTTTTCTGTCTGCTGCATCTACACCTTTACTTACAGCTATCTTTTGCTCTTAGATGGAGTTCTGATAGAGATGAGGCACATACAACTTATCACAGAGATGAGGCACATACAAGTTAAGGAAAAGAGGCAGGTGAAGTCTTGAAACATTGTGCATATACTATTCATTACTTAAATGGAATTGGGGTAGCTTCATAGATGCTTCAAGAATTGTTTGAAATGCGTTTTGTATTGCTGCATAGCATGTTTCTTCTCAAGTTTAAAGTCCATTCATTTTCATTTCCGATCAACCCTAAGATGTTGTCCTTCCCATTTATGCAGAAGTATGCTGCCCAAGTGCAATGTCATTGTCAGAAAGTTTATGCTAGCTTTAGAGATGTTGTAAGGACTTTAAGTGACTTTGTAAGCTGCATTCTGGTCAGACTAGAACAGGAAGCAAAATACCATGTCTTGAGTTGCATGGGAGGTAGGGAAACAGTAAAACTGCACATTTGAATTTAACATTTCTCATTTCACACACAGGACTAGGACAGACCAGACTGGAAACGGCAAGTCGCGCAAATGCGTGACTTTCTATTTGTTATTTACATCATCGTCATGTAGATGAAGTGCATGCCATTGGCATTACCCTCAGATGATAAGTGCCTCTTTTTTAGTTGCAGCGAAGGTCTTCATTTGTTGCAAATAAATGGTAGGTGCAACGAAGGTCTTCTTTAGTTACAACGAAGGTCTTCTTTTGTTGCTAATAAATGGTAGGTGTTCTTGCTAGGCTTACACACATGAAAATAAGAGTTGTTAGAAAAATATTCTAGCACTCCTGGCTGATATCATCTTTGTTGGTGTTTGTTTCTGGGTATGTCCAATACAGGTTACTTACGAAAAGGTATACTATGCTTTTTAGTGCATGTACCAGATCTCTGACGTGCACGTGACCAAATTCCACTACATCAAAACATTAAACGAGCATGTACGTTTCCTTACCCATGTAGGATATGTTTTCTTTATCATGGCTGAAGCTTGCTTATATTTTCTATTAGGCCAAGCGAAATCTTTGCCAAGCAAGGCCACACATATTAGCTTCAAGGCATGAAGGGAACGTACTAGCTTCATATTCTGTCTGATTGGTTGGAGAACTTAAGGTTGATTGGTTGAACTTAAGATAGCAGGGAGGCAACATGGCCAGATAGGATATGGATCTTACATAAGGATGCATCGCTTAATAGGAAATTGACACAGTTTGTGCCAAACAACTTCTATTGCATTGGGAGTATTCAGGTGTGGTTCCATGTATTCTTTTCCAGTTTGTATTCCTCCTGATCTTTACAAATCTAACGAGCAAGTTGTTCACCTACATTTTGGTTCGTTATCCTCCTGATCTTGCACTTTTGTTCGTTATTTATAAGCATCTTTTTTAGCTACAGATTGCTCGACATGGTTTGCAGTATATTTGCGTGATGTCGTGGTATCGCTTATGTTAAAAATTGGCTTATGTTAAAGTTCTGAAAGCTAGACATGTCTTAAGACAGATACAATGTCAAAATTCGGGTGAAACGTTGTATTGGGTTGTGTTAAAAGTTCTCAAAGTTAGAATTAACAGACAGGTCATAAGACAGAGGCAATGTCAGGTGAGACACAGACGTCGTCTAAATATAAGGCTATCTTAGAACTGTCTGCAATGTTGTGGATCTATTTTCCAAATGTGTAGACCAAATGACAGATCATTTCCAAACTTCAAAGGTCCTTTAAGTAAGATCTCCAAACTTCAAAGGTTCCATAAATACCATGTTGCAATGAATGCTTCCAACGTTGACTAATAAAACATCTTATTAATCCTAATATTGTTAGGTAACTTGCACACCACATTAAGCTCATTGCGACACTGGCCTACAGAACACACAACTCCCTATAATGTTCGTTCTATATTTCATGTATAGATATCTCCATGTAATCACTACCTTCAATTTTGCACGTTTGTGATGATGCAGCCATTACCATCATACTTAATTTTAAACATAAAATTAGATCTATAAATTCCTTTCGTAATAATGTGCCAAATTATTCTTATAGAAGCAACAACATAGACACTGGTAACTACATTCCAATAAGATGATGTACAATATAACAAAATGGCATGAAAACCACATTAAACATGCACTTTCACATAATAGCTACATTTATAGTCATGTCTCTCTAGCCACAAGGCAGCCAAACGAACACTACATGCCATTCCTGACATATTACATTCCACCTAGGCATTAAAATACATTCGGCCTACACATTAAATGGTGCCTCACCTATTCATCCTCCATCCAAATCACTACTAAAGCCCGGCAACGCCGGGCACCATAACTAGTAGCTAATAAGAATGGGATATTATTGCTTAATGCACAAAGAATATTAGTGACTAAGTATGCGTTAAACAATGCGTTAGGGACCAAAAGTGCGTGATGTCTATGATATCATAGACACAATATTTTTAGAAAAGGTGTGAGCCTATGAATAGAATAGAATAGAATAGGGCATGGCAAATTTTTATTTTTTTAAACAGCTATGCTATGACAGCATAGAAGAAGACGATTTTGAGTAGGGCGATGTAGCACATGAGCACATGAACATGTCGATTCAACAGAAGATGGTTCACAAGGGTAACATGCCGATTTACTAGGGCATAAGGCATAGGAGGTCAATTCATCATAAGATGTGTCGATTCGGTATAGCCGTGCATGGCGTGGTTATTTCTCAAAAAGGCATAAAGAAGACTTATGAATCGAATTGTGAGAGGAGGCATAACATAGCAAATTGAATTGAAAGATGAGGCATGGAATTGGTGTCGATTCAAATAATGAGACAGGTCAATTCAAAGATAAGGCATAGCCGTGCAAAACCCAACAGTCAATTTAGCAAAAGCACAAATGTAAGGTGGCATAGCAAATGAATCAAATTGATGATGATGGCGGCATGGGCGTGGCTCAATTAGTCATGAATTTCCAACACTTTGGGTTTGCTATGATATAGATAGCAAAGAGCCATCGGTGATTTTGTTGGAATCGACACTCAACCACCGGGCAAGTGACGAGGTCTTATAATCAACATTAGTACTTAAAAAAAAAACAATTACACTCGGAGATAGTTCGCGGCCTTAATAGTCTGGTTCTTTATGCAAATTCAATGTTTGTCTACAGGAAACTGCATAGCACAAAATTATGGTTGGAACCAGGTAAGCAATTTAGCGTTTTTCTTGCATTTTTAGTTTTTTTTTTTTTTTTTTTTAAATTTCTAGGTAGGTTTTTTTCTACATTTCGAGATATTCCACTCTTTGCAGACATGTTTTAACGCCTTTTATATTGATTTTTTTTGTTAGTTTGTAGTCTCATTTCGTAAGCTCTTTAGGTATGACTGCATAGACTGAACGTTTGTTTGTGACTTTGTGTTGTGCTGTCTTTGTATGTTTTGAAGATTGGCTTTTAACTGATATAGAGTAAACATCGTGTGCATATTTCAATGTCTTGTGCTATGACGTCATAGGCGTAGCTTGTTTTAAAAAGGCATTTGCGTATTTCAATGTCTTGTGCTATGATGCCATAGGCGTAGCATGTTTTTAAAAAGGCATGTGCACATATCAATGTCTTGTGCAATGACGGCATAGGCAAAATAACATGTTTCTAAAACACGTGTACATATTTCAATGTCTTGTGCTATGATGGCATAGGCATATCATGTTTTTGAAAAGGCTTTAGACACATGCTGTAAACATAGTACAATTTAGTACTATGGTCTGAGGCTGAATAATTTTTAAGACTGTCTTGTGCCTTGACATTAGAGACATGATACTTTTTTCTATAGTGTATAGCTGTCTAATTAATCAATTTCTTTCTTTTTTGTTTGAAGATTTAGGATTGTCTTGTGCTAGAATATTTATTGGAGCTTTTTTATTTGAAAAATATTAAGATGTTTATAACGTCATAGACAAACAATTCTTTTATAGAACATATGTTTTTAGTTAGATGTACTACATTGTTTTTCTTATCTCTTGTCCATGGCATTGCAGGAGGAATGAAACTGAAAAGGATGATGTTGGTAGTTCAGGGTTTACGCAGCTTTTCAAGATGAAATTTTGTAAGGAAAAGCTAACGCCAAAGGAAGACACATTTATTGTTACTGAACCCAACACGTATTTTTGTAAAGATTAACAATGGCTTTTAGTGCGGGGAAGTGGAGACTTGGTAAGCTCCATGTACATTCACATATGATCTATAGCTGGAAAATATAAACAATTGTTGGAAGATTTCAAGAGTTGTGGTCATCTTCTTTCTGCCGTTGTTTGGAATGTGCCATATAAAGTGCACCATAGTTGCTCATGGAAAGCGAAGTACATTTTTTGTTGATGTTAGATACTTTAAATTGAGTATCTTCTCTCGAGAACCTCCAGGAGTGCATTTCCTTTAACATGAAGACCTTAAGAAAAGTGAGTATTTTGCATTGCCATGAGTCTATAGCCTTCATAATTCGTAAGTTAGTTTTACAGTATGTTTTTCATTACTAACAGGTTCTGATTATAAAAGGTTTGGTTTTGCAGGACCTCTTTTCGTCGTAAGATGTTCCTCTTGACATTTGATGATGTTGTTGTTGACATTTCACTTTTCTAAAAGTGTTATTTTTTAAGGTGAAAAAAATGTTTAAAACTCTTATTTTTGCAATATGGCTCAACTGTTTCTTTTTTTTTGGGATGCATGTTACATTTATTGGATGTCTTTCTAGAAATGCTTGTTTTAAATTGTAAACTTTTAGTTTCACAAAAATTTTAAAATAATAACCCCAAAACAGACTAAAATTTCGTTTTAACAAAAAGGAATTTACAATTGCACCACAAGCCATTAGTGCATTTGCTAAGTCACCTTGTTGAAACTAAAACAACACCGATTTTTACCATTTGCAAGATGATTACAATAAAGAAAAAATGACACATAAGCTCGATCCTTGTCACTTACATAGTGTGCGGACATATCAAGAATTACATAGTGATCACAATGATATCAATGGATTACATAGTGATCAACAATGGTGCATAGTTGTGCCAGCATCAATGGTCTTCCAAGATCAACCCATTGACGTAGTTAGCATGTTGTTATTATAATACGTAAAATGAGATAATTTCGAAAAATCAGGAAACAGAAAACTATTATATGCTTTTTAGGGTTCGCAAGCGGCAATGGTCCTTATGAAATGCAAGGGGCTTCTCCTCAGCTGGCGGCTGGCCATTCCGTATTGTCAGATCTTTCTTCGGAATCAGTAGGCAATGTTGAGGCAAGTGTAGAGTTAAGGGATCTAATTTTGAAGCTATCAGAATTTGCGGAAGAGAGCGAAAAGATTGTCGGAAAAGCTTTGGAGAAGTTTAATCTAGACAGAAAAAAATTTACTGCAAGTGGTGTTCATTGTTTGGCCAAGTGTCCTTTTGATTCAAACCATGTCATGCCAGGAAACGCCTTGTTTAGGCATTGGCTTAGGTGCCCACAGGCACCCGCAAGGCTGGACGCAGAAGCCGATGTGTTGATTAAATCATTGCGTTATTCTCAAACTACAGACAGCTGCGCAGAAGATAAATGTTCCAACGGGTTTTCTTCAACAGATCAAGAAACTCATAATCCAGCAACAGGTTATCCAGATCGAGGGGACGATGTTAAAACTGCAGGTCCAATTCATAACCCTAACCAGATCAATCTGGGCAGTTGGTTCTTTTATGAAGATGCCCCAGCGGTTGTCCAGGAAGCTTCTTACAATATTAGGCCTCCATGTAATTCATTTAGGATGCCGAAGTGTATAAGTGATGAGATAAGTGATACAGGAAGTGTTGAACATGCTCTTGATGAGGTAAGATACGGCCAACCAGATCCTGTAAACGGGAGGGCAGAGTGGTTAGAAAAAAGTCTTCTTCCATCGGAATTGTGGATGCTAGAGAAAGAAGTTTTGGCTTGGAAAGATCTATCAACGGTTTCTTCATCATTCCCATTAGTTAAAGCGGTGTTAAATTTGAAGAATATAGATAAAAATAAGGTCACGGATTGGCTTCTTATAAACTCTCCTTCTTATGGAATAGTTTTGGATTCGACTTTAGCACAACAGGTATTTGTGCTTCTCAGGCTTCTTTTTCATGTTGCCCGTAAAGAAGCTCTGAATTCGATTAAGTCTGATTTACAAAAACATGTGAAGGAATGCACGTCTCCTGCCCACCTTACCAGAAAGTCTGAAAGCATCCACATCTTCTTTCATGAATGTTTAAGTTGGCTTCTGTGTATATTATGCATATTGTACCATCCTCCTCAAGCGAGAGCTCTGGTGCTTGAGTTAGTAAAATTTTGTGTTATTTTATCAGCGCAAGCCCTTTGTTATACTTCTGGCAAGATACACAGGAGCAACCAAGAAGCTTTAAATTTGGAGAAGCGTACCAATGACATCATTTGTACAGAAAGTAAGATAGAAGTTATGGGAACAAAACGCTTGAAATCTTGGCAGGTAGATGCAGCAATTGCTGCTTTGCTTGAAAGAGCATATCTAGAAGATTATGTAAATGGGTGCATACACACGAATAGGATGTCAAAAGCCAATCTGTAAGTGCATCTATTTTGTATATTCCTTGTAATAACTCGTCATCCATATATGCTTATACATCTTATACATCATTGCAGGATATCTGAGTATGAGGTCTTTCTTCAAAGAGCATCCATAGAGCGTAATCTGCGGCCTAATTATAGAGCCGTTCTAGAGCATGATAGTCTAATCTGGCACCCACAGCAACAAGAGGTTTGGAATGACTTTATTCGTTTGAAAGATTTCTTTGTGAGCCATAGTTGCTGAATGAATCGTTGCTAAAAATGAAAGTGTGTCAGATGTTATAGCTTAGGGCACACTTCCCTCTTCAAGCTGAGGTTTGCTTCAGTTATCTTTTGTTTAGTATCTTCATGGACTATCTTCAGTACATAAAATGATGATCAGTCTTATCGAATTTGTTTTAAGTGGCATTGTTTTGAAATGGTGTTCTTGAGGGGACGTATTATTTGTAAACGGCTCTAAATAAAGTAATGATGCAGCCATGTTTAAGGAATCCCTAATGGTCTCTAATTGCATGCACTTGCTATTTATCCAGGGTTCTAAAAAACATAAAACAAAAGAAGAATTGTTGGCAGAAGAGAGAGATTATAAGCGGCGTCGCATGTCATATCGAGGAAAAAAGATTCGCCGTACACCCACTCAGGTACAGGAACATTAGTTGTAGTCTGTAGTTAGCATGCTAGATTTAACTTTACCTTGTTCATGCTCAGCATCTACACTAATGATAGCTAATATTTTGGATGCTGTCTTATAGGTGCTTCATGATATTATTGATAGTCATATGGGAAAGATTGTTGCGGCTGGTGGAATAGGCTGCTTTGGATACCAAAAGAACTCTATTGAGAGTGTGGCTGAAGTGTCTATTGCAAGTGAGGATGTACCTGGTAAGTCCCATTGTGAAAGTGTCACTAGGAGTCCTCAAAGACAACATGACCGTTACTCAAAAGTGTCTGGGGGGGAGAAATCCAGACCCATTGCCGGAGAAAGGAACACAAGATATGAAGATAAGGAAGATAGGAAAGGCTTTAGAGAGGCTAAAAGGCATGGAGACAGGGAAGACAGGAAGGCATCTAGGGAGGATAAATATGGGCACTGGTATGATGACAAGGATGGTGCTTATAATACAGGATATGACATGCATTACAAATCTAGTGGCCATGATAAACAAGCCTTGCATGATTATGAACATAGAAACAAGCATTCTGGGAAGACAAGGGAGCAGAGAAAAGCACACGCTAATAGAGATTTTTCTGATAGATCAGGTGTTAAAACTGAAGATGGTAAGCATAGGAAGTACGAAGATTATGATCATAGTAGATAGAAAGCATTATGAGAGGGCAGGGGAACAGGGAAAACACATGCTTATTTCTTTAGATCGGGTGTTAAAATTGAGGATGGGAAGTATGATAGTAGGCAGTTTCTCTCCAGGAATGAGGAAATGGTAAGATAACGGTTCAGTGGTTTAATACTTTTGTATCCAAACATTTTGCTGTCGAAATGTTTTGGTCCAGGATCGACTCTGATTCCATGGGGTGTCTTCTCTGCCACAGGCTTTTGAAGTTGCTTCGGTTTAGGAGATCATATGTATCCTTACATGTATCCTATTCTTCTTGTTATTCCATATTGGTCTAGGCTATCTGCTTTAATTTTGGGGATAATATAGGATGATAGAGCGAATCATAATTTTCAATAGGGGGCCTGTTTAAGGTTTATGTATTCATTTTAGCATTTGTAGCTGATCTTTGTTCGTATGCTCACCGCTGTCTTACTAGTGTAAGGTTCCTCTTTTTCTATTTTGATGTTGCCTTTCAAGCAGAAAAGAGATTATTCTTTTTGTGTAACAATGCAGAATTTACATAGTATGTAATCTTTTTGGTGTGTACATAGTGTGAATCTTTGTGTAATTATTGGATTTGGGAAAACGCGACCTGATAATGCAGAGTCAGTCTTTCTCTATTATCTGTTGGAATACATTCTTTCGGGTGATTGTTTAAAACCATGGGTGGAATTTTTTGATCGAATCGTAGATTTTCCAAAAACAGATTTATAAGCCAAAACAGATGCACAGATCATACAGCATGTAGAATATTGCAAATTCCTCATCATCATTTTTTTTTAATTTTTTATTTATTTCTTGGAAATAGCAAAAAAATGCGTTCAAGGCCAATCAATGAGATTTGGCTTGATGCTCAGCAAGAACAACATAAAGTATGCGAATGTCCCTAACATCCTACATCTATTCTGCTGTTCCTGAAAGGAAAGGCAAAATCTTTTGTCTTGTTGATAATGGTAGAAAGAGGGGCGTCTCTGCTCCAATATCTTCTCCTCAATGGGTTTTGATGGCTACCAATAGTGGAAACCGTAGTGGTGAATATTAGACTCATTGGGTTTTCATAGGCTAGTTCATGAATATGTTAGATGAATATAAAAGGAAATAGAAAGGAGGAGTAGATATGACTATAGAGCTTGATCATCACTATAATGCCAGCTTAATATTTTTCAATATAAAATTGACGAGGAGTAGATATGACTATAGAGCTTGATCATCACTATAATGCCAGCTTAATAGTTTCCAATATAAAATTGACGTGTTAGTCTTTGTCGATGATATCCAATCACATGATATCCACTCATCGATGTTGCCAATATAAATTGTCGTCAGGTAGTCTCCATCGAAGATATGTTCTACTCACAGTCGAAATCAAAATGATGCCATTATGTTGGGAAATGCTTTTTATAAAATTTTGGTGGAAGGAAAAAAGATTTAATCAAAAATGAATTTATAGAAGGGGTTTTTGTACAATATGAATCTAATTAAGAAAATAAGGCTCCAAAAATTTGATTCGGGTATTGGATACCCTATGGTTTTAGAAGGTTAGGGGCTTGTATTCGTATAGTAATACGTATAATTCTGATGCTGGAAATTGGAGTCTGAGTGCTGCGTTGTTTTCGAAGGTTTTGAAGCCGGGTTTTGTGGATGAGCCATGAGGAGCGGATGAGCTGGTAGGGATCCCGGATTCCGGACATGAGCCGCAAAGACGTTGAAGGAGCTGCCAGGTGGTCGGCATGGCGTAGATTGAAGGGGAGGAGGTTCTGTGTATGCCCGCAGCATCCTTGCTCTCGCTAAGGCTCCCAAAATTTGCTCTCTGTGTCTTTGCCGCTTTGCTTGCCGCCGTTTCTGTGTGGAAGAAGGTCGATTTCGTGGTGGGAGTTGTGAATCATCGGCCATCGGGTATCTTTGGCAAGGGGCTAGGAAGGGGAAGGCTAGGGCTGGTGTGAATCTGTATGCTGGTAGTATAGATGAGCTTATGGACGTTGCTGGGAAGGGTAGGGGCAGTGCTAGGGCGAGAGAGGATGGGAAGATTGTAGAGGAAGGTAGCGGTTGCGCTTGACGTGAGTGTGACTCTGGGATATGCAGGAATGGATATCCCAGAGCACATGTTTGATAGTTTGGTGGGTTTTTGCAAGTCCGAGACTATTCTTTGGAGCAAAGGGCATTGGAAAGGGTTGAATGGACCACGCATTGCAGGCAGTCTTCGTGGGGCGGTGATTAGGGCTCCGAGACAAGTGAACACCGCAATAAAGAAGTTCTTTGGTTGGGGTGTTCAAAACCAGCCGGGTGTGTTCTTTGATTTGTAAAGCCCACGAAGAACACGAAGCTCCATTGCTTCGAGGGAATCGTGGGCTATTGTCTGAAGGACTATGGGAAAGTCCATTACAAGGTCTGTTTGCATAACATGAGCGCGAAGCAGATAGAGATAGGGAAGGATCTTTATCTGAGGTATGGTGCAGGAGACTTGAAGAATCTTGTTGTGTTGGACAACAAGAATGTTTTGCACAAGGCTGCCCATTACGTTAATTACCATGGTAGAAAACAAGTGTCTGCTAGTTTGGTTTATATCGCATTTTATCGCGATTTCGCGAACCGGTGAAGTTCGTCTTTGTCCGGTCAATGGATCCTCGCCGACGAAATCGCTTTCATATCCGAAAGCCGCAGTGAAAGCGGCTTATGATGACATTGAATCCTCGAGAATGCAATGCCCGATGACGTGAGGTGTGTGCTTTTTGGTGTCCCTGCTGGTATGCAGCCAGTGGAGCGGCTTGGGAAAGCGAGGAAGCGTTATTGGGATGATGCAGGTAGCGAGGGCGATGACGATGAACACTTCGTTGATGCGCAGTTTGAAGAGTATAGAGAGGGAGATGGAATGGGATGTGACTTCATCCCTTTGAATGTTGCTGATTACACCATGGCAGTGGGCTAGAGTTGTTGAGTTGTTCATGTTTTCCTTGTTTTTTCTTCTATGTGATGTAATCTTGAGATGAATGTTCATTTCGTGTTATGTTTATTCTTAAATGTTTTGTATCTGAGCATTTTGTCTTATTGTATTGTTATTTAGTCCGTAGTATGCATGCTATTTGATGATGCAGGTATGCCAGGCATGGAATCTAATGTGCATGCTGCAAGTGTAGAGGGCGGGTGGTCACTTATTTCGGCCAGAACTCCCCGAAGTAATAGAAATAAGTGACAACAGCAATGAGGGTGTTGTAACTGGCCCTCCGTCTCGTCCAGGCCCTCCACCACCTGTCCAGCTTGTTCATGCTTTGCCAGCCTCATTTCCTGGACAGCCACCTATCCTTCCGAATGGTGTGCCTTATGGACCTCCTCCCCGTCCTCAACATGAAGTGCCAGATTTGCAAATCTTGTAGCAAATGGATTGCCGTGATCCCATAGTTGCTAATGCAGTAGAAATGCATGTGAAAAATGCTTGAAAACGTTGTCGGAATTAATACAATAGCCGAGAGTGTTGCTGCTGCTGTTAGGGTGTTGCGAATCCGGGGCGGTGTCGCTTTTAACGATGGGGCAAGTGCATGGGGGTGATGGATTGGGAGCAGATTAGTGTGTCTGTGGAGGAGAGGCGGGCGCTTAGAGCCCATATGAACTTGGCCAGAGGAATTCTTATACGAGAGCTGCGTAGAATCGATGGGCTACAGAGGAGGCATGCAGCCACTTTGAATCTGAGGTATAATTTGCATTAGATGCACGACATGGTGTGTTTGAGCATTTCAGATCTGCATGGAGGTAGATATGAAGAATGAATTGCAAATACAAAACTGGAAAAAAAAAGAAAAAAAATTTGATTGCCTTGTTTCTGCATGTATGTGTGAGCATGTTATGTGCATGGGATTAGCCCCCCGGCTTTAGGCCGTGGTGGAGCACCGAGGGTTTGGCTTCGTGGAGGGGTTGAATCCCGGCTCCAGATCGCTTTTGTTTTGCTTGCAGTTTTATGAGGCACTACTTGCATGGCAGAAGACGTGGCGTCGTCGTAAGGAAACATGTGCTTCAGTTGGTCCGTTCCATGACATGTGCAAATGCAATGGTAAGCGCTGCATTTGAATTGTTCTTCCTTAGTATAAAAAAGACATCCAAGCATCCAGAAATATCTTTTAGGGTTTTTAGTTGTTTGATTCTTTCTTTAGTATTATTTGCAGGGCCTGGTAGCCGAAGGCAAAGGAGTGATTTCTCTTGGTGGGACGAGAGATTGGGGCTGATGGGTGTCAGAAATCAAAGATCCCCTAATCCACAAATGAATCTGGATTAGACGAATCAGGGTTGGAAGCCCCCCGCGGTATATATTGGACGCCGTCATGTTATAGCCACGGGCATATCCATGATATATCCGTGTCTTTGACATGTTATAGCCACGCCAAAAAAAATTACACGATATTTTTGTGGACTTTTAGCAGATTTTTTGCCATTTAAGGCTGGCTATAACATGCCCATGTCTGGCAGATTTTTTTGCCATTTAAGGCTGGCTATAACATGCCCATGTCCGACATTTACCGAGATGGGCTCCGAAGAGTTTGTTGTCAAAAGAGCTTGTTATTCTCGAGACTTTTTTTTCCAGTCTCAGTCTCAGGAGCCTGCCTCCAGAAGCCCTATTTAAGATTTTCTCAACCCTTTTGAATGGAAAACGGACTAGGCGGGGAGCCAGGCAGATCGTCAGTTACAGATTCAGACTTTGGATTGAGAGATTCAGCGATGGCATCCGTAAAGAAGTCTCAGAATTGCATGCGGGATTAAAGTAATTACAGAATCTGGGTCTGAACATATCTGTTGGCGAAAGTGGAGATCGTTTGAAAATATCTACTGGCGAAAGTGGATATCTGTTGGCAAAAGTGGAGAAACTCCTATCTTAAGCTCGGTATACTGTGCGGCCTTTTGGAATAAGACCCTTTTGGTATACTGTGCTGTGCGGTATATTGTTCCTGTCTTTTGAAAAAGCAATGCAGATTTTAGACATGAAAAAACAATACAGATTTCAGAGAGTGGTTTGAAGGTTGAGTACGAGCTGCTGCATATATCCTTCTACTGAGATCTATGGTATGGATTTCTATGTGGTCTTGGAGCGACCTGGCTATCATGTGGGGAGACGTAGGTGGTGGCCATGTATAGGTATTCAGCACAGTTTCGCACAGAGTAACTAAGGAGGATTCATGAAGTGGTTTCAAGTGAAATATGAGGGCGTCATTCTGTGCAAATCCCATGCCATTACAAATTGAAGTCATTTGGTTGCGGTTGTGGTTTCTATTTACTTCCTCTATATTTACTTCCTCTATACTCGTTTCATCTGGACCGTTGGTCCACGGAATATACCAGAGGATATTCCTTATCCTCGCCGTCAGCCCAAAGAAGATGGGTCAAACCCCATTTTCCATGTCAGCCTATGATTTTGGAGCCATGAATGTGGGACAAACTCTAAAAACCTAACAAGTATATTTCCTGTAAAATTTAAATTAGGCGGAAGGAGCCTATGAAAATCTAGATTTCATCCAGAAAAATATAAAGAAACCCACAAATTTTGACCGGAAAACTTCCTGCAATTTTTTTTCCCTGTCGGAAATTCTCGATTTCAGCAGGTAGGATGCTAGTGTTCCTAGGAATTCGGCAAACACTGCCATGGTTTGATTGAAGTCATGATGCAGCCAACTAAAGAAGATCTGCCTGCAGTGTTTTTACAACAAGAAAATAATTGGATTACAGGAACAAGAGTCTGAAAATGCGAAAATGCTAAGATCTGCTTCGGATTGTGTGGAGCTGCTATGCATCCAAAATAGAAAGGTTTCAAATCCCAACCTTAATGACTTTCATTTAATGTCCCTCAGTACTGGCAAAATCTTTGCTCACATAACTTTCCTGGAAATTTAAACCTTCGATGAACTGAAATTAAGAAACAGGGCAAATTGAAATTAAATATGTGCTTGGAAGAAGCTTGCCGGAACGGCCTTGCATGGAAATGAAGAAGGGAAAATCAAATGAAAATAGAAGATGCACTCATGCATCTTCTCAAATGAACACAGAAATTGGCATGTCAAAATCGGCCAGGAAAATATCAACAACATAAAAGGAGAAAAAAATACAGAGGAGGCCCATTCAGGGGAGGCCGAAGATGGTTCTGAGCACATTTGCTGGATGCAACAGGGGATTGAATGGGAATGACCTGCAAAAAATCTGGGGAAGGAACAGCCTCAACACAATCGTTCCTCACCAGCATCAAACGCATAAGTTTAGAAATTGGAATGTTTGGCTATGGCGGCAGAGAGGCGACCCATGAATCACTCCCACAACCAAGCACGTCCATCAGTAGCAGGAAAACCTCGGCCAGCAAAACGAATGCCGGCGTTCGTTCCTCGCAAAGAGAAGTCGACCGCGAGAAGACCCCAAACAAAACCAATAACCGTGCAAAACTCAAACCCCATTTTCTGACGTCATCAAAATACGGTTTTAGCCAAAACCATACAAATACTTCCCAAAACCATACAAAATCTTATCTAATATCTGCTACTTTTAACAGTTGCAGAAGATAATTAAAATGAAATGTACTTTTTTTTTTAGCATATGATACCTGTTGCGCAATTAGTGCCATATGATTCTCACCATGTTTCTTAAACAAAGTAATTTGCTTTTAACATAAGGCTAGGGATCCTTGCAGCCAGAATGCAAAGTTAGCTTATAGATAAGCCAAGATAGGTAGGGGGGCAAAGAGAATTTAACCAAAAAACCCTGCCAGAGAGCCATCAGATGCAACATCAGATGCAAAACACATCAGATACAAAACAAGAAGCTTTGTGATTTCCACAAACTGGTCATTAACACAAATACAGTTGAGCAAAATACTGGCAACAGCGGCCAAGTTGCTAAAATTATTCAGGAAATGTGCAAACATGCATAAAGCATATGGAGGTAGATGGAAGTATCCTTTATAATGTGAAAAAAAAAAAAAAAAAAAAAAAAAAAAATCGAGGAAAAAAATTTGAAAAAACTTGTTTTGGCGTGTTATGGGATTTCTGCTATTATTAATGGTATTCGTGAACTTGCTAATGTATTTTTATTTTTATTTTTTTTCACGCCAAAAAAATAACATCTCCCATAACGCACCAAAACAAATGTCTTCAAATTTTTTAGCACAATAGCCAACCCTGGATGTCACGTTATCTTGAAGTCTAGCCTATTCACGTGTCTAAAAAAATGATTTGTACTATTTTTTATGCCATTAGATCTTGATCTAGAGAAATAGACGGCCTTGAAAATTCATCTTCTTGTGTCTTTTCAAAAGGGTTTCCTGGTTTTTAGGGATTTCATAATATTTAGAGCTTTATCCCTAACTGCTTGGAGGAAGACTGAGAACTCCAAGAACTCTTAACTTTGGGGATGCCTTGAAAAATTGGAGTTCTTCACGCCATACTCAATACCTTTGGCCAGGGATTGGAGTCATAGAGCTTTAGAGGAGCATTAGAGGATGCAATGCTAGGTTTCTTAGTTAGTTTAGGATTGCCTCGCATAGCTCGTCTAAAATACATCACTGAGCTGAGGCTCGGCAGAGGAGGCAGAAAACCCACCTGTATTCTTCTAGTTCTTCTCTGCGTACCAACATTCCCATACTCTAGAGTTGGATTAAAAGGACTAAAAGGGTTCATTGACAATATAGTTGATCTCTTACCTCTGAGCCAGAATATCCAATGTGATCACCACTTTGAAGTTAATCCTCTCCAAAAGCTAGGCATTTGCTTTAGCTGTGCGTGTCAGTTAACATAATGCGTAGAAGGAATAGATAGGAATAGATCTACCAGCACGTTTTTCAAGAAGATCTCCATTGATTGTTATACATCACATGATTTACTCCCTAAGTGGCATTTGGCTACTTACGTCTGCTCTTACACCACCTTTGGTTTCATTGTTGTAAAGAAAGAACACCCATTGTTTATCTGCATCCAAATATAGACCAAGAACACCATACCAGTTCTTCCTTTTGCCGCCGTCCACTATCACTTAAATAAGGCACTAGTCCTACTTGCGCTTGATGAGAGCTCTATCAGACCATTTTAAAAGCTTTTATCCTGGGTATCAACAAGTATTTCTTGTTACCCTGAGAGCACAACTTAGGATGGCCAAACAATCAAATGTTTCTAGCCTCCTAGGCGTCGTAGCACTCTGTTGCAAAAAACCCATGTGTTAAAAACATTTCAAGAAAGTTGGACATGCAAAAACAAAATCTGCACTGCACACCTTAAATCTGCAGTAATCATTCAAAAAGGATGTCTACCTCTGATTCCCATCCCCACGCCTTAGCAGCCACAAACCAGACAACAGACTAGAAACTTCCAGCTCTGTTCAGATTGCTCTCTTCATTGCAGTCCAAATTGAGGTGCATAAATATAACAATAAAGTACTATGTCTGACACTGTCTTCTAGTGCAATGATTATCTAACTTCTAGCTTGTATACCAAAGAATCCACAAACCTCTCCCAAGAGTTTAATAAGCTAGTGAATCATCCTCCACCATTTGGCACCTTCTACCATAAGCATTCTCGTCAATGGTACACATACTAACCATCCTTTGGAATTCATCAAATTGATAGAGTGTCCTGCCCTCGCCTGTCTGCAAATTACTACTTCCCCATCTAGCCTCAAAACTTAGCAAGTCAACAGGCAGAGCTACATCTGTACCATCATATAGAACACGCACAAAATACTCTGAATCTTCTTCTGTAGTCCATAGTTCCAGTGATATAGATGACACATAGGAGGGCCATGAAGGCCACGGTGAACCTAGCGCAACTGCATCCAAATAATCAGATGCAGAATGAAGGACCTAGCTTAAATTATCCAGGCTACATATATCTAGCTTACCTGATAATGGCACAATTGTTGCATCATGACCAGAATATAAAAACAAGGAAGCACTTTTTTTACGCGATTTTTTTGTGGCATCAACCATGTGATCCAGCACCTCAGATAAAAGTCTTCCCATCATAAGCTGACATATTTCTCTGTTCTGTTGTAGGTAACACTGGTTAAGGTGCTATGCTTCCAAAAATACAAGTAGTTTAGTTCACAGCACCTGAAGTGTTTTAACATAATCTTTTGCAAGCAGATTACAGACTTCAGTTATATTGCTGCTACAAAGTTCTTCTGGCAATGGGTCTCCATGGCAAAGAGCACAGTTCACAGTATCAACAGCCTAATAATAGAGTGGAGAATTTAAGCATCATCATGTTGTAAAATATGCAAGGGACACATGCATTTACCAGAAACCAAGGAAACCGTTTCTCATTTGGAAATTCTAACTCAAGAAACTTTATTATGGCCTTCTTCATTTCCTGAATACAACAATAGCAAGAAACAAATACAGTAAGGAAACATAACAATGCAGCATTCATCATTAGCCATCCCTTTCCCACAAACCTCATAAGTGGTATGCCATCCAACTTCTTCATTGCCATCAGCAGAGACCTGCCTTAATCTTTTACATGCCTCATGCCATAGTTTATTCAAACTGCATGAAGGTATAGAGTTGAAATCAAGCTAAAGTTATAGAGTTAATACTACGGGTATGAATTCTGAAACAACTTTTGCCTTTCGAGTATTTTAAGGATTTTTCTCAATATTCTGCTCACTCAATTACCGTGGACATTGGTCATTGTGGTATAAGTTATCATAACGATCTTCCAGGATATGAATGGGTACAAATGCTGGGTTGGAAGTAGATTCAAGAAGCCCTTCAAGTACAAACCAGCCTGGAAGTAGTACAAAGAGAATTCCTTTACCAATGACTGTATTTTATCATCATATACTAATAATCAGGAATGCAGAATGCAAATCCATAATGCAAAAGCCTACCAGTCATATGAGTGCGAAGGTAATTTGTGGAACGCACTCTCAGAAAGGAAAAGGGTTCCTTTAACTCTACATTCAGAACAGGGAGATAAGATTGTTTAATCCAGCGTCCCAGTTCTCTTGCCTGCTCTGCACCTGGGCAAATAAAACTTGCAATGAGTTACAATTGACCCTAAACATAAGCCACCATGAACATACCTTTTTTTGTAAGCTGACCAAATGGATGCTCCTGGTGGTAATATTCACGCAGAGGAAGAAGCGAAGGCAAGTGCTCCAATCTGCTTGCCCAGAGGTCCAAAGTACTGGTCTTTGATTTTCCAAAGGGTGTTGGAGATCTATCACCATGTCTAAAAAACAAATGAACCTGCAGGCAGAGTCATGGACCATCAAAAACACATATCTACAATAACCAAACTAGAAAAGGAATCAAATTTACTTCATCTCTAACCTGTACTAGCTTCAAAGGCATATCATTGAACTTGGCAGGTTTGTAAGGAGGCCGTGTTGCAGCGTCCATTGTCTTTTTCTTTATCTTTCAAGCATGCAAAGAATGAACTGCTTGAAAATGAGCAAATTCAATGCATGCCTCTATATAACAGATTCGGCATTCTTGGTAGATGCTTCATTGGCTCTTTGAGGCTCTGACTTAAAGGAGAAGATGAAAACGGGAAATAAAGAGCATCATAATAGCGGAATCACAACAACGGTGTGATAGACTGTACTTATCACAATGACAGCCCGCCCTTGGCACCATCTTGGCCACATGCTTAGAATATATCGCCTTTATGAGATAAGATGACCCAAGCTCTGATTCCCGGCCCACCGGCCATAGCCCACCAGAGCATTTTATATTCATGTTTGAGAAAGTTTAAATGGGACACTTGTCCCCAAGAATTTACTCTGTTGAATCTATCCACATACAGAAGAAGCAATATGTGAGAAAAAGACCTCTTTCTTTCTAGGTGCTTGGCAATAATTGCTACTCATGTGTTTTTAGATAACCAATAACAAAGCTCAGTCCCCAGATCCAACTTGAGGACCAGTTAGGTGGCCATGACTTTTGACTAGCAAACAAACAAGATAAGATTTTAAAATTGTGGTAATATATTCTTATGCGGTCTCTATGCCACCTCCTCTTAATGGCTGTAATTGACTACTTGCATATGGTGAAGTTAACAATATTTAGTTACTTTAAAGCATGGTACACACCACCACCACCACCACCACCACCCCCGACCTTTTTTTCTTTTTAAGGAATACAACTTCATTTACTTTGAGAAAAGGATATAAAGCCACATGGCCGGGTTCTTTTTAAGGGATACAACTTCATTTACTTCAAGATACAAAGCCACATGGCCGGGGTGCACTCATTCGTGAATATGAGATGGGAGAGCTACATGGTTCCATGTTGCAGTATTCTTTTTACCGACCTAAAGTAGATTTAGATAGGTACCCCATATTCCTACCTTTTCAATGCTTCGCTCTCAAACACTAGCTTTTTTCCCCCCCTTTTTTGGTGGTCTTTCGAGTACTGTATGAAGTAGCTGACTTGGTGATATGTACTACTCCTGATCAGCAGCAAAGATTATGGTGTTCCTCCTTTTCCATATTTTCAAATTGTCTAGGCCCTAGTTATGTTAAGTTCAGGTCTGGTTGCCGACAAGCATGAACAAATTGCACAAAAAAGGCTGGTTGTTGGCCAACGCCGTCCAAAAGGTAGAAAAATTAAAATGAATGGAATTTTTAGTAACAAAAAGCAACTGAAAAGTTTCATTGAAGTAAGAACTGTGAGAAAGAAAAGAATCGTGTATGAATTTATACGAGACAAATTTCCTCCCTCTAATTTAAAACAAGGAAACTTTTAAAATGGCAAGGAAACTTTTAAAATGGCACTTTTTGAGATAAATTATTCCCGCTTCTATTCTCTCTTCTTGCATTCCATCAAATAGTGCTCTATGGACTCCTCTTCAACTTCACACATGGAACAGAGTGGGCTAACATCATTATCCCATTTTGAGACCAGTCAGTTGACCCTAGGAACCTTGTGAATCACATGCCAAAGAACGACGTTGATACATGGGGGAGATACTTCAGCCATGCATTTTCTGAGATGTTTTTAAGTTGTTCTTCTGTGAGCACTAATTCTCACTTAGTAGATATTGGTTATTCCCTTAGCCTTAATCTTCTCTAACAAAACTTCAGGAACTTGTTTAAGTGTATAGAGAGGTGCAGAATCCATGGGTTATGACCTCCTCTACTTATAGTGTTTGGGAGTGCCATACCCATACATCTCATGCTGATTTGCCAGCCTCCTCTAAACCAAAGTGGACCTTAAATTTTGCCTAGCTCGTTAATTACTCTCCCTTGTACACACTATGCACAAGAATTATTTCCACAGGTTTGCCATCTCATTACAATCTCGGCATCAATCACGATACCTAAAGGGCCTTCTTTATTGTGGATATTGATCAATATTCACCATTGGGGGGCCTTAGGGGGGAAGGGGAGAGTTGTTGATGTCAAGTGTAAAGAATTTCTTTGTGCCATTCCAAGCCGAAATCAATTCTTTTAGGAAGGGTGAAGTTTAGCTGCATGGCTAAAGGTTATAGAAGTAACCATGGGAGTGAGACCTTAACGGAGAGCTTACTGTGCTTGCATGCAGATAATAAAGATTAGTAGATGAGGTGCATACCTGGAGACTTCATCTTTTGTTCCAAGATCATCCATATCATTAATAGTGAAGTGTATATATTAACGTCCATGAGAGCCAAAATGACTTTAGGACAAAGTACAGTGTTGAATCATTTTATTTGACGCTACATATATAAGCCTGCCAAATTGTCTCAAGTGTTCTATGTCACTTAAGAACTCAACTAGATTTGAATTTTGCTATCCTAAGGATGAGAATTTTGCTCAAATAGATAGATAGATAGTATTTTAACGTCACGCCAATCATACTTATGACATCTAAAGACTACGTGTTCTTCTGATTCCACCTCACCGTATTCATAAACACATAGCATGTACTTTTGTTCTAGCTTTATCCATTGTCCAACTTCCATCAATACTCTGTGCGAGCTCATTCTAAACTCAAAAATAGCATGACCAAGATATTTAGACATCTCAACTAATAGATTGATTGAGGCATGATTGTCATCTGGGGTTGAAATCCCAAAAGTAATAGCCCATTTTTGCTTTTCTTGTGTTTTGCACATACCTAGCAACATTTGCCTCCCTTGGCACCCGATGAACATCCAATGAAATGCCAAGCCGAGCAATCCATCTACCAACATCACGGTGCCAACAAGTTTTATTAGCATTTGCCAACACTTTTGAGGCCTCTACAACAGTAAATGGGAGCTTATACTCTCCTTCAAAACGTCTTTTCAGAATCTGGATTGTTCTTTTAGCTACCACAATTTCTAGAGGGACAGAGCCCCTTTTACAAGCATTATCTCATAAGGGGTGCTTTTTTTTACCCAATAAATGTTTGAAGAAAGAGCTTTTGTATGCCTTCAAATTGAACCCAAATCTCTGACCCATACAAGGCAACTGACACAACAAGCGCATCAAAGAGTCACTTAAGCAACTTCCAGCATTGAATATTAGGATGTCTACATTTATTGATCATTACATACCAGACCTTTGTAGCAGCAATAATGCAGTGATTAACACAGAGCAACTAAAGGTTCTGGCTGGCACAAATCTCATATCCTAAACATTTGTAATTAGCAGCATGCTCCACTAGCTCCCATTGTAATATATATTGATACAAGAAATTTAATGCGTCCTACGGTGCATGTTTGAGTTTTAGCATGTTCCTATGCTGCAAGTTCTTGTCGTGCCCTACATTCTAAAAGAATCTCTTGAGAATACTCTAAATTCATAGATTCTCTAAGATTCTACCAAGGTTCTCTTGGAGGTTTCGTGAGCATTTCTCTAAATTTTATAAGATTCCCTCTAGACTCCATTAGATTTCCCTAGATTCTCCAAGATTCTATGAAGATCTCCTTAGATTCCCTTAGATTCCTTTAGATTTTATGAGATTGCCCTAGGTTCCCTTACATTACATGAGATTCCCTTAGATACTCTAAGATTTCATCAACATTTTCTTAGATTCCCTTAGATTTTATGAAGATTTCTTTAGATCCCCCAGATTTTAAGAGGTTCCCTTAGGCTTGTAAATATTTTCCTAGATTCTCTTACATTTTATAAGATTTTCTTAGATTCTATTAGATTCTTCTGGATTCCTTTACATTCTAGAACTTTTTAGAACATTCTAAGACTCTCTGGAACATTCTAAGACTTTCAATATATTCTAGAACTTCTGGAAGTATTTCCCTAGATTTCCTTACATTCCCATAGATTCCCCTACATTCTAGAACATTCTAAAACTTATTAGAACAATTTGGAACTTTCTGGAAGAATTTTCTTAAATCCCCCTAGATTCTCTTATGTTCTAGAACTTTCTAGAAGATTCTAGAACTTTCTAGAAGATTCTAGAACTTTCTAGAGCCTTCCAGAACATTCTAGAACTTTCTTGAACTAGCTGGAATGTTATAGTCTATTTTATCTTAATGGGAACGTTACCCTTAACTACATTTGGAACATGAATTATTTATAAAATTAATGCCTGGTGTAGTGGTTAGGATGGAGGGTTGGGGCGTCAATGACCAGGGTTCGAATCTCCCACACAACATAAAAATTTTAAAAGGCTTTCCTGGCAACATTACCCTTAAGTATATTTGAAACATAAATTATTGTTTATGGAATTAATGCTTGGTCTAGTGGTTAGAATGGGGTGCTGGGGGGCCAATGACCAAGGTTCGAATTTCCCACACAACATAAAACTTTTAAAAGCCTTTTCCTAAGGGATGAGCATTCAAGATCTTGGACCCGATCAAGGGTCGAGATCTCACCACGTGATAATAATTAAAGCAAGATGAGCCATAGGATCTATTACATGTGATTCCAAAAGTCATGTGCACTGTAGGATATGTGCCAAGCCACGTGAGCCGTAAGATCCTGGATCGACGATCAGATCGAATCAACCTGAACCGTAGGATCGATTACATATAATTCCCAATGTGCACCGTAGGATTTGTCCCAAAGCAACGTGGGCCGTAGGATCTCGGACCGACGATCAGGATCAAATCAACCTGGACCATAGGATCGGCTACATATAAGCTACAAACAAACTCCCAAGCCATCTGGGCCGTAGGATACGTCCCAAAGTCACGTGAGTCGTAGGATCTCGGATCAACGGTCGGACGTAGGATCGCTTACATATAAGCTACAAACAAACTCAAGATCAAATCAACCTGGACCGTAGGATCGCTTACATATAAGCTACAAACAAACTCCCAAGCCATCTGGGTCGTACGATATGCCCCAAAGCCGCGTGAGCCGTAGGATCTCGGATCAACGATCGGATTGAGCATTACAGACATAACACTATGCACAAGAATTATTTCCACAGGTTTGCCATCTCATTACAATCTCGGCATCAATCACGATACCTAAAGGGCCTTCTTTATTGTGGATATTGATCAATATTCACCTGGGGGGAAGGGGGAGGGGGTAGGGGAGAGGGTATGTGCTTCAAAGTTGTTGATGTCAAGTGTAAAGAATTTCTTTGTGCCATTCCAAGCCGAAATCAATTCTTTTAGGAAGGGTGAAGTTTAGCTGCATGGCTAAAGGTTATAGAAGTAACCATGGGAGTGAGGTGCATACCTGGAGACTTCATCTTTTGTTCCAAGATCATCCATATCATTAATAGTGAAGAATATATATATTAACGTCCATGAGAGCCAAAATGACTTTAGGACAAAGTACATTGTTGAATCATTTTATTTGACGCTACATATATAAGCCTGCCAAATTGTCTCAAGTGTTCTATGTCACTTAAGAACTCAACTAGATTTGAATTTTGCTATCCTAAGGATGAGAATTTTGCTCAAGTAGATAGATAGATAGTATTTTAACGTCACGCCAATCATACTTATGACATCTAAAGACTACGTGTTCTTCTGATTCCACCTCACCGTATTCACAAACACATAGCATGTACTTTTGTTCTAGCTTTATCCATTGTCCAACTTCCATCAATACTCTGTGCGAGCTCATTCTAAACTCGAAAATAGCATGACCAAGATATTTAGACATCTCAACTAATAGATTGATTGAGGCATGATTGTCATCTGGGTTGAAATACCAAAAGTATTAGCCCATTTTTGCTTTTCTTGTGTTTTGCACATACCTAGAAACATTTGCCTCCCTTGGCACCCGATGAACATCCAATGAAATGCCAAGCCGAGCAATCCATCTACCAACATCACGGTGCCAACAAGTTTTATTAGCATTTGCCAACACTTTTGAGGCCTCTACAACAGTAAATGGGAGCTTATACTCTCCTTCAAAACGTCTTTTCAGAATCTGGATTGTTCTTTTAGCTACCACAATTTCTAGAGGGACAGAGCCCCTTTTACAAGCATTATCTCATAAGGGGTGCTTTTGTTTACCCAATAAATGTTTGAAGAAAGAGCTTTTGTGTGCCTTCCAATTGAACCCAAATCTCTGACCCATACAAGGCAAACCGACACAACAAAAGCATCAAAAGAGTCACTTAAGCAACTTCCAGCATTGAATATTAGGATGTCTACATTTATTGATCATTACATACCAGACCTTTGTAGCAGCAATAATGCAGTGATTAACACAGAGCAACTAAAGGTTCTGGCTGGCACAATCTCATATCCTAAACATTTGTAATTAGCAGCATGCTCCACTAGCTCCCATTGTAATATATATTGATACAAGAAATTTAATGCGTCCTACGGTGCATGTTTGAGTTTTAGCATGTTCCTATGCTGCAAGTTCTTGTCGTGCCCTACATTCTAAAAGAATCTCTTGAGAATACTCTAAATTCATAGATTCTCTAAGATTCTACCAAGGTTCTCTTGGAGGTTTCGTGAGCATTTCTCTAAATTTTATAAGATTCCCTCTAGACTCCATTAGATTTCCCTAGATTCTCCAAGATTCTATGAAGATCCCCTTAGATCCCTTAGATTCCTTTAGATTTTATGAGATTGCCCTAGGTTCCCTTACATTACATGAGATTCCCTTAGATACTCTAAGATTTCATCAACATTTTCTTAGATTCCCTTAGATTTTATAAAGATTTCTTTAGATCCCCCAGATTTTAAGAGGTCCCCTTAGGCTTGTAAATATTTTCCTAGATTCTCTTACATTTTATAAGATTTTCTTAGATTCTATTAGATTCTTCTGGATTCCTTTACATTCTAGAACTTTTTAGAACATTCTAAGACTCTCTGGAACATTCTAAGACTTTCAATATATTCTAGAACTTCTGGAAGTATTTCCCTAGATTTCCTTACATTCCCATAGATTCCCCTACATTCTAGAACATTCTAAAACTTATTAGAACAATTTGGAACTTTCTGGAAGAATTTTCTTAAATCCCCCTAGATTCTCTTATGTTCTAGAACTTTCTAGAAGATTCTAGAACTTTCTAGAGCCTTCCAGAACATTCAAGAACTTTCTTGAACTAGCTGGAATGTTATAGTCTATTTTATCTTAATGGGAATGTTACCCTTAACTATATTTGGAACATTAATTATTTATAAAATTAATGCCTGGTGTAGTGGTTAGGATGGGCGATTGGGGTGTCAATGACTAGGGTTCGAATCTCCCACACAACATAAAAATTTTAAAAGGCTTTCCTGGCAACATTACCCTTAAGTATATTTTTTACCCTTAAGTATATTTGTTGAAACATAAAATATTTATGGAATTAATGCTTGGTCTAGTGGTTAGAATGGGGGCTGGGGGGCCAATGACCAAGGTTCGAATTCCCCACACAACATAAAACTTTTAAAAGCCTTTTCCTAAGGGATGAGCATTCAACGTGGACCGTAAGATCTTGGACCCGATCAAGGGTCGAGATCTCACCACGTGATAATAATTAAAGCAACATGAGCCATAGGATCTATTTACATATGATTCCAAAAGTCATGTGCACCGTAGGATATGTGCCAAGCCACGTGAGCCGTAAGATCCTGGATCGACGATCAGATCGAATCAACCTGAACCGTAGGATCGATTACATATAATTCCCAATGTGCACCGTAGGATTTGTCCCAAAGCAACGTGAGCCGTAGGATCTCGGACCGACGATCAGGATCAAATCAACCTGGACCATAGGATCGGCTACATATAAGCTACAAACAAACTCCCAAGCCATCTGGGCCGTAGGATACGTCCCAAAGCCGCGGAGTCGTAGGATCTGGATCAGCGATTCGGACGTGGGATCGCTTACATATAAGCTACAAACAAACTCAAGATCAAATCAACCTGGACCGTAGGATCGCTTACATATAAGCTACAAACAAACTCCCAAGCCATCTGGGTCGTACGATATGCCCCAAAGCCACGTGAGCCGTAGGATCTCGGATCAACGATCGGATTGAGCATTACAGACATAAGAACATATATATGTTATGATATATGTTATGATATTTGCATGTTCCAAATCCAATGACCTTGGTTTTACTAAGATTGACCGTCAACCTATATTCAAGACAAGGAGATTCAATTGCAACAAGCTGTGCTTGGAATGAGCCGATATAAGGAGGTCATGCAGCTTGGAGAAAGTCCTGGAGGAGTGGTCGATTGTAGAGCTCCAGAATTTTCAGGGCATAGCAGAGAATAAACTTTGTTTGCTTGCCCCTATATATCATGGCAGAGTCTAACCCTAGAAGAGCACCGGAGCATATCATCAATAAGGACAAGGCAAGAGTATTCTTTTGGGGGGCAAAGGCAGAACGTTCCGATGACCTGATGTATCTATGATTGGTTGGGCAATTTGGTGTTGGCTTTTGCTTTGCTTATTTGGTTATTGAAAAGGTGGTTGTTACTACCAAGCACAACGAGATTTTTATTCACATTATTCCAGTCAAGACCACAAACAGTGTGACATTTATTGATAGTGGGATTGGGATGAAAAAGGCTGGTATGTTCGACGTTCACACTTTGTTCCATTTTTTGGCATATATAGAGTTTATATTTTTTGGCATGTTATAATGCACAGTTGGAACCATTGCAGGAGTTCGTGGAAGCTATGGCTGCTGGATCAGAGATTCAGAACAGAGGAGCATATGAATAAGGCATGTAAAATTCTAGTTCCCTTCCATCATTGTTGATTTTGCCATCTTCCTTATTATCTTGCATTTCCTCCTACTGACAAAATTATTTACTTGTTGTCTATTTGATTTAGTAGGTTAAAAGCTATGGCATGTTTCAGTGGATTTACACTTCTTCTTCCAGAGCTCAAATAATGGCACCATATACTTGTAGAAAGGTATGGCAATGTATCTAATGTGAGAACCATCTATCCTTTTTGAGAATGATCGTATAAAACACCATTTCTAAAGTTTATATTTGCCCTCAACTTGAGGGGCTCAAACTTGTGTTCCTGCATTGGACGAGAAGGCTAATCTTAGTCGCTTTGGTAATCATATATTTGGGAGACAATGTTTTGTGCAATGCCTAGTAGCTTTTATGTCTACTTTTACACTCTCGTTCATTCATTGCTTTGCAATTTTATTCTCTCTAGTACAGCTCAAGATTGAGAACTAGCAGGAGATATAGAAGGCGCAATGTAAATCAGGTAATGATGCTTCTCCATAAGTAGATTTCTTCTGAAAGGATCTAGAATGACTCTTTTCAGTTTTTCTTCCTTTTTTATTCTATGAAAAGGCAGATTATTTTTTACGCTATGATCTATCTTGCTTCTGGCTTTTTCACATAGCCTACTCTGCTCAGGAAGCAAAAATATTCTATTATATATAGCAAAATTTTCAAGTTGCACCTTGCTACATGGTCACGCCATTTGAAGTACGTGGTCACGCCATTTCAATCACTGCCAACTATGGAGATAGACCTCATTTATCATGTGAATATTTCTACTCGAGTTAGTGCTGCCATATTGTTGCAGAGTCTAGCAATTGTTAGAGCTACCAAATGTATTTGCATTTGAATTGTTGCTACAATTATAATGGGTCTTCAAGGAACGAACATCTTTTGCTCATAGATAATGAGTCTTGTTTCATTAACTGACTCGTTCCACAAACACATAATCAAAATTCTCGTGCAAGTCACATTGTTGGTCCCGGTTTTGACGGGTTGTGGATTTAAATAGTAAACTCGGGTTAATATATATTTAAACAATGAATTGAAAAGTCTTTAGCCTTTTAGTACTTTTTAATATGGGTAGTTGTCTTTTTCTCAAATATTGATACCTACTTCACAAAAAAATATACATAGAAGTACGATGGTATACAAGTACACAAGTTCATGTACACCAAAATATTATAGACACACCTAAGCAAATGCAAAGAACACTTGTACAGATGTTTCCTCAACAAATTTGCAATAATTTATAAAGAAATTAATTCACAAACCATGTAATACAAATGCTAGAGATACATGTCCTCAATGTTCTTGAAAGTTTTACATCAAATAAACTATTATATATGGCCTTAGCCATTGCAACATTCTGACTCAACAAATTTATAGAAATCCAATATTTCTTACATCACAATCTTCTAACAGTACCTACGCCCTTTCTTGGAATTCTAAATTATCAATATCTCAGCACCATGACTATCACTATTATTAGTAAATACTTTGGTTTGGACGGAGGAGAGGAAATATGGCTAGGGTTCGAGCGGCTTCGGGCAGCCGCCTATGGCGGCAGCCCATCCTCTTGCAGATCCATCTAAGGTCGCTACTGGAAGGGCCTGGCTGGCCGGGCTTGCTGCTAGCTCCCCTCATGATTTGTTTTCTGGTCTCCGGTTCTGGGCTTAAGCTTTGGTGTCCGGGCTCTGTGATCTTGTGCATTTACCGGGTTGTCTTAAAGCAAAGTTCTTCGAGACTAGGCAATGGAATGAAGCCCACTTATCTCTGGAAGTTCTTGAGGCCTAGCAGTAAGCCGTCCTAAAGGTAATCTTGTCTTGTTTTTTCAGCCCTACACCGCAAAAGCGATCAAGATGAAGGGGTAGATTTTGGGAAGCAACGGCCGCTGGGTGACTCCTCGCAAATAGCTTGCACCGAGTTTCTTTTCAAGATCAACATGACTCAGCTGTATTATTCTGTCAGCCCATGTGCAGATAAAATAGGGCAGTCGGGTCCTTTTCCTGTTCTTTGTAGATGGCTTCTGTGTTGCTAGGCGGGATTACACTTGGGCAGAAAGCAAAGTCCTTCCCCTTTCCCAGCTTGGGGGATTAGGATCTAAGGGTTAGTATTTGTTGGGACAAAGATGGATTAGGCGGGGATCCGAATGAGGAAGACCGGGAGGAGACAGGGGTTTCTTTAGCGGTTGCTCAACCATTGAGTCGTGGTTCTTGTATTTCGGGGGAAACTTGTACCATGGATGTTTAAGCGAGCTGACAATCTTGAGATCGAAGTATAAACCATCATTCAATTAAATTGGGATTATGTCTATTCCAAAATTGCGCCGTATAAGCCTTCTATTGACCATTATATTGAATTAACCACACTTTTTAATCGAGTTTATTTTAGGGCTAGAAGATGCATTTTGTGTTGAAATGGAAAGGCATTCAAATATTCGATGCAAATCACCCATATTATGACGAATGTTGGCAATATAAAAAGTAGGAAATTGCTTATTATTTTTGTACCATCACGCATTTACAACTAAATCTATAGATTGAAATTTTAGTGCTTTACGATAAATAACGGCAAGCAAGTTGCTACAAAACGAGATTTTTCGTGGTTCAAATCGCGTGGTGCGATTTCATTGGCATAAATATAGCATTATAATAGAATATAAACTAAAAAACTAATCCGATTCATCATCGACAGCGCCCCGAGATCCCTTCCATCATGAACAAAGCATGCTCGATTCCATTGAAGATGGATTACAACATCAAAGGGATCGAGGGATAGAAGCGGGCCGGGATTCATAGCAACGACAAATCAACCAGTCCTCAAGTTCTATTTTAGTTGGCGGCACCGCAGAGGTCCTCATGGGTCATCTTGCAGGTAATAGAATGCCATAATAACAAGAAGCAAGGTGAGGCCGGGCCGATGGTTTGGCAATTTCATGCATATCTATTTATACACACCGAATTATTGACCGGTATATACATACAAATTATTGCAAGTATAGCAAACCATACACATAATATAATAATACAATACGCATTACGCACCAATAATCTTTGCTACAAGAACACAATATATATTCAAAACCTTTGGTGTAAAGTATATTTCATATTCAAAACTTTTATGGAAAGTGTATTTCCAAAGATACATATATATCAAAAGAGTTCCCTTTCTAGAACGATTTTCTCAAGGTCCCCGTCAATTTCCCTGTCCGATCAAGTTGCGGGTATAGTGTTGTTTGTATATCTTGGACCGCTTTGCCCGAAGCTATTTCTTGCATGACACCAATGAAGCTTAGCGAGAAAATCATCTGTGGTAACCATATCGGGGATGATGGGATGGTGGATTTAGTGACTGTGGACTGATTGAAGCAACACTTCAAAGCGTCATCATCAACTATAATGATGCCTTCCTTCTCCCGAAGCGCCCAAGTCATCCATCATGTCGCTCAAGCATTTCACAAATATATTCTTACCGACGGATCCTTCGGGTTTTAAATGACTTACATTTGCTCGATCCCAAACAGATGCCCAATCTCTATGTAATTCAGAACTACTCTCAAAACTTCCTGTATATTTCTATTCTCCATCGACGACCAAATTGCACAACGAAATAAAGTGAAAGCTTGGTCTAACATCTCCTTCAGATACGGCCACGGATATTCCCATTTCGTACGTGTCTCAAATGGTTTCTGTGCATACCATGATAGGTCGAATGTTGCTTTAGGTAACGTTTTGCAGAGCACTCCCTATAACAATCAACACACAACTACCATTAACATTATTAACACAAATCATTGCATTTAACACATTTAAATTAAAATCCCCCTTAAACCCCCTTTGGTTTGGGTGCATATTCACACGGGGGGTTACTCCGGGCAACGAGAGCTGTCAGATGGGCATATTTGCCCTTTATTCTAAGATCTGGACCGTACATAGCGATCCTCGTTTGTGGGGTATGCATGTATAAGTTTTTGTATACTGTATATTAAAGTTTGCAAAATACTATAAGGTTTGAGAGAATGTACTTAATGGTGTTAATTTTGTACATGTATTGTAATGCTACATATTTGTAAATATAGTTTTGGAGCTCTCGCTGCCCTACGTAACCCCCCGTGTGAATATGCACCCAAACCAAAGGGGGTTTAAGGGGGATTTTAATTTAAATGTGTTAAATGCAATGATTTGTGTTAATAATGTTAATGGTAGTTGTGTGTTGATTGTTATATTAAAAAAAATTTTGGGCCCTTCGGGCCCTAACTAAAGCAAAGATAGGTAAACTTTATGGGCCTAAATATTAATTACTAAAAAGCACAATAACATCAAGACAAACAAATTATTTCCGCGAAGCATTCATAAGCTATTACAACATAGGGTATTATAACATGAGTGGCACGAGCACAGGGCGGGGCTTTCTTTCTCAATCGCATGTTTCTCAATCTCCGTGATATAATGTTGAGCTAATGTGCCATGTCTCAAAGCAAATGCTGCAATGATTGGTGGCAAATTCCAACACAAACCCTCTTTTGATCTCAAATGACCTAGCAAATATTTCTCAACTTCATCTTTCATTCTCAACGTCCATTTAGAATCGCTAAGGCCACAAGCAGATGCTGATTCTTCCCACCATCCATCAAAGTAACGTGACAATTGGTTTTGTCATGATAAAACTGGATAAGAATGTAAGAAATTAAGTAACTTGTTTTGCATTTGTCTCCGGCTTTCTCGATGAGCTTTTCGATGCGGACCACGACCAACGAGCTCGCAGCAACATCAACCCATGTATTGATTTCTCGAGTGCTTATTACTTTCGCCTAGCATCTGCTCAAAAACATTTGTCCAATGTGCTTCGGACTTAAAAATGATCATCCCTCCCATGAGCTTGTACATTGTTTTAAAAGGAAGTGATATAACAAACCGTCTCTAGCCCATTGTCTCTAGCCCATTGTTCCAAAGTGATGGACAAGAAATGTCTCGTAATTGTTTGGCTCCAAGTCCGATCTCTTCCAAATATCCATAGAATCCTTAACACTTGTGCCCCATTTGGCAAGAGAACTTCCAGTTATTTTCTAAGTCCCGACTAAGGGACTCCACCAATGTCTTACAAGAATATCTATCCGTCAATTGTTGCACTACCAAGGAGAATAACTGTCCTTTTATTCCTTCTTCAAATTTATCAACCATTACCCTAGCTGGTAGATTCTCTGGCCTTTCGTCTTCCATTTCATCAAAAGACCACTTCCTACTCCGCATTTGGTTTGCATGTGGACATTCTACGTATGTTCTCTTTGTCTAATAGTCGAGGCTAGCACAATAACAGGGAACAAGCTGTCCATTGCCAATTCCAAATGCACTAGTAAGAGCACTTACAAGAAGTTTCGGGCCTAGGCGGGGAAGATGACAAGGCGGGCAATCCACGGAGGGTGAGGAGTGGCATCCATGAGATCTAAGAGAGCGGATCAAAGGCTTCCTTAGATATTTCACCCTCTTTGGTCGCAGGAAATTTTGCCATGAGATCTTGAAACATGGTGGCCCATTCAAATGCCCTTTTCACGCTTTGAGGCTGCCATAAAACTGGATCTCCACTAGATTGATAACCTGATGCTAGTATGAGCATATCTAAAAAAGCACACAAAGAAATCAATGCGAGCATAAACGGCATGAGAAGGATCGCCCGACCTAAGTATGCTAAAAGATGAGATAACAAAAATTTTCGAGCACGCCTTGATGGCGAAATCGTTCTGAAAGCTTGTGAGCGAATTCCACAATCACACCCATCCATTATTTACCTTCGCGGGGCTCCAAAAGTATTCTTCCGGTGAGGTTTTCATCGCCCGAGAAGCCCTTGAGATCCGCATTTTTTTTGGCGACTGCAGTGCGGAGAGGCTAACACGGGGAGATTTGTTGAGCCATAGCTGCGCCCGACAAGACACCGTCGTCATGGAAAGAATAGTGTTACAAAGGAAAGAACCCTAAAATCTATTCGGGTTTCGGTTTCATCCATCTTTCCGGAGGCACAGGAGCTATCATGCACAAATCAGGAGCCGCACCAAGCAAGAATCGTTGCTCTGTTCTCTTTTTAGATCGACTAAACCCTAAAATATTTTCTTCCACGAACCCTAAAGTAAAGGGTCACCGATACTTGCATGCATTTTTTGGAGTAAAAAGATAAGTTATTTGTGAAGGAATAAATATGCAATGCAAAACCATTGTAAAACCATAGATAATATGCCATTGAAATATGCATGCACTCTAGATATACTGATTAGTATGCCTCGTGCAATACGCCCATGAATCATATGAAAACCATGCCAAAAAGCGTATAAAATCACAAAAAAAACCCCTGTTATAATGCTACATATTCAAATCGAACACCAGAATTTTGGAGGAAACCGGTTTAGGTCTGTAATAAGAAAGCACACACTTGTGAGACAAGGAAAAAGAAAATTGAAATCGCGCCTGGCGCGATTTTCATTTCTGTTTGAAGAACATACCTTTCTGGTCCCTGTTCAACTTCCGCAATGATGAGCTTACTCTCGGTTGTCTTCGGTTTGCCAGAAGTGTCAACCACATCACTTAGTGTTTGAACTATGGTTGATACTTCATTACTCTTTATGCTAACCTGACTAGAGCTTTCCGATTCCACTGTATCATCTTGGATTTTGTCTTCTTGGTTTGCGTTCTCTACATCCCCTTCCGTCGGATTTTCATATGTGATTGGAAGTATAGGCGCGATCTACCGACGCATAGTTAACCATTTGGTTGTCAAAATTCATCTTTATCTGCTCCATCTGCTTTCTCATGTCCTCCCGCTCTGCAGCCAGATCTGGAGGTAATTCGGCCTTAGAGGTGGAAGCTTTATTTCTTGAACTACCTATCGGAACCCTAGGTGCCACCTCTAGCACTTTCTCGAAAAAAATATCAAGGAAGTCCTTGGCTTGACCATCAGAGACCACACTTTGACATTTCCTAGCTAGCTTCAGAGCTTCCCGATCGACATAACCTCCAACATGAAACTCCCAACACGTTGACTCTAAAGGGCGGAAGGCTTCAATCAGAAAACTTCGAAAGGGCCAAAGAAAACCGCGTACTTATTCAGCCCCTCCTTATATGCGCCACAAGTAGCTCATACTTGATTGGTGAATTAAGGGCGGGTCGACCGATTTTCTTCTTCCTCTTCCTCTTCGTCCTCGATAAGGTCCACATCCACATCGCAATCCCTTTCCCTTTGTCTTGACATTGGATTCGACATAAAAACATTCTTCACTAGGGGTTCATCTAGCGATAGCACCGCCAAGCAATCTTCTCACCTTCCGGTTTCCCCTTGAGTCTTTCATATTCTTTATCATCCATAATGGCTATCATAAGGACTAGCACATGTGAGATCTTACTTTTCGGTCTTGAACTTTCGATCCACGATGGTATAATGCATCTCGATCCGTAAAACCACCGGGCATGTGTTGAAGAAGGTCTTTGTAATCATCTTGTGTCCATCTCGTGCCACGGCTATCAAGAACAAATAGAGTGATGTCGGTTGGCCCATCACCCACGCCACGGTATGGCACACTTATAACCGATGGACACCTTATAGAAAAAAAGACTCCTCTTTCTGGCGTCTGTTTCACCAAAGCAACTTTTCTTTTAGGTCAGGCGCCACTTTTCGGTGTGAATCCCCTTTAGAGTTGCCACATTCTTCGCCTTTTGCTGCTTCACAAAATCTTTTGACCAAAACACATATTTCTTAATATCATCATTAGATACGTTGTACTTTTGCATTAAGCCTATCTCTGATAACATGAAGTCTCCTGTAAGCCTTTGCAGTTCTTCGCCAACGCCTTTTTTCAGGACTTTCATATCTTTTAGGCATTCCACGAGGCATCTTGAAAGATGTCAAGTGCTTTCTGCGCAGATGTTTTCTTGTAGGCGACTTCCTTTACGATGCACCCTCTAGGGGAGAGTAATTACGCATCATCCAATCCTTGTGCCTTCCTCATCTCTTTGTGACACCAAAATAAAAATAGACGTATCTTGTGGAGGAAACCTGCGGACGAATCGCAACTTCTTCCTTGATAGGCGCCCCAAAATTCGTTCCACTTTTCCCATACGGTGGGAAGAAAAATAATCTTGCGGGCATCCTTTGGCACCGCTTTGAGCTCGAGCCAAAGACCTAATTCATCCCCTTTTTTCTTCTTTGATCCGGTGCTCTTACTCTTGCCCTCGTATTATGGTTTGGTACGGTGTCCTTTCTAGTAATTTGAATTCGGCACTCTTAGATTGCCCTTGTGCGGGTTGGCATTGGTCTCTCATATTCGATCCCAGTTCTGGCGTGTCGCGAATCGCTCCACATACTGGACTGCAAAATATGGGCCGTTAGATAAATAAAGTAGACAGCCGGTCAAAACAATAACAATATAAAATCACGCCGGAAACGTTTTTTAGTTAATCACAGTTTACAAAGAAGAAATCGAAGAAATCGAGCGCCAGCGTTTCTTGTAAATCCGTGATTAATCTAAAACGCGGCGCTGGCGCCGATTTGGAAAGCTATAGGACATGCACATTAAAGCAGCAAATCGCGCCTGGCGCGGTTTGGAAGTTCAGGACTAGCTATGTGTGGGAAAATGAAATACCTTTTGTATAGGAATGTCTTTCCCATGTCATTCAAGAGATGGCGATTTCGCTAATTTCGCTGTTGTTGTTGAGCCACCGAGGAACCGGCAATTTCGATCGAGTATAGTCTATAGAATAACTGATTTCCAGTTTTTTGTGCTTGAGTGATCAAAACCTTCTGCGCCTCCACTGAATGCTGGCCATCTATTATCATGAAGTGAATATCCAGGTTGCCAATGAAATCTTCAAGTTTATTCCATATCAACACCTTCTTCGTCTTCATATCAAAAGGCACCACATCTGTAGGCATTGGCACCCGCCACGGTTTTCAATGATCTTTGTTGACTATTTCCATTGCGGCCGCTTTGTCGTATCTTCACCGACAAACATAGCCTTCGTGGACACGAAAAGCTTTGTCGACATGGAATTTGGATCGTGAAGTTAAGGCCCAGTGGATACTTGTCGCGATACTTCTTGAGTTTGCTCGTGGCCTCTAACCTGTCTCGCCTTATCGTCATCACTAGTCAAATCGTGAATGCGAAGCGTCTTTTGTTTCCCTACCTCTAGAACTTGCATCTTCCTTCTCTTTTTAAAGCTTGTAGGTACACACTAGTCGACGGCCTTGTCTCGATTGCTCTTCTCACGGTGAGAGACCTTCACATATTTTTTTTGGTGTCAATGGTTCACCACCGACCACCAAATTTGAAGAGGTTATCCTGGCCTCATCCGATTCTTAGGGTTGTCTCTTTAAAGGAACCTGCACTGCAACAGATTAACTTCTTCAATCCTTTTTTATTTTTCTCGACCGCTTCAAGTAATACGGAACGGTATGAATCGTCCCGTTTCTTCGATGTGATCGAATACCTTGTTTCTTCATTTGATCCGTTTTCCTTAACTCTAGACATGAAAATAAGGTCTGTCTTTTCCGCTAGTCTTGAAGATCTCCACAAACCATTGAGCCCTACGGTAGATCTTCTTCGGACATGGAGGCTCTACCTCGAGCCTTTATTATTCGATGGTATCGTCCATGGTCACAACGTGTGCCAAATCTGCAGAATCGATACATCTTCCTCCGTTCTTGGTTTTTTGATTGCCGATGTCCCGTGACCTTGCATGTGTTTTGATTTTCTTTTCACATTTTTAAAAGATCCCGAAAAGTTACAATCATGTGGTGAGTAATGAAATCGCCGGCGCTGCTTTTGATAGACTTTTACTACGAGGAAAACATAAATGGTATACATGCAAGTATCGAGAGAAGCAAAAACAATCATATCGTAGAGACGCTCTATATTATAAATCGCGCCGAGCGCATTTTTTAGAGAGGCCCTACAGACGCTCTATATTATAAGAGACATACTAGGCTACAAAAAAGTCGACTCCAAAGAACTATAAACAAACAAGTGCAAGAAACTATAATTAAACGGTCTACATTATAAGAACTGGAGAATACAGAACAAAAAACACAGAGTACAGGAGAAGATTATAACAAAAAACACACAAACCAAGGTAAGGCAGTAGAAATGACACAGAAACAATATAAAAAGTAGAAATAACTTGCATTCAAAAAAAAAAAAAAGTAGAAATAACAGAGAGACAGTAGAAAAATGATAAAAACGACATTACGCAAGAGACAAACCTAAAAAAACACAGAAACTGTAGAAATCGAGAAGAAATAGTATAAGCATAGATAAATACCTGCTTCCTGAGTGCTGGCGACCTATTCAGGAATTTCCTGAGTGTTGGGCCGTCGCCCGGCTCTCCCTGCGCCTCTCCCTCCGCCTCTACCTCTCGCTGCGCCAGATCCTCCGGACGCCATATAGCTGCAATGTTCGAATGCAATGTTATGGGACACGATTCAAATTTATACGTATGGGTGCATTATCTGAACCGTCAGATTGCTATCCGATTTTAAATTACAATTATCCCACTTTATATTAACCGCTTATCCCGCTCATTTCAAATTAAAACTTAATTTTCTTATTAAAGCACATCCACTTAATATTTATTTTTATTATTTTCAAGAAACGCTTATGTGGCACGCCTGCTTCCACATGCTCATTCACCACCGAATGTTTCAAGAAACTTGATCAACTTCGCGCCGACTTCTTCCGGCCGACCGCCTCCTCGATCGATCAACTTCGCCTCGACCGATCGACCGCCTCGACTTAGCGACGCCTCCTCGACCGATCGACACGCCTATCATGTCGGCCGAACTATGGTGAGTGCTATCGGTAGGATTTGAAGACCGTTTCTTGAAACATATTATATTCTTGAAGATCGTTCATGTGAAATCATTCTTTTAATGTTTTCAATTATCGTGGGAGAACAATGCTATCTATTAACAAAGAAACTTGAAACGTCGACTTGGATTATGTAAAATCAAGACGGAACCCGAATCTAAGTGCCATGGTGTCCCTCTTGGAAACAGTTCACGTAAAGTTAGCATTATAAATTGCAACTATGAGGATGAAGCTCTTCCAAGAAGACATCCGGTGGCGACCTAATAATCGGGAGAGCGTGGGCACATTTGTGGCATGGCCAAAAGAACATCTAAAAAGGTATGTCTGCATCTTCCGATACAAAGAAGCTATAATTTATTAGATCATAACTTATCAAAAGGTATGTATATGAGGATAGTAAAAAAAAAATGAATATATCATAACATCTGCGTAATGTTGTGAATTTTGAATTCTTTGATGTTCTTTAGCTTGGAGTTTTATCAACCCCATGAAACTACACATTAACTTAAAAATGTGTAGTTTCTTGGGGTTGGTCATATTGGCTGGAGGGCATCAAAGGATTCAATGTTTTCGACATTGCATATAAAAAATATATAATGAAATAAGCGTGACATAAAAGTATAAGCTGCGAAATTGCGCCAGGCGCGAGTTTGTATTTATATTCAAAAAAACTATATGTACATTTTTCCTTCTGTGAAAATGCGCCAGGCGCGAGTTCTTTCTAAACTAACATAGCAGGCTGTACATTGTACATTTTTCCTTCTGTGAAAATGCGCCAGGCGCGAGTTCTTTCTAAACTAACATAGCAGGCTGTACATATCTCTACAAAATGTCACATAGACCCACTTCATCGGCTACATACCGAGTCCAGTCCCACCTGTACCACTTTGATATGACCTCATTCTCCCATTCCCTGCGAATGTCGAGTCTCCAAATCAGAGTGTCCTGTCGATACTTGATACTCCTAATCAAATCCTCATATTTATTTGTTGGCATGAGCCTTACTAAGAGCATGAGGAGCAAAGGATGCGATGGTAGTATTCCCATGGCCCTCGATATAAACCGGCCATATGGCTTGTCCAACTCTCCCGTGAATGTTTTGAAAAAGCGCAATTAAGTAGTATCTTGTGTGTGGTCCGTTGATGGTCGCCCGTGGGAAGTATATTTGAACTAGAAGCAGCCATGTGTAATGCACTAGAACGAGAGAAATTAACTAATTAGCAAATGATATTCCTCTCCCCAGAAAATGATTCTAAATATACAAAATTCAAAACGCGCCAGGCGCGTTTACTATAGTGTTTTTTTCACAGATCTACTTCACACGCGCCTGGCGCGATTTCGTCCAATCATATGATATGCAAGCAATCTTATGATATGCAAGCATATCTTATGATATTCCTTGCCTAATGTTCTTTTCGTTTTGCATAGTCCGAAATGCACTATTTTCCTTGCATCTAGAACAGACTATTTGTTTTTTTAAAACATTAGGGTAAGAACAGATAAATATGGCAAGAACATTAGGCAAGGAATATGAACAGATAAATGAAATAAGATAGAGCAATAGCAGATGATAAATGAAATAAGATAGAGCAATAGCAGATAGGAATCTTGTGAATGCACAAGAATTCCTGAATGCACTGTATTGCACAGATATAACACACAAACAGACTAGAACAATTAGGGATAATTAAGGTAAGATGTTATATTCCTTGCATAGTCTGAACAGACTATTTTCCTTGCATCTAGAACAGACTATTTGATTTTTGAAAACATTAGGGTAAGAACAGATAAATATGGCAAGAACATTAGGCAAGGAATATGAACAGATAAATGAAACAGGAATATGAAATAAAATCTGTTCATAATGCTTTTCCTATTTCATTTATCTGTTCTGTTTCATAATATTCCTGATCTATTTCATATTTCTAAAACATAGCCTCTTCTTAATGTTAATCTGTTCTAATCTAAAGCATAGCCTATTCTAAAACACTCAGAATCCTAAAACACTCAGAATCCCTAAAACACATTCATTCTAACCCATTCATTCTAACTCATTCATTCAGAATCATAAACGCATTCATTCTAACCTGTTTGAAGCCGAGAAGCCGAGTTTGAAGCCAAGAAGCCGACAAATAGCCGAGTTTGAAGCCTTGTTTGAATCAGAGAAGCCGATTAGCCGACTTTGAAGCCGACAGGGATAGGTTCAATACTGTATACGTTTTATACTCAATACGTATTATTCGAATAATACGGCACTAATTTGAAGTATAATACGTCAAAAATACGGCAAAAAAAAATCCGGGCCGAAATTTTTTAACAGAACTTTTTTTTTTTTTTATATTTTCGCAGGTTTAAACCCACGCTGAAAAAACAGCTTTATAAAGTTTAAAGTGAAGGTTTCGCCACGAAAAAAAAAAAAAAAAATGATGACCCGGGCGTGCCACATTGAATTGTGCTATGCGAGGGTGGGTGTCATTGCTTACGCGAAAATTCCAAAAAAAAAAAAAAATAAAATCGTTTTTTGAATTAAGGTAGTTTAAACCTTCCTTGATTTTCAGAGAAAAAAAAATTTCGAAAAAAAAAAAAATTCGGGAAAAAAGAAAAAAGATTCCCCAAGCTTCTATATAGATTCTCTTAGATTCCCTTAGATTCTATGAAGATTCCCCTAGATTATCCAAGGTTGCACGGAATGATGTCAAACCACTACTCATTGAAAAGCATTTGATGAGAGGAATCCAACGGTGTGGGTCCCACTTTGATCCGAGATCTCGATCGCAAGATAAAGTCGTTTGAATGCAATACAAAAGAAGGAAGCTTCCATGAAAGCTTTATAATTAATGGGATGCCACCTCATTACCTTTTCATTAAATAAGGGTGTCACCTCACCCCTTTAATATAAAAAACTCTAATTTAATAAAAAAATGAATGGCTAGGATTTCTCCTCTCCCTTTTGATCTAACGGTTGAGATTGGTTACACCAAATCCACTTTGAAGGAAGCTTCATTGCACCTTCCTAGTAAAAATCAACGGCCATGATTTCGCCTCCCCTTTTTGATCTGATGGTCTAGAGATGTGTTGCATGCCCCCATGCATGGCCATGTATGTCCCATGCATGACCCATCCATAATCCAATGGCCCATGTCGCGCCACTTAACCAAGGTTCCCAATCCACTAAGAAAGAAGCATGTCACAAATTCTTTTTTTTTTTTTTTTTTAAAGTTTAACCAAGGTTTCGGTTATTATCGAATTTTTTTCCTACGGTAGGTTAAAAATACGAAAAATACGTATTTAACCTAAAAATACGTATTTTTGGACTTTATACGTCTGGAAAAATAATTTCATACGTACAGAACCTATCCCTCGAAGCCGAGAAGCCGAGTTTGAAGCCGATTAGCAATCTGTTGTAGCCGAGTTTGAAGCCGATTAGCCGAGTTTGAAGCCGATTAGCCGAGGCGCGCTTAGATTAGAAGCAAAAAAATGTGAAGAGGCATGCAAAAAGAAGAGGCATGCAAAAATTTGAAGAGAAAAAGTTGAAGAGGCATTCAAACTGCCTCGATTTTTGTTCGAGAATTAATAACTGCCGTGAACCATTAATACCTATAAACCAATATTTTCATATGGTTTTTAAAAAAGCATATTACCCATATGTTTGAAAAACCATACCCATACCTTTGAAAAACCATATTACCCATATGGTTTTTAAAATAGCATCTTACCCTAATGTTTTAAAGAAAAAACCATTCTAACCCTAATGTTAAAAAAAAAACAATAACTGACTCTAATGTTATTAAAAACCATTCTTACTCTAAAGTTGTTAAAAAACCATACTCTTAAATATTTTGAAAAACCATATTACCCATATGGTTTTTAAAAAAGCATGTTACCCTAATGTTTAAAAAACCATATTTGTCTAATGTTTGTTTGAAGGTTAAAAGTGTTAGATTTAATGTTCTTGGTAAGGTTCTTTAGAGGTCTTTGTACAATTTCAAAAGTATGTTTTTCTTGAAAACATGTCTTGCAGATGTTTTTTGAATGTACTAACTTATTTTATGTTTCAGATGTTTTAGGTCAATGGCATGCAACAAGCTAAAGAAAGTACCCTAATGATGGTCCTCAAGGAAAGGAAAAATCCCCAAATGATGCAGATGATGCCCAAGGAAAGGAAAAGACACCCAAGGATGATGCCCAAGGGAAGAATAATGTCAAAGAAAAGGATGATGCAAAAGGAAAAGAAATTGTACTTTATAATCGAGTCGATTGGAAAAACAAGAAGGTCAACATCTTGCATGAATGCAACAGAGAGGTAGTAGGAGAAGGGATTATTATTCTAGCAGATCCTATCAATGCAGTCAATGATCAAAGATTAGGGGGAGGATAGGTTAGGTGTGGCAATCTCAAAATTATATGACAATTGGAAGAAAAAGGGGTCGCAAAGAGGAATGCCTTGCTTGTGTGAAGCAACTAGAGGTTGCAATGATTGTGGCATGGCCTAGGCAATGTATCCAATTGAGAAAAACTACATGTTTCCTATGGATGCGAAAACATTGTCAATAAGGTTTACACAATGTAGCAAGAGGCCACTTCCATCTTTCAAACATTATCCCACCAAAAGGTGCAAGTCAGATTATGATTGTTCTCCTGAAGCTATGATGAAGGTTAGAGGAGGTGAATGTTGTTGGGCCTCTTGTGTTAGAATGTTCACAATAGAGGAGTTGGTGGGAGCAAGAGCTACATATCAAGAACATAAGTGTGATAGTAGGAGAAATTTCATGTACACCATATTTGGCTATGCAATTCGGGATGAAAGATCGAAGAAAAAAAGATTTCCATTGAACGAAAAGTGGATATGTTCGAAAAGCATGGATGGCTATACATGGAATTCCAACCTCTTCCTCGCCACAACCGGCAAAAGAGACATGAAAATGGAACTAGAATTGCATTGCATGGGAACACCGCCAAAGAAAGACCAACCTCTAGGACTATAGCCGCAAAGGAAATATTTGAAACGTATGTGGAGTTCAATGCAAAAAAAAAAAAAAAAAACATGCCACATAAGAGTAAGAAGGATGAACAGTGGTAGAGTTGTTGTTGAGAAGAGATTGCCATCCCATTGTACCCTAAGAGCATACTAGAGGAAACAAATGCATTGCTTCTGAACTTGAGTAGCCTCTATATCCACCCAGTTTTTAGTAGGCTATGGAATAAGCATTTCAAGCATGTGACCATAGCAACTTTAAACAACTTTGCAAAGTGCAATTTGTGTGCTAAGTCAAGGAGACTTTTGATAAGACTGTGCAACCAAGTCTAAGGGGCTAAGATAAGGGAACACATGAAGGACCATATGATCGATCAACTATCATGTAGATCAACTTACTAGATGTGGAGGACCTTATCCGCAATGGAACCTAATAACTATCTATGTATTATACATGACAAGATGGACCAAACAAAAGACTTGTCTTCCACAATTCAAGTACATACCAAAGTCATGTGGAAGATCATACCCGTTGGTGATTTCAATGACAGGGCAATCTTGCATGGCTTTTGGCCTCAAACCTACTATGGGCATTACAGGTTGGGAGTTGTGGAGGATGGTCCAGATTTTCATATTGGGAGTATCATGAGGTGTTTAAGAAACTATGAGAATGGTTACAATGGTTACCTCAGGGACCCTACGACTAGCCACCACTACATAGTGCATTGTTGGATGGAAACCGAATAATATTGAAAAAGTTTAGCAAGGCAAGGTTTAGGAGGCATGGACCTAATGAACATGTTGGAGCTTCAACATCTGGGTGCTAAACCTCGGGATCTCGCCAGAAGGTTGCTCTTGCAACTTGATAACCGCTTCGGCCAAAAAAGAAGAACAGTGGATGTTTTTCTTTCTTATCCTACTTAACACCGTGGGCATTTTGAAAGAGTTAATTTGGGGTTTCTAATGCCGGGACATACTTATGAGGATGTGGATGCATTATTTGGAAAATATAGTCATGTTTTGAGACAGCAGACAGTGACCAACTTTCCTAGGGATCTAAGTTAGATATTAGTACAAAAGCACCCGTCGGACCGACGCTACTTTTTCGTGCTTGGTCCTTGTGCTTGGAGGTGCTTGGAGAGCGGGAATGCGATGATCCATTTTAGCAAATTGCTTGGGATCGATGAGATGGCTACCCGAAAATCAAATTCGTACATAATCAATTTGGCGGGGTTGTTGTGAGATGGCATGGAGAGTGAATAGATTTGGCAATGGCGGGAAGCATGATCCTGTTGTACCCCCTGAAACGTATTTTTTTGCAAAGACGGTTTCTCAGACAACACAATTCCCCACGACAACACGATTCTAAATGGATCAATCAAAGATCGATTTAGATGAAGAAAAGCGACTTCAAATTTTCCGGAAATTCAAGTCGAGAGAAGAAGGCAATCTAGACAGAGAGGAAAAGAGATAGGGGAGGGGAGAAAGAAAATATCCAAACCTCAAATTGACAAACGGCTTGAGGCGAGAAGGTTTCAAGAATTGTCCAAGAATTTGACGATTATTTCAATAATATCACAAAGCCTTTGAAAGAAGGGGATAAGGCACCGGTGGTGCATGATTTGTGAAGAGAGTTAAGAAGAAATTGCCACCGAGGTGGATTTTGTTGATCATGATCAAAGCAAGGTCATGAAGAATGTAATTAGAAATGTTCAAGAGACACTCAATCAAAGAAAAGAAACTAAGGAAGACAGATATAATGCAAGCAAGAAAGTCCACATTGCAAATGGTATCTTCAACAAAGAAACAAAACCAACCAACCGGCAGCTGTTTTGCGCCTCGCTCATGTATCAAGAAAAATCTGTCGCAGCGAACCTTAAGAAGAGTAATGAAACAAAGAACAAGAATGTGGTCCGTGGTCAATGTTTTCAAGGAAAAAGAGATCGATGCAATAACCGATGAGGTTAAGAATTGCTCGTTTACAAGTTCGACAGAAAACACAAGAGTCTCACCATACAGAAGCATGTGAGAAAGTTTGTTACAAAAAGATGGTGAAAAAATTGATCATCCAATACAACCGCTTGAAATTTCAGGTAATTTTTATGCTTTATATGTTTTACCGCTTTGTTCTCGCTTTTACTATATTGCTGCTTTTAATTTTTTTTGGAACTCAGATTTGCTTTGTTTATAGTTGCAATTTTACATGGCATTCAAAAAGGAATTCAATGAAATGAAGATTTCACACACAAGACATTTGAATTGTCAAGCCATCTTTTTGTGAGGCGCTTAAAAGAAAGAGAGAGTCGCCAATATCACATGCACTTTGAGTATGTGATGCAAGCACTCAACAAAATCGTAATCAGATCCAAATGGGGTGCACAAAGAATGCAATTGTAATTGTGTTTGTTTGTGGTGGTGGTAACTTCTCAGAGTGCCAAGAACCATGTTTATAAATCCACTAGTGATTTTTGAGGCAAATGGGTCCGCCCCTAAAGAAGAAGATGAAGAATGGCACAAACATCAATGTCCGTAGGTTGGCATGCAAAGATTGTGGGCTGAAAAGGTACTCTTAAGTTTGTCTCTTCAATGTTATGATGTTTAAAGATATTACCGCCAAGAACTTTAATTGTGGTGTTCTAAACAGTTTGCTTTTTGTCCTAAGGAGAAGATGGAAACCGATTACAAGGTGGAGTGGAAACAGTTTGAAAAGGTATTCTGTTTGGCTTTAATTAAATTGTGCTTTCGTTTAACATTCTTTTTAAACAAACCGCAAACCGATTTAAAATGTTCATGGTCCCAAATCAGCAAGAAGTTGGATACATGAAGGAGACTACCAAGAAAAAATGGGAGGGAGGAAACCAACCAAAGTAACAAGACTTGCATACAAGAACTAGAGTCCGCCTGAAGTTCATGAAGCATGCCAACAAGACAATGGTATAATTTGTCACACACAATTATGTGGCATAATCGACAGTGCAAAGCAATTCAGGACGTGTTTGGATACCTTTCCTGAAGATGCAATTGTCTCTATAATTGACTTTGCTGAAAATTACAGTTTTAAAATTCAGAGGGAGGCACAATCTTGCCACTGGCACACGGACCCAGCCTCAATTCTCCGGGTTCTATATCACATATAGACATGCAAACCCAAGCCGAGATAGAGGAGATGGAAGTTAAAGAGGCAGAGCAAAGAGAAGCAGAGCGGGATAAGTCGAAAAGAAAGAAGAAGACAAGTCGAGATCATCAAAGACCAATCAGAGGAGAATTATAAAGGAAGTGCAATTTTATATTTCAGATGATGTGGAGCATAGCAATCGAAGTTTGTACAACATTGCTTGAAAGTACATCGCCGATCGGGCTTAGAGCACGCAACATTGAGTACAAGAAACATATTTTTGGAGTGATGGTTGCACATCCCGGTTTAAAGGAGCAAGGCCTTTCCGGTATTTAGGAAGGAACTATGTGTGTAGTGAAGGAATTGAGTATGAGTGGAATTTCTTTTGCCAGTTCTCATGGCAAAGGAGAACATGATGGACAAGGTGCAATATTGAAAAGGGTTTTGGCAAGAGAGCAATTGAAGTATGAGTCCGGAAATTGAGCGTGCCAAAGACATTGTCGATTTCATGAACGGTACATGATGAACAATCCACCGAACCCTCATATATAAGAAGGTAAATTCTTGTTTTTTCTTATATTTTTCTTAGATTTGAAGTTGCATGAATCTGTTTTTATATTGCAGGTTCTTTTTGGCATATTGATCCCCAAAAGTGTAGACAAATCTGAAAGGAAGGAGTGGAAAACGTTACATTGGGAGCTCTAAACTTCATTGCATCGCACCATGTGACAAAAAAGAACCCACAAAGTTGCTTACAGTGTGCCTCTCTTGCTATTGTTCCTATTGCTTTCATGGTAAAAGGGATTACCGAACAAAGCACGCTTTGGGAGCATGGCTCCTGCAGAATCGAACCAAAGGTTGTCAAGAAACATCCACAAAGAATTAGTCGAGGAGGAAGAAGAAGAAGATGAAGAAGAAGAAGATGAAGAAGAAGAAGAAGAAGAAGAAGTAGATTACCTTAGTTCTCTTCTAGAAGTTGGAGATAACTTTGTTTGTAAATGCACATCCGTAAAATGAAGAGGGAGTTGACTTTTTTTATGTTCTTAGGTGTACAGAGACTAAAACACATTGTTAGATGCATATGAAGATGCTTGGGGTAACGTGCATTTGGTGTAGGAGAAGTTATAGTTTCTCGCCATTACTACAAGCAAACAGATGCACTCCAATTTGAGTTGCTATTGGACAAGCCGGTTGCTAGTTTGTATAGCCACCCTTTATGTGTGAAGTTTGATATGGAGAATCTTGGTAACAACATTTTCAAGATGAGTGAAGAGACATGCCAAAAAGTTATGGCATCCCTTCTAGTAGAGTGCTAATTTCACGCCCGCTTTTTTCTGCTTTTTTGCTTCAAGAAGCGAGGTTGAGTTTTTAGATGTGTAATCGGCCGCTTTCCCGCCATATTCTTTCTTATATTCTTTATAATTGTTATCAATGAAAACTAACAAATTCTTTGCTCGCACAAATGTTCCTTGTCCTCACAGCTTTAAAAAGAAAAGCTCGATGGGTCCTTTTCATGCTTATGCTTTGTCACATGCTTGCTACGTTTTTGCTAACTATTACGTAATTTGATGAACTTCCGAAAATGACTTGATGGACATGGAAAACAGATTGCAAGTTTACAAATGAACAAAGTTTACACAAGTGTAGGTAAATGCCCCAAAACATTGAATTTACATTAATATCCGTTTACATACAAAAGTGTACAATTTATGTACTCATATCCAAGATTCACAAAAGAAATAATTTATAACTTAAGTTACATCTTAAGTTACATGAAGTTCTTAAAGTTCAAAGATCTTCAATGTTCTCAAAGTCAATATCTTCAATGTGGGTCTGATCTTGTGTTATTTCTTCTCTTGCGGTTCCTCCCTGTTTATCGGTATCTTCAATGTTGGTACGATCAAGGTATCTTCAATGTGTTCAAGATCGGAGATGGAGAAATACGTGGTTGTGTCTTCTTTGCAGGTTCATCCAATTTTTCAACACCAACAATATCTTTCATCAATTGCATGCTTCCTCAATTGCTGCTCTCCATCTTGCAAGTTCTTTCAAGTGGTCAACAAGAGCTTGAGTATGTTGATGTCTACTTCCTTGACCACATCAACATGAAGGTTTGCAACCACTTTTGAGGATTCTTTGAATGAAGCCAAATTAATTGCAAACATGCTTTTATGTAGTTGAATACCTTATCATTTTCTTCATTGTCGAAGCTCTCAACTATTAAGCGTGTAATGCGGTGGGGACAAGAAAGTCTTGTACAAAGAGTCATCCACAAGCACAACATCACGTACATCATTAAAAGCGCGGTAAACTTTGACAATTGGCTTCATAAAATACCGGGTTTGGTTGCATTTCTGGAAACATAAAAGGCATTGCCTCACACTCATTTCGACCCCATATGAATTTGAATTTAGCAATGTAGTGTCTTTGGCGGAATCACATTAAGGATTTGTATGATGTTGTGCTTCATCATGCTAGACCAAATCTCAACTTCAAATCTTTCAAAACTCAATCCAAGAACTCTTGTAAAAGGTCGCAAATAACCACTTTCCCTGTCTTGTGTAATACTTCTTGAGCCACGTGGAATCTTTAATCTTGCTCCTTTTTGGAAGGTGTTGACCAAAACTCCATTAATGTCTAAGATGACAAGTTTTTTCTTTTCTAAATCCTCTGCAACATTCATAAGAAAAGAATCTTAAACATCAACATGACAATAGTTAAAGAATTACAGAAATTACAATATTAAAACAGAAAACAGAATTAAAGAAAACAGTGATTAATTAAAGAAAACCAAATTACATTCAAACAATGTTCTCAAACAACATAAAACAAGTAAAACAGTATTTCACATACACCACAATATGTTATGTTCTGAAACTAACTCAATGACTTGATATACTGAGAAACAGAACCTGAACTACCATTTAACATTTTCAAAATAATATCAACTTGATCACCTATTTGCTTTGGTGCTTGAGGTGGCAGCTTCTTTGAGGGTCTCCCAATCTTCTTTTTGTTCTTTGTTGTTGCTACCTCCATTTCAACTGCTGCTTCACCCTTATCCTTACCTTTCTCAACAGCATCTTCAGCAACTGCAGCAGCAACATCATCTTCATTTGCTTGTTCTTCATCACTGCTTACGTGAACATCTACATGCGCAGCAGTAGAACTTTCTCCTGCAGTTGCACTCCTCAACCTGGTCTTTATGCCAATTGTAGTAACCTTTTGCACAGGTTGTTCATAATATTCTTCTGAACTGCTCTCAACAACACGTGAACGTTTTATCCTTTTTTTTGCTGGCCCCTTACTAAGCTGAATTACAGAACTTTGCTGCTTAGAACACAAATCAATTTAAATGAGATTAAGTTAGTTAAAACACAAATAAGAAATATCGAAGTCTTACCTTATGCAAAGCTTCTACAGCTTTCCTTACTGGACTTGGTGACACTTGAGCATCAGCAGTAGAACCAACATTTTTTGGTGACTCAGAAGCAGGTGAAGCCACAGGTGCCACAGGTGCTTTATTAAATAATAAAGCAGGTGAAGCCACAGGTGTGAGAACATTGGAAAACTTATCAGGTGAAGCAAATGCACTAGTAGTGCCTACCTCAAATGCACTTTTGCTGAATATGCAAGTCTTCTTCACCTGCAACCTCTAGACCAAGTTCCACAAAAACTTCCCTGGGAACTTCCTTCAAACACCTGAAGCATGTCTTCTTTTCATACAAAAGCATGCAGCATGTCAAGTGATAGACATGTTCACATGGTAATGCCATACTCAATTTATATTTTGGATTGAAGACCAATCCACATGCAAAGACATGCATCTTCCATGAAACCAGGGCAACCTCGCTTTTCATAGTTATGATAGACATTTTGATATATCCGAGTCCATCAATTGTCTAAAGCTTCTAAATATTTCCCGCTTTCAGAATCGAATTCCAAATTGAAGTTTTTAATCTTTCCTTCTTTTCCTTCTCTGTAATGCTTCAACACTAACCTTTGGAAGGCAAGCCTCGGGTTTAGAGCAAAAATATATTTCACCACTTATTTTGCCTTTAACTCTTCAATCGCTTCAGTCTCCATCATTCTTGTGCCTTTGGCATTCAAAGCGCATAACTCATTCTCCATTCTTGCTATCTCGTTCCTTTTAAGCTCAATCATCCTCTCTTCCCTTGCTAAAGAGTTCTTATCTACCTCAATGGTACTAATTATTTTTACCGGATCGGTTTGTACGGGTTGTTCAAACTGTTTCCAACTTACTAACCTCCTCTTCAATCAAAGAAATGTTGAAACTTAAATTGGAAACAGAAAACTTCGGAGAGACTGACCGCTTTCCCCTTAAATTCAAGTTGAGGCGTTGATCCGCCTGGGCTCTGAGGTGTACTTTGGCATGAAGGAACCCAGTAGTTTTGATCCTTTTAACATCTTCTTTTTTAACATCAATGTCATCCCTTTTTCTCTGGACCAAACATTAACTTTGTTTCTTGTAAGCATCCCAATCAACCCTATGAGCCTCGGGGTTATGCTCTTCACCGACTACGATTTTTCCCATGCAAATGATAATGCTACTAGCTTCCTCAATTCATTATTCGGGGACACCTCCATCTCCATACAAGAAATCGATCAAGCCATCCAATTTTCGGGCTTCAAATAAGGGCGAACAAAGTAGATTTTGATTTTGCCTGAAACCATTGGCTCAGACCAAACTTTGCTCCCTCATCCCATCCTCAGAGTAACATTTTCCGCCAGCCATTTCAGCTTTTGTCGTGGGATGATTCCTTCACCAGCCATGAGAAAAGAAGATACTTTAAAAAAGCAGCAAAAGAAACAAAGAGGTCGAGCAAAGCGCCTTGAAGAGGATGATTCAATTTGTAAAATGCCGCGAACCGGAGAAGATGATCGGGACGACATCAAGTGCAATCGAGGAGCAAATTGGCTGCATAATTCAATTAGTAACAATGAGCGAATAATTACACCTCGACAATCAAAATCATTGTTCACGAAAAAGGCGGCGAAATCGAAAAGGTGCGTCCGGCCCCGCTTAGCGAAGCTTTTTGTACCCCAATATCTAACTTAGACCCGCTACTAGAAATATTCCATGGATGCACTACTCCATCTCCTATAGGATCTCTCATAGAAGAGGTGCCTGATTGGAAGAGTTTTGTGGAAGGTTATACTGAAGACATGGAAGGCCATTCTAGACATCTTCAATTCACTTTTTGGGTGAGAGATGGGATTCCAATCATGCAATGGAAGATGAGACCTTCAGAGGAGAAGTGGAGAGGAGGGGCAGAAAAGAGATGCGCATGGCAAGCCTATGATACCTCCATGTCAACCAAAAGCTCTAAAACCTACTACAGAAGTGAAGCAAGTGGGATTGACCCTGGATGGCATCAATGACTATATCAAGCGTTGGCAAACTAATTCTGATGACACTAATCGTGCATTGATAGATTATGGAAGCGGTGTGATTAACTTGTTGGATGAGGTAGACACATCCTTAGAAGAATTGATCAAGGGTGGCTCCCAAAAGCGGTGGAGGACATTAGCAGTCTTTGAGGGAAGATGATGGCACTATTAGTAGCATTGTTAAGGCCCATGCTCCTTCTCAATCTGACAAACACTATGTTGGTCCTAAGAAAGATAGGCCAAAATATCTAGGCCTAGATGTTTATGAACCAGCAACTGACGTGGAGTGCCACCAATTTGTGGTAGTAAAACCAGCAGATTTAGAGACCTATCCGGTGTGGTTGGGATACACCATCTCAGATATTTGCAAAGAAGAAGGTGATGTTAACTTCAATAAGGTGCGTGTGGAATGGTGGTGTCCAGTGCACCAGTTGACTAATGTCACCGATAAAGAAAGATATTCAGATTGTTGGACAAAGAGGTGGAGGAGAAATCCTAGTGGTCCCGATCTTTGGCTAGACATTGAAAGTATTATTGTACCTCGTGGACTCCAAAAACTATTCCAAGTAAAACAAATAGAGAGTTACAATACCTCGAGGATGTAAGGAATAAGGTTCTCATATCCTTGGAGATCTTTGGTGGAAAAATGAAAAACTATGTAAATATGTTTTCTACATTACTATGTATCAATCACAGTTAATAAAAGTTGTTTCATGATATATGATGTTGTAATTTGAAGTTAAGGTGTGAATTTATATTAAGGTGTGTGATTATATGTTAATGTATAGTGACTTTTATCAAGTTACTAAAAAATTGCAATATGAAATTTGTCCCAAAATCAAGACATAATCCCAATTTAATTGAATGATGGTTTATATACCGGTAGGTGAAGGGACACCTGAGAGCGAATGGACATCCCTTCCAAGGCTTGCTTGTGTGAGATGCTTTCTGTTAGAAGAAAGGATCTAAACCCTTAGTATGTAAAATGGAATTGGGGCAGGATCTCTTTAGTACAAAGCAGGTAGGATGATGCTCCGAGGTCTAGTTAACGCGTGAGAATGATATTGGCTCCTTGATGCTCTTGCCTGTTGCACATATTTTTGGCGGTGGTGAGCTTCAGATGGCTACGATCTCAAATCTTAGAGTGACCTCTGCTTTCTTTCCAGCTGAAAAGAATGATACATTATCCTTGGATTTATAGTCTTGGACTAATGAGCTCCCAATGAATATCTGGTAGACCATTGTACTTAAATATTTTCTATATAGAGCACAAAATCTCAAGATATCAGGCATGAAAGAAGAAGATGGCGAAGAAATAAACCAAACGGTGAGTCTTTTCTTTAAAGATATAATGCATGTACATGATCCTGGTGTAGTGCCCAGCAGGAGATTAGGGAAACCAGGTAATTTTTCAAGGGCAATTATGGTGAGATTCAAAGATAAAGAAGCCAGAGACAGAATCTTATAACATTGCGCAACTTTGAAAGGATATAAAATCTGGCTGGATTTTGATCTTACCCCATCTCAACTGGAACAAAGGAAGCGAGAATTAGCCAAAATAAAAGAAGCCAGAGATGAGGGTTTTGTTGCTTACCTGGACTGCTTTGGAAAAGCAATCATAACAAAAAGGAGGAGATCAAAATAGGGAAACGAGGCCCTAAAGGTCATGTGCTAGAATATTGCAACAGGCTAAGACAGATGCCACAATAGATTTTTTTTTTTTTTTTTTTTTTTTTTTTTGAGGAAAAGGAAGGATTCTATTGATCATAAATTAAAACCATACAAACTGGGGCTCAGAGCCCAAATACCAAGTATCAATCTCAGAAAAACCAGACCAAAAATTACAACCAAAAACCATTTGCTGAAAGAGCACCATCAAAGCCAAATTCCATCTGCAAGAGGAGGATTACATGAAGGAGGGGAAGTATGATGCGGGAGAGGCGATAAATTGAGAAGGGAAGCAGGGATTGCAGGCAGATCCGGGAAGGAGTGAGTAGCAGAGATAGGCATGGCAAAAGACGGGGGTGCCATCCAGTTGATTTCGGCCCAGGAGGGGGTAAGTAGCAACAATTCATCAATGGGGACCTGTATAATGTCCAATAAGACACCAGCAGCAGCTTCACATCTACCTTTGTGGTAGTAATACATAGACCTTAAACAGGAGAACTGCTTCTCTGTCAGAAGTCGGTTGTTGGCACCAATAAACTTGTGCAACATATGAGCGTTGTATGCTTCTTTCAGAAGAAATTTGAGGCGAAAGGTCGCTCTACAATAGATATATGGAAACACTCAGATATAATAATTTTCTTGGAAACATGGCAGCACCAATCAAGCTCCCTACCAGATTTAACAGGTTTTGACTTTGTAGACGCAGTATGGAACATGAAAGATTCATGCATGGGTCGTGGTTTTAGAGGCATAGCATTGTATGTCCGAAAACAATTGACATCAAACATTGCAGTGGTAAGAAAAGATGTACACAACCAATTCATACTGATGAGAATTGGAACATCCTATCCAATCTTCTTGGTAGCCTGTTACTATGCGCCACTAAATATAAAGGTATATAAACAGGAAGGAATGGACCCAGACCATCCATATCATGCTCTTACATTGCAGATTCAGGAATTTCAAGATAAAGGGCAGGTATGTTAGTGGGAGATTTCAATGCTAGGACACAAAATATGCAATGCATCAAATACAATTCTGAGGATGATCAGAGGCTGGAAGAGGTTTATGAACCTCAATTTGGCAGAAGCTCGTCAGACCAAATTAAGAACCAGATGGGTGCTTTTTTGTTGGAACTCGGTTCCATATGTAATTTGAAAATACTCAATGGCACACTAAAGTATCCAGGCTCTAACAAGCCAACCTGTTTTACTTGGCAAGGAGAAAGCACTGTTGATTATTTGCTCGCACAATCAACAGAACACATTCCATACTTTGAGCTGATGTATAAGCAACCAGAATCAGACCATGTGCCTATCTTTTTTGCTTTAGATACGAGATTGCACAAACACAAAGTTGAAAGGGAATTTGTCGCGAAATTTAAGCTGGATTATGTCAAAAGAGAAGCCTATCAGCAAGCTTTGTCAGAATTGCTCGATCTTTTTTGCAGGCAATCCTGAATGCAGCTAGAAAGAGCTTTGGATAAACCAGAGCTTGCCCACATGGACGCAGATTTAAATCTTGGTGGGACCAGGATCACAAATGAGAAAATATCTACCGATAGGTCTGAAAGTTAAACCTCAGTGGTATAAAAAAGCTTTAAGGAAGAAGAAGAAGGCGTTTTACAGGACAAAACAAGTTGGTCTCAGTGCACTCCTTGAAGAAAAGCCAAAAAGTTTTTGGTCTAAACTTGTTGTGCGCACCGCAAAACATAGTCTGGAGACATCAAAATTTTTGGAATTTGTCAAGGAACTTTACTATGTCCCAAATGCCTCTAGGATGAAAGGCTGCATGGTGGAAGAAGACATTTTCACCGAGGCAGAGGTGAAAGAGTACATTAGGACATTGGCAAACGGGAAGGCAAATAATCTAGAAGGCCTCTCGGCTGAACTAATCAAATGGGGGGGACATGGCATGGTTACGAATCTCACAAGAGTTCTTAACAATGCAGCAAAAGAGGGGTTCCCTAAACAATGGCGAATATGCAGAGTAGCCTCTATTTATAAGGCAGGAGATCGACATGATGCGCGGAGTTACAGAACAATCCTAGTAGGTAGCATCTTTGCTAAAATCTTTGGTGGTCTACTTGAGAAGAAGATTAGTATGTGGGCTGATTCTTCGGATAAGAGGGCTGTCATACAAGCAGGATTCCGAAAGGATCACAATACTTATGATCATATTCTGTCACTTGTACTCATGGAAAGAGCTAAACGCCCCAGAAAATCATTATACATGGCTTTCATTGATTTTTCGAAGGCCTTTGACTCGGTCCCCAGAGCTGGACTTGAGGAGAGAATGGAAGAGTTAGGTATTCCAGAGAATATATGCGGAGCAGTTGCTAAACTATACGAGGAGGTCATTGCTAAAATCTTTTGTAAGCTACCAAATGAAATCAGCAGTACAGTGGGCGTGAAACAGGGGTGTCCCTTATCCCCCACGTTATTTGGGCTCTACATTGACTCTTTAGAAGAATGGCTTAAATATATGGGACAAGCTGGGGCACAACTTGGAAGCATATGGGAAGCATGAGCAAGTTAAAGGCTTGGTGGACAGATTCGTCCATCAGAGGCGGATCTGCGGGAGTGTCATTTGATCCAAAAGCATGCTCCCTTATTGCTTGAAAAGAAGGCCAGCATCAGGATGATCAAATTCGGCTTTATCTGTCACAAAACACTTTTATGAGAATTTGAATCTGCCATAGCCAGGGCAAGAAGACCGAATTTGCCACAATTTTTTCTCCTGGGTTGGCTCCATTTTGGATGAACAGATATCTGGAGGCCGGATTAAGGTGCAGAATAGAGGAATTTATTGTAGATAAAGGTGGATGATCTGCGGAGAAGGAGCGCACAACGCAGACAGAGGTCTTTTTTGTGCCCATTTATTTTGCAACACTGCCTCAATGTGTTGGATTCACCTGCCTACGTGGCGCTGACAGAGGTGCCAGTAGAACTTGTCTGTCAAATCGGCAACACACATCAGGTTCCATCCAGTAGGTTTCGCTCCCTAAATCGCTGTTAGTGAGCCACCCACTTATCGGGTGCTTACACTTTCACTCCATGGTATTTAAACAACTAAATTATTCTTTTAAGAAATATCTTCAATGCCTATACCCTTTTTTTTTTATTGAAGGCTTAGTATATATATTAAAGTAGAGAGAGTAGGTACAAAAATTGCGAGAATGCAGTATTATATGTTTGCATTCTCTAAGTCTCAAAAAAAGTGACTATTATATCAAGGAATGCAAATATTATAGGTATGCATTCACCATGTCGAAAAAAAGGCAGCAAGTTCGAAGGTCTGAAATATCCCATATGGGCACTATTTTCGCCCTAATCCTCTCGAAGTCGAGCAGAATTGGCAATACAGACAGTTGCATGTCTGGAATTTTGCTGGATTGAAGCGCCCCGTGAGATCCACAGCTTCACAAATGAGCAGTCTTCTGTAATCATAATTCTGGAAGCAGGAACAGTCGCATCGGCAGTTATCTCCATGATATATCGTAGGGTTGGCTCCAAACTGATCAAGCCACATTGCATTAATCATCAAATTGATCCGGTCCCATCCTATCTTCTTTTGTCCCACCAAAATATTTCCTGAAAAGCACAAAGAAATGTATAAGTTACCTGAATACTTCATTAATCCATTTTATGTCAAATTTTGACTGTTCAATGACAGTTTTAGGCCACACAATCTCTTCTTTAAAGATGAGAGAATTTCTAGCCTTCCACATCCTCCAAAGGAGGATATAAGTTCTCCAATCTCTGGGCTGATAAGGAAAGATAATATCCACTAAGGCTGTTTCAGAAAGGTGTGGAATGTTAAACTCAATGGCTGCTAGTTCAAGAACCCATTCGGACCAAAGACAATTTCTAAAGAGGTGATCTTCATCTTCCTGTTCCTGCAAACATCTATCACACAAATTAGAGAAGGTCATATTCAATCTAAACCTCTTGTAGTTAGTGGCAAGGGCCTTATGCCATAGCCGCCAAATGAAAGATTTAATCTTGGGATTGATTGGGGAGTTCCACATAAATCTCGATTAATTTGAACACTGTCTGAGATATGTCCCACTTTAAATGTAGGGACATTGTGTAACCTCTTGTGAGGAACTTGTAAATCGGACTAACTTTGTAGAGAGTTTTCCCCCGTGATGCCATTGGATATCTTTCGTTTGTGCGGTGCGTGTATATAAGCAACCCTTAATAGCATTAAATAGCATCTCATTTTCCTCATCTAAATTACCAATCTGAGAATCATGAAACTCAATGATTCCCTGATCATTGAAAAGGTGAGAAATATGAGTGATACCTCTGTCTGACCATTTTCTGCATTGAATAGGGAAATTCATAGCCAAACACATATTAGGATTATTCAAAATGAGAGAAGGGTTCCAGAAAATAGATTGATCTTTAGACAATCCTTCCTTCCAGCTGTACATCTTGCAACCAATCTTCCAAGCCTTAATCCATTTCTTTATGATACCTGGAGTATTATTTGGGACTTTGAAATCAAAGAAAAGACTGCTGGCAAAATCATCTTGACATTTCTCCAGCCAAAGGGTTTGCATTTAAGCAAGTAATGTCTGATAAGACAAGACACCGGATGATTAATCTTGTTAAAGCCAGCTCTGTAGATATACTTGGCAGCCAGGGCCATGCTCTGCTTTTCAATGTCAATAATGCCCAATCCTCCATTGATCCTTTTCAGACATTCCTTCATGGCAAGCGAGGAATCCGGTGTTCTTCTAGTGCCTCCATTAGCAATAAATCTACCTAGAATACTCTGGAGTTTGGAGGTAACTTTTTTAGGAGCTAGAAGGATGGATGATTGATAAACATGAGAGGCAGAAATAATAGAATTAGCCAAAATAGCTCTGCCATTTTTGGAAAGAAACTTACTATTTAACAAATCAGCTTTCCTATTAAATTTCTCAATGATATCCCCCCAGAGCTCACTAGCATTACTTCTTAAAGCAAAAGGAATGCCTAGAATCTTAGATTTAGTGGTGGGAGGGAGATACTCACAACCAAGATTATGAGCAATTACGTCTGTTACGATTGTATGACATGAACTTTGACTTGGTAGGGTTGATCTTACATCCAGAAGTGTTACCAAACTTATGAAGCAGCTCTTGGGCATTGTTGATTGAGGCCTCCTCCATTTTGATGAACAGAAATGTGTCATCTGCAAAATGAGCATTAAGAAATACCTGATTGTCCGGGAGCTTCAAGCCTTTAATCTTGCCATCATTTTCAGCTTTCTTGAGGGCATTGCTTAAAGCCTCCATAACTATGAGGAAAAGGAAAGGAGCCAAAGGGCAGCCCTGTTTCACCCCTCTTTTAATCTCGAAAAATGGATTTGCACTCACCATTAATAAGAGCGTAAGATCCGGAATTCTTTAGAATGGCTAAGAACATCTTTGGTAACCTCATGGGAAAAACCCATCTTATGACAGCAATTGATTAAAAACTTCCAAGAAACTGTATCAAAAGCTTTGGTAATGTCTAACTTGAGCAGGCCAATATTTTGCTTAGTTCCCTTAGCCCAATTCATACCAATGTTGGCCATCACAACATTATCCAAGATAAATCTATCCTTAAGATAAGCTGATTGGTTGTTGGATATGACCATATTAAGGATCTGCTTCAACTGGATGCAATGGTGGCGTAAATGATTTTATAGACCACGTTGGTAAGGGAAATGGGCACATGTCGAGAAAAGGAAGTAGGTTCATCTATCTTGGGGATAAGGGTGATGAGGCGGTATTAATCCCTGCAATCCATGGATCTAAGCATCAAAAACTCATTACACGATTAGTGATGTCGGAACCAATAATGTCCCAAGTCTTTTAAAAAACTTCGGCGGGGGAGGCCATCGGTGTCTTACCATTATCCATACGAGACACTTGTGAAGAGTTCCTCTTTGGTAAAAGGGCACATCAAAGTGTCGTTATGATGATTCGTAATAACATTTTGCATGTGAATGAAATCATCCATATCAGCCTCGGGAGAATCATGGTTAGTACCCATAATATTAACAAAATGATTTGTAGCGACCTTTTGAGATCAATGTCTTCAGAAACAATTATACCTTCAGCTTGAATACTATAAATGTGATTTCTTTTTGCTTTGCTCTTAGCTTTAATGAAGAAATACTTGGAGTTGGATCTTTCATCATCCTTGAGTTCTCTAATTTTGGCTTTGAGCTGCCAACCTTTAGCTATCTTGATTTCCTCTTTTTCAATTTTCAGCTTGATTTCATCTTGTTGCTCCTGAGGACTAGACTGAAGCTGGGCTCTAAGATCTTGAAGATACTTCTTGTCTTGGATATGAATCTGCTTACCCCAATTCTTGAGCCATTTTTTGATATTTTTAGAGGTGAGAACCCACCAATTCATCCATCCTAGGTTAGTGTTGGGCTTGGGGATCTTGTTGTAAATCATCCAGAATTCTTGAAGAAAACTTTCATCTTTTTGGCAGAAACATTAAACTTTAAAGAAAAGAATTCCTCCTGTTGATATTGGGGTTACCCTTAATTTGAATGAGCTGGGGGAAATGATCAGAAATGGTAAAGCCATTAAGGTTAGACATTCTGTCACAGCTATGCCAAATATGCTCACTTACATAGAATCTATCATGCATACAAAGAATTGGGTCGTTAGCTCTATGATTGGACCAAATTTGAAGGAATTACCGTGGTTCTAGCAAGCTTGAGATCATGACTAGAGAGAAGATAATTCCAAGAATTTGCTTCTTGGTTATTGAGAGGCCTGAAATTGATGCTTCTCATATAATCATGGGTGACCATATTAAAATCACCTCCCATGATGCAATTATCATAAGGGATCCTATCTAGACTGTTTCTGATACAATTCCACATGGAGCTCCTTTCACTAGGCTGATGCTGGCCATAAATATTGACAAAGGCAAACTTTTTGAGATTAATGTCCCCATGGAGAATCCACTTTTGCCACGACTAGCATTCATCATTTGAATGTTAGACATATTGAGACTTTCCCTCCAAGCTATAGAAATGCCTGCAGAAGAGTTGTTAGCTTTTAAAGCCCAAAGCTTAAAGTTAGAAGGCAAAGCAAAGGAAATTAGTTTTTCAAAATCCTCATCATGAAGCTTATGTTCCTGAAAGAAAAATATGTCAGCTTTTATAGTAGAAAGACAAACCTTTAATCTATCTCTTTTAACATTAGAATTGATACCCTGAAGATTCCAAGTCACACATCTAAGATCAATATCCATAGAATACTTTTTTTTATTTCCTTGAGCTCCTTCTTGATGGCTCGGGTCCGATTTTTGCTATTTCTCTTTTTTTTCTATGATAAGAAACAATATGCCATGGATTTAGCTTTTCTTCTCTTTGAAGGTCATTGTCAATAATATATTCTAAATAGCCCCGTCAGGATAATCGGAGTTGTCACTCTCATAGGGATCATCCCAATTGAATATTTGAATCTTGACTTTTGTTTAATTCGGATATGTCAACGTCCTCAATAATTTCTTCAATGATCACATTTTTTACCAACCTTATTATTGTCTTTTCGATATTTCGGGGAATGCAAAGTTGGGCTGGAACCATTACCTTAACCTCTTTGTCATTAACTTTATTTGCATTCACCTTTCTCAAGATTATGATCTTTTTTCAGATCCTTCAAATCCTTCTTAGGGATCCATTCCTTTTTTCCTTGAGTATGAAACATAGGATCTTTCCCCTTGGAGTTCAAATTATCTTTTTTAGGCTCAGTAATAGGGGTTTTTGAATAACTGATCTTGATATCAGAAGGAGTCCTCATCAATTCTAGAACCAATAAACTTCTCCCAATTGGAATTAATTTCCTTCATAATACAAATGGAAGGAAAATCAGTTTGGGGATTGATATATGAATAACTTCCCCTAAACTTTCACCAATTGCCTTAAGATGATTGCTTGTCCAGAATAATGGAGGCAAATTCGGGCAAGAAACCCAGGTTGTGGTGGCAATGGTGGAGAAGTTTCCAGGAATATAAAGAGGATTCCATTTCATTAAGTAAGCGAGGCGTTAGCGATAGAGTTGATTTTTTCGGGGTCAAAATATACTTCACATGATTGCTCTCCCTGCAGATAATTTGAAAAGTTCGGAATCCATTTTTAAGATAGAAAGAATAGGAATGTTAATGGTTTTATTGATCCAGTTCTTAACATCATGAATCTGAGGGCAATTTTTAGGGAAGTGAAGCAAAATACCCTGGGAAGAGTATTTTACATAGGCTTCTTTATCATGAATAGCATGAAGGTCAACACATGAGCTTTTAACAAAATCCTTACCCTCCATATTACCTAAAGGACACTTCCTTGTAGAATTAAGAAGAACATTTTTGAAAGAGGCGTACCATTGATTTTGTCATACTTGCCGGGGTAGGTATCTTTGATTTGAGCTTGAAGTCTGAAATTTTTGTTATGGGCTTATCAAGTTGAGGTGTACAATCTTTTGGCCGATTCGGGCATCCACACTCAGCCAGGCATCACGAGGATTGAAATATCCATTTGAGTCACAAATGGTGCATTCCTTTGTTAATTGTCATTTCGTGCGAAACGGTGTTGTGTCTCACCTCCACATTCTTGAGTTCAGTAGCAGCGAGAAGAGAAAGATCCTCCTTAAAAGCTTCCCTAAATTTTATGATTTCATGATCATCGGCAGCTTCCCATACTCGTACCAGTCGAAAAGAGGCCTTGGAGTTCCACCCTAGCAATTCCAGATCTTCTGCTAAGTCTTTAGTTTTTTGCAATAATTCTGTCATGCTCTTTTTAAAGGCCTGATTTTTCAAACTGCAGCAATCTTCCTTGGAATGTCCTGCCTTCAGTCTGATCATCTGATAAAGAAGAAGGTCCAGCTCTTGGATTTTCTTGATCATATTCCACACAAGGTCTCGATCCCCCGCTTTCCCCTCTGCATATTGTTTCTCCAATCTTATGATTTCCTCTCGACATGCAGCAAGAAGGCCTTCGTTCTTGATTCCCATGCATTCGGCTGCTGCTTTTTGTTGATCCCTGATGATATCAAAGGATACCGTAAGCTCTTTCATCAATCTCCATGCCTGGTCGTCTTCTTTTTCCAAAGTAAGGATGATCCTCCAATCTTTCATAACTTGGTCCATAGTTTTGTGATCATCCTCGTCTTCCCACTTGTTTTGGCGAGAGGATTCTCCTTTAAGCCTGCAGTTTTCTTAGGTCTCATTTTGGAGGGCGAGAAGGTCGATTAGGGACTCGGACAAAGTTCTCTTAGTCCGGAGGTGGAAAAGAATTACAATGAGCTTAATGACTTGAGGATCCAGAGTCCAAGATCAGCAAATTTTCAAAGAAACGTGATTTCTCCTCTTGTTTCAAGGAAGCGAGAAAAATTGATGTCTCGGATGAGAATTTTCCCCTCCTCTGAGAAGGAAATCACACACAACACGTCTGAATCTATGCAAGGTCTAAATCTAAAAAATCCTACTGAAGATCTACTGCTCCTAGCTTCTGCAACCCACAGATTAATGATGAGATTATCTTGAGGTGACAGGGTTAGCCCAGAGGTTAAGCTCTGGAGAATAGCAGAGGTGATGGCCTCTGCCTCATCCATCGAGCACCCCGGCGGTGTTCCCAAGGCGCCAGGTCAAGCGCCTCGTCATTCCTATCTGTCACTAATCCCTTCAATGCCTATACCCATTACCCATTATTTGAAATACCCCTAAGGCAACATGCTAGCTCCTATGGCTTGTGCACCTAGGTAACCCAAGCCATTCTACAACAAACAACCTGGGGCAACAACCATGCTTTAAGACCGATTTATATTTCAACTCTTAACTATTAAAATATATCATTACCCCAAGCATGGCGTACATGCAAACTACTCAATGCACATGGAACTTTTTTTCGTTGTTACATACCTCTCTAGCCCATCCATTGGCGATCCGTTTCTAGCTACATGTAGGTTTGGTGCCCTAGATATGCTCTCGTCACTGCTCATGGATAAGTGGATGAATCAATACGATATGGTAAGAATCAGTTAACATTAACTTGCCAAATTCAAACAGGTTATAACTTTCAAAGGCACATTTGTGGTTTTGCACATAAAAACACCACCTTAGTCGGATACAATGCGAGAAAGCCATAACTAATAGCGTCAAATGCATACAGAAAATTCAACTCAAAATCACGCCAACCTGCTATTGTCTTCTAGGGGTTTTGTTTTTTAATCTTTTTTTGGACTTCAAAATAACATAAGGTTGCGATTCACGTGTGACTTTTCATATCACGAATTGAAATATCACGAAATGAAGAGCAAGTTGCTAACATAGATGAGACAAATATTGCTTGCTTTCGATAGATGATAATATTAGGTTTGATAATAACAAATTGCATTATTTGCGAGGCAATTCGGACTCGAAATTATCGATACATGGCACAAATATCATACAAAAATATCATATATTCAATAAAACATTAAAGGGATCAATCCATGTTTTTTCCACGTATTTAACAAGGTGTGGTTCCATGTCAGCCGTTCTATCCAGTTCTGGGTACGAATCTAACACTTCACCCACCGTCATCCCCATAGCCAAATTATGCATAATAGACACAAACTTCACGGAAAATCATCTGTCCCAAAGTTTTTGGATCGTAAGATGGTGGATTCGGGAACTGTGTTTGATTGTAGAAGCATTTGAGAGCATCATCATCCACTATGATTATATCATCCTTATTCTCGATACCAAGTTCGTCCATCATGTTACTCAAGTGTTTGATGAAGATAGGCACTGTTGGATCCTTGGGATTAGTGAACTTCACACATTTGTTACGATCCCAAAGGGTCAACCAATTTCTCGCATTTCCCCCAGTGCCTCCAAAGTATCCTTGATGTTCCTTAGTTCCATGGATGACCAAATACCAACTCGAAATAACACAGAATGCCTCGTCTAGCATCTCCTTCAAGTGCGGTAGCGGATAGATCCACTTGGTGTTTGATTCTCTACGGTGTCTGATGAAACTGTTCTCTAGCCACTTTATTTTTGGAAAAGTCTTGCAAAGGACTCCGTTTAGGTCGAACACCACAACCTTCTTAGAAGCGCAATGGGCTGAAACATCAAACATGTATCCGGTCGACAAGATACGATAACACAAACAATACAAAGCCAAGCGTGATTTGAAATAGTCATAACCAAATCGCGCGGCGTGATTTAGTTGACAACGAAAAATAATCAAAACTGCGGCAGGCGATTTAATTCAAAGGTAATACAAATTAAATCGCGGCGTGGCGCTATTTAAGTGGGCAAGGCCATACCTATCATCTTAGGTTTATTTTTTTTGCCGTCGTCCAGGCGTCATTCTCCCCTCCGCCACCCTTAATCTTCGTCTTCTTTATTTGTTAGAATTGTTATTTTCTATTAGTTAAATTGCGTCCTTCCTTCTGGTGACATTATTTTACTATTGATTTGGCAAACTGTGAATCACTAGAGCCGTTGCCTTCATTTTCGGTTTCCTGTCAATTAGTTCATTGTTAACTTGTGAATCTACTCTATTGTTGCTTGCATCACCCGCAATGTGGGCAAAGGATATTCCCTAAGTTCGCCGCCATCCAAATTACTTTGAGCAACCAGTTTAGCGACTATTTGTTCATTCTTTCTTTCCTTATCGGTTGCGGATTACTAGTTCCCTCTCCGGAAGCAACGTCCACTTTCGAATTGGACAAGTCTCACGAGACTTTTGATTCTTTGATGATTTCAGGTTGCCATAAGGGCCTTTAGGAGACTTGGCAAGCACATGCATGAGGAATGGTTCAAGAAAGTCTTTGGCTGCTCATCACTCACAAAGCGGTGACATCTTCTTGCACCCATAAGAGCCTCTCGGGCAATATAACCTCAACATGAAGCTCCAAGCGGGTTGTATCAATTGGAGCAAATGCCTCGGCAAAAAGCAGCCATAGGGAAATCCATTTTTATTTAAGGGGCCCTTCTCCTTAGTTTGTAGCTCGTACTTGATTTCCCCACTTAGGAGGGGTCCGATCCTCATCCTCTTGACTCATCTGATTACGGTGATCACGATCCGTATGAAAGAATATAGTTCTTAAGTGCGGATCATCTAGAGAAAACATTCCCATGCTTTGCTATTGTCACCCTTGGCCTTAGCAATATCATATTCCTCGTCGTGACATGGATATCATAATAAAGATCACATGTGCCATCTTAGATTACATTCATGACTCATTATCCTTAACATCATATATTAGGCATCCCTCCTAATAACTTTGAGGCACTCCGGATCATGAAGCGGCGGATGGTGCATCTTGGATGTGACTCACACGAAAAAGGACAAGCGATGACAATAGTGAAGGACCTCTCGGTTGTCAATCCTATACGATTTGGTAAAAAGCTCTTTTGTAGTCATACGGTTCATGCCCATATCTCCTCTCCCACCCCTTTGTCCAACACAAAGTGATATATTTTTAAGGCGGAAGTTGAATCGGCAAGAGACCTTTGTACCCAATGGGCTGAATCTTTGGGACGATTAATCGTCTTCTCGATAATCTTCTTCAAGGGCCCTTTTCTTCTCAACTCGGCCCAGTACCTTAGGGGTAGAGTCTCCTTATGTTTTGTATTTTTAGCCTTCCAATTCTTTAGGAAGTCCTTTGACGAATACAAACTTCTTGATGTCATCATTCTTGACCTTGTATTTGTCCGACAATCCAATTTCGGATAATGCCACATCCCAGATAGCCTTTGTAACTCAGCTCCTCTGGTGACTTCATTATCGTACATCCTTTACATATGACACTCAGCGAAGGACATCCTATCCTTGGTGAAAGCACCCTTCTTGTATAAGACTTCCTTCTTTAAGCCTTTGGTCTAAAACCCAAATGGTCTCGGCGTCGTCTGGCCCTGAGTCTTTCTCATCTGTCACATTCAAGTCAAGATGCTTACATCAGGAGGCACCCTACCCATAGTATCTGGCGGCTTCCCTTGTGCATAAGCGTCCCGAATTCATTCCACTTGAGCCATCTTGCCTCCTTACAAAACACAATCTTATCACAGTGTCATTTGGTCACGACTGCTTTGGATGAGCTTTCGGAAAGGATCTGCAATGTCATCACCACCTTTTTTTTTCTTTGATTTTCTTGCGGTCTTCTTCTTCTCTGTATAATTATGCCGGCAGTCCGCTCCGGTGGCTTGAATGCCTCGGACTTTGACCCCATACATGCGGTGGGCAATGGGCAGCCATATTCCACCCTTTGTTGCCCGGGCGTGGCGCGGTTGTTCAGCGTATGGACTGCAATAAATGCAGACATTGAATCGATATCATAGAATAGAAACACGGGGGCGCGATTTGAATAAATTGATGAAAGAGAAAAATCACGCTGGCGTGAAAATGAATAAAGTTACTAATGCAATTCACGCGGGGTGCTTTCAAATCAAACCAATTCCGCCCGGGCGTGTTTTTCAAATCAATGAATTCCGCCCGCAATTCCACGGCGTGTTTTCAAATCAATTGGTTGACTTGAAAACACGCTGGCGTGAATCGATGATTCAAAACACGCTGGCGTGAATTGAATTTGATTAAGCTGCGCTGGCGTGAATACAATTTATGAAACCGGGTTGATTACCTTTTGTATAGAAATGTCTTCCCCATTTCATTCAAAGTTGCACTAATCTCGTGCCAAATCTGCGGGTGAAGTATTGGCATCAAGATCGACACCTCCTATCGCATAGTGATTGTAGAACACTTTTTGGCTGTTTGTTACACTTTTGCTGATGATGGCCTTTTGTGCCTCAGCGGAATCTTTGCCCGTCGATGATGACATATTTAATATCATCCTTGATAATAGCTCTGGACGTTCGTCCACCACAGCGAGCTTATTCGAGATCATATCCCAAGGTAGCACATCCGCTGGCATAGGCATTTGACCTGGATTACTAATCATGCTACGAACAATCTCCATGGCATGTCTTTGGATCATATCTCTGCTAACATAAATGGAGCTTGGTGAGCGGATGAGGACTTCACATGGATCATAAAAGTTTCCTTAAGACCCAATGGATAATGGTCGTACTTATTCAGCTTGTTCATGGCCTCTTGCGCCACTCATCTGTTCATTCTCAAAAGCGAAGCCTCCATGCCCCGACAAGCTGCGGGTTGAACATTCTTCCCTAGATCTAGGACCCTTTTAGAAGCTTTCAAGTCAGCTAATTCCTAGCTTCTTTGCAAATAGTGACTTGGTGTCGGTTTAGTGAACATGCCTCACATACAATTTTGTAACCCCTTGGCAAATAGATATTGGCGTAAGCTTGCTACATTGGTTGGCCAACCATACTTAAAACATGTCTCACCGTTCACATCTGTCTTCATGAGCGTATCCTTGTATCACGATAGCTCTCTCGGTGAGTAAGTCGAGCGAGATCTTTCTTCATACGTGTAATCTCAAGAGCAATTTGCGGTTGGTGTCATCCTCTTCCTCACAAGAGATTAGGATCCCTTGTTTGGCCATCTTATCTGCTTCCTTTTTCCTCGAGAAGAGAGTTAAGTCGAGCTTGCCATTTGTCTTGGCAAGGTCAGCGTACCACTCGGCACCCTCGTCCATTTCCTCTTGAGGCGAGGCGAGGGGTCGGTGGTTGCTATAAGAATCGGCCCTTCATCATCTAAGGTGAGATCATATAGTGCATGGGTCGTCGCCCTTGCTTTCTTGGCGGGGATTAGAACCCGAATTAGTAGGGGTTTTCTTCCTCTTGAAACCTTTGCAAATGAAGATGAGCACTTTTTAGAGTACTTTTGAACAAGAGATCACGCTTGGCGTGCATTTAAACCTAAATTAGTACAAATCACGCTTGGCGTGTTGGTATCTCTATTATTGACCATGCTATCGTTAATTTGAAACTAAATTATTTTGCATCCACATTTTAAGCTACATACCCTTCATGAATCCATATTTCACACTATTTAACCTCATTGAACATTGCTATCTCCAAGCTGTCTAACACGCTATATTCTATATATAAAAGCGAGCAAAATTATGTTCTCTGAGCGGACAATCGAGCATTAGCGTGTTAATACTTAAAATTCATGCAAAGCATAATAACTCAAACTCATGCAAAGCATATTAAGTGAAAGGAAATATCTCAAATTCATGCAAGCATAATACTCTCCACCACGGTGTGATACGTAGCAAATTAAATACCTTGAATAGGGTTACGTGTATTACGTGTATTACGATCAGCGTCCTCGAAACTTGAGAAAGAGCGGGTTTAGAGATTCCTCTTCCACGCTTCCCTCTGCCCGTCGCCTCGACCTCGATTAAGCTTTAGAAGACATCTCCGGAATAAGCCTAATGTGAGTCGGAAGGTCGCTCGGATCTGGCCTTTCGAGCTGCTTTCGAAGAAATAGCTTTTTCTACATGCGAGAAATAGAAATTTGAATTTCAAGAAAACACAAAATACGGTTTGAAATATTCTTGACACATACAAATAATAATAGCGAAGACCCGTTGAGCTTCTTTCATTAAGTTTTTAAAACCAATCTACCCAAAAAGTATCGCCAAATTTATCCGCCTAAGCGTAGTTAACCTAATCTTTCTTCTAATTGAATTTTTCGATTAGCGGAGTTTCCATAGCGCCTTGACTTCTCAAATCGAACCGGAGACTCAAATCAGCTTCTCAAGAATGGCTCTGAGTTCTGGTACTCATCTCATTCAATAAGCTTGAACATTAATTTCCAATAGTAGGTGTACGAATAGCAATTTTCTGCGATTATGTCGAAGATGAATGTTTCATGTTAACTACAAATCGAGAAAAGGAAAGTAGGATTATGCAAGATCGACTCCATCGATCCATTGTATGTTGTCATGGAATTCCGGCTCGGGGATAAGTATGTAGGAATTCTGATGATTAGCTTCTGCGCTATGGATGAAGCTTTACCTCATGAGACACCGGTGGGGATACGGTTGGAGAAAGTGTTGGAACATTTGTTGCATGGCCAAGAAACCGCTTAAAAAGGTATGTAACATGTATTACATTGTAGAAATATAAGTAGACAAAATTTGTTGTATTCATTGGAAAAAAGATTACAATTGTATATAATACGGATAAATTGGATAAACCGGACAAAATCCCGGACCTCTTTGTTTCAAGCCCGGTCTCTTGGTAATTTGGGCTATCGATCTCCATTTCCATTGCGGGGCATAGTGAATTCTTGGTAAAACCCGGCCAAAAACACCGGGCTCTAGCTCCACCACCCCTTTGCTCCACCTCCACCTCCTGCTCCTCCTCTGCTCCACCTTTGCTCCATTGGTTGAACCTCAATGCATCATTATAGCGCTGCGGTAGTGGTTCCATTGGTTGAGCCATCTCCATTACATCGTATACCTTTGTGGTAGTGGTTCGTGTTGGGGCATCCGGGCATAGAGGCTAACCACTAAAGCGCAGCTCCTCATTTTGAATCTCGGGCTGGCCGGATCGAGATTCACTCTCGATCAATGCATGTCTTGCATTCTCGAAGTGATTAGATAAGAAGGCCAGACCTAAGATGCGATTGCAAGGGGACTGAGCCCGAATCTATCATTGCCTGGCGCTCTGCGCCATCATCATTACTTGATCCAAGTACTCGAGGTTTGCAAAGGCGGTGCTGCGGGGAAAGTGCTTTCGGCGGTTCGCCGGACTGGAGCTGGGCGGCTGGAACTGGTACGTGTGATTGCTGGCCCAAATGTAATTCAATCCATCTTAGTCCAGCCGTTGATTAATGTAACGGCATCTATCAATAGGAAGTGGCCGAGTGTATCGGTATTCACGCTGGCGTGTTATATTTCTTTTATTTATAAACTTAGAAACTAAGAACACGCCGGCGTGTTTAGCGTAAAAGTTGAAAGTAGGGATACAATTGTTTGCAGCTTCGGCGTGTAAAAGCGCTATATAGGAAAAACTAAAACTCGGCGTGCATTCGGTAGGAAAAAAAAAAGTAACCCGGCGTGTAAATAATTGCGGCCTTTATTATTTACTTATCTAAATAGCTACGGTTTTTCTCCCTCCCTGGAATGCCGCGAATCTGGCGTGTATTCATGTTGAAAAACTAAAGCTGAGTTACCATAAAACACGCTTGGCGTGTTTCAAATAATATCTTTGATTTTTCTAATGCTTTTCTACACTTATTCATAATAGAAACTTGCATGCAATAGCATGATTAATTCGGGGAAGAGAAACTCAAGAATTTTCGAAACAAAAAAAGCGGATGAAGTTTATAAAAAACTATTACGGTTTTCATAAACATCATCTGCTTCCCTACTCGAGCAAATGCAAAAGCTTGTCTTCTTGGATTAAACCGCCATTGAGATGCAACTTAAAACTAAATGAAAACTAACCTTGAGTTAGAAATTTTGGAAGGATTGAACGGAGGACTATGCTTGTGGTTTTAATTAGAGGCTTTTGATTCATGAGACCTTAGTCCTCCTTTTGGTTTTAATTCGAGGTCTCCGATTTCCTCTCTACGAGATGCTTCTGAGAACAAAGGCGGAGTCTTTTAGTAAGTTAAAATTGCGAAACCAAACATCTAACATTGATGAATATAAATCTGCTCACCAAGATTTCGGAATGGCGGATCAAAACAAGCGCAACCGCAGCCGGCAAATCATTATGAAGGAAGGAAGAAAATGTAGGAACTTTGAGGCGTAAAATGGATTTATATAGGCATAATTAGAAAAAGTTAAGCGTGAATAATTGATTGCTTGAATTAACACGCTGGCGTCTGGTCTTCACTTGGACATGACATGTATATGGTATATATGGAGAATATTGCATTTCATGCAATAAATTCTCACGACATTTTATTCCATTTATTGCATTCGAAAAAATAAATTTAGAAATTTTATATAGGCTAATTAAAAAAATGATTTTAAAGGCAAAATTATCAAGGCTAAAAATGACTTGTAAGGTTGGGGAATTGTTTTAGGTCGTATAGGAAAATTTCCTATAGTTCTTGTGATGCATCGAGAGATTTCTCATGTGGTTGATTTATAGTGTTCGAGACTTTGTTGAGACAAAATTTGCAGATACAAAATTTTAGAGACAAAATTTTAGAAAAGCGACTTGGAGCCAAAATAATTGGAGAAATCTGGTTTGATTTTATTCAAAAATTTTATGTCTGGAAAAAGCATTTGAAGAAAGCATTTGAAGACAAAGTTTATGAAAAGCTGTTTGATTTCATTAAAAGCAGTTGTATGTCTGGATGCCGAGAAGGCTTAGGCGATTGCGAAGGCTTTTCACACAATTCTGAGAAAAAAAAAATTGGGGCGTGTCCAAAACACATAAGAATGGAAACAAAAATGGGCTTTGGGATGCATCACTCTTCTTCCACGCCTTTTGCAACAAAGAAGAAAGAAAGGTGTTAGAAAAGAAAGAAAGGTGCAAAAAAAAACAAAAACAAAAAAGAAATCACATGCAAACTTGGTTCATCTCTTAACCACTCCAAAAAGCGGTGATTGTGCGACCTTCCTCCCTCTTCCTCCCTCCTCCTCCTCCTCCTCCTCCTCCTCCTCCTCCTCCTCAGGAGATTTCATTTCTGTTTGGGGGTCAAGCCAACCTGAGCGGAGGCGGTCATCATGCTCTTGGGAGGACATCTCCTCCTCTTCCTCCAACTCCTCCTCTTCCTCCTCTTCCTCCTCTTGAGAATCGGAGGAATGGGAGGAGCTCAACTCCTCCTCTTCCATGCCGAATGGAGAATCATCCTGCAGAATCGGAATCGGAGGAGGTGGGAAAAAATCAATGGGGGGTGAGGGTTCTTCAAAGCGTCTCTTTGAGGAGACCTCGGGTTCTTCATGAGCGTCGGTGGCCGGAATTTGGCAGCTTCATGGCGGGCGAGAAAAAAAATTGAGACAGAATGGAGGTCTTGAGGCGTGAACGGTTTATATAGGGTTAATTAGAAATTAAGCGTGAATAATTTATTGCCTCAAATAACACGCCTTGGTCTGAAATTCCCTTGACTATATTATCTAGGGTATATTATTATGGATAATAAATTCTCCGTCTATTAGTTATATGTCTTTTCGTAATCATATATCAAATTTTCGATAATTAAAATTTGGATATATATTTATATAAATGTCATTTCCTTGTTGTTGCCACGAAAATTCTTGTTTTAAATGATTTCGTTTCGCCCATTGTTATTATTATATTAAACCTATTTCCAAGGAATTTCTTGCTTTTAAAAATTTGATTTACCTCTACATATTCCATAAATGTGCGTACTTTTTTTATCTTATGGTGTAATAATTTTTCTTACTCATTGACTAAAAGGGTGCAATTTGCCTAGGTCAATGGTGCCTCTCCAACTCAAGATGGTGTGCAAAATTGAAAGAGCAATATCAATGAAAAACCAACTCCTAGCAAGAATGTTGAAGAAAAACAATTAGTCCTCTATAGTAGGGTGCAATGGAGGAACAAGAAGGTGAGAATCATGCACAAGTGCAACAAAATAGTAGGCCAAGGAGTCATTGTGCTAGCGGATCTGGTCAAGGTGTTAATGATGAAAGGCTAGGGGAAGACAATATTGGTATTGCAATTTCGATGTTGGAAGACAATTTTGGAAAGGTAAAGGTTTGGGTGACAAGGAATGTTTTGGTTGTGTCAAGCAATTGGAGGTTCCTTGCATCATGGCATAGCCTATAAGTAGTGTTCAATTTGTGGAGGATTATATTTTTCAGAGCTTTGAGGTTGTTGGGGACAATGATTGTCTTGATATTGATCCATTGGCGGTTGGAACTCTAAACCTAGGCAAAAGGGAGAAGTATCGGTTGCCGGACATTATCCTAGCAAAAGAGCCAAGTTGATTAGTGACACCAAGCGTGAGACAATGGTGAAGGTTAGGGGCTCAGTTGTTGTTGGAGTGATTGTATGCAATTCTTCACAATAGAACAATTGGTGGAAGCAAAGAGCCACTTTTCAAAGTACCTTTATTGATGAGAGGAGGACCTACATGTACACAATCTTGAGCATGCACTTCAAGATGAAAGAAACCCAAGCAGAAAAAGATACCCTTTGCTAGGCAAATGGATATGTGCAAAAGCATGGCGGAGTATCCATGCAATTCCAACTTCTTCATGGCATAATTGGCAAAAAAGCGAGGAGAGGAGCAGGTTGCTTTACATGGAAATAATGGTTTGTTGAGACCAAGCAGCTAGGACCTTGGCTGCGCGGGGAGATATTTGAAAAATATATTGATTTCAATGCAAGTCTATACCACACAAAGCAAGAAGGGATGAAAGGGGGAAGCGGTTGTTGAGAAAAGGTTGCCATCACATTGTACTCAAAAAAGTATTTTTGGAAGAAGTGAATTCCCTACTTGAGGTGGGAATTCTTCAATATCCCAACCTAGCTTTAGTAGGTTATGGAAGAAGCATTTCAATCATGTCACCATAGCAACTTCAAACAACTTTGCAAAGTGCAATTTATGTGCTAAGTTGAAGGAGACTCTTGATAAGGCGTGCAACCTAGTCAAAGGGCTAGGATAAAGGGGGAGCATATGAAGGACCATATGGTGACCAACTATCATGTAGATCATGTTATTGGATGTGGAGGACTTTATCGCATTGGAACCCAATAACTATTTATGTATTATACATGACAAGATGGACCAACAAAGACTTGTCTTCCACAATTCAAGTACATACCAAAGTCATGTGGAAGATCATACCCTTCTGAGATCTCAATGGTAGGGGCAATCTTGCATGGGCAGAATCAAACCTACTATGGCCATTTTAGTTTGGGTTGTGGGGTGATGGTCGATTTTTCATATTGGGAGTATCATGAGGTGTTTGAGAAACTATGAAAATGGATACAATGGTCACCTCCGGGACCTTTACGACTAGCAGGGCACTACATAGAGCATTGTTAGATGGAAACCCTAACAATATTGAAAAGTTCAACAAGGCAAGGTTTAGGAAGCATGGGTCTAATGAACATATTTGGAGCTTCAACTTCACGTGCTAAACCTCAAGATCTACCCAAAAGGTTTCTCTTGCAACTTGATAATTGTCTTTGGCCAAAATAAAACGGTGGATGTTTTCTTTCCTATCCTACTTAACAATTTGTGGGGATATTTGAAAGAAGTTAATTTAGGGTTTCTTATGCCGGGCATACCCATGAGGATGTGGATGCATTATTTGGCAAATATAGTTGTATCTTGAAGCGACAAGCGGTGACCAACTTTCCTAGGCTAATGGAAATCTTGCATGAATGCACTACTCCAAACCCTATAGCTTCTCTCATAGAAGAAGTGCCGATTGGAAGAGCTTTGTGGATGGTTATACATTGGATCTTGAAGGTCATTCAGGCCTCTGCGAGTTCACTTTTGGGTGAGATGGGATTCCAATCTTCAATGGAAGATGAGACCTTCGGAGGATGAGTGGAGAGGAGGGAAATATGGCGTAGAGATGAGAATGGCAAGCCTATGATACCTCTAGGTCAACCAAAGCTTTAAAACCTACTGAAGAAGTGAAGCAATTGGGATTGACTAAGGAAGGAATCCAAGACTATATAAAGCATTGGCAAACCAATCAGGATGACACCAACCGTGCCTTGGTGGCTTCTTTGGAAGAAGGTGATTAACTTTGTTGGGGGAGATAGACACATCCTCAGGATGAATTGAAAGAAGGGTGGTTGCCTAAAACTGGGTGGAAGACCTTAGCGGTCTTTGAGGATTTTGATGACTTTGTAAGTAGCATTCATAAAACAATATGCTCCTCCTCCTTACGACAAACACTATGTTGGTCCCTAAGAACAATAGGCCAAAGTTTCTAGGCATGGATGCTTATGAACCTTCCTTTGACTTGGAATACCACCAATTTGTGGTAGTAAAGCCATCAGATTTAGATACATATCGATTGTGGTTGGGGTTCACTATCTCGATATTTGCAAAGAAGAAGGTAATATTAACTTCAACCATGTGCAGGTGGAATGGTGGTGTCGATTACATCGGTTGACCAGCGTATCGGATAAAGAAAGGTACTCAGTTGTTGGACAAAAAATGGAGGAGAAATCAGTGATCCTGATCTTTGGCTGAACTATGAAAGTGTTTGTACTCATGGACTCAAACACTATTCTGCTACTACGGAAATACAATACCTCGGGATGTGGAAGAGGCTATGATATCATTGGGGCCTTGAAGAAGTTGAATA